>JACGDI010000472.1:1892184-1962994 GCA_014898725.1 Jacaranda copaia | reverse complement strand
TTACTAGTCGATTCAACTGCTGGGTGTGAATTGTTAAGTATGATGGATGCATTTAAAGGCTATCATCAGATCTTCATGGCACCTTAAGGACAGGGATAAAACATCTTTTGTTGTTCCTAATGGGTTATATTGCTTTCTTGTCATGCCCTTCAGTTTGAAAAATACCGAGGCAACTTATCAGCGATTAGTCAACTTCATGTTCAAAGACAATATTGAAAAATTGATGGAAGTTTACATCGATGACATAATAGTCAAGATAGAAAAAGCCCAGGACCACTTGCTCAACCTCAGTCATACTTTTGGGATTCTAAGAGAATTTGGATTAAATTTGAACTAGAACAAATGCACGTTTGGGGTTTGAGGAGGAAATTTTTGGGCTATATGGTCAGCCAAAGAAACATTGAGGCGAATTCACAAAAAATTCAAGTAGTCTTAGATGTCACCCCTTCTAGAATAGTTTAGGAGGTTTAGAGGTTGGTGGGGAGAATCGTAGCTTTGGGAAGGTTCATCGTGAGATTGGCCGACAAAAGCCACCCCTTTTTCAAAATTCTCAGGAATGCTAGAAAGATGAATTTTTAATGGACGGAATAGTGTGATCGGGTGCTGATCGAGTTGAAGCAGTATTTGGCCTCACCCTCGATGTTGGTGAAACTCAAGCTGGGAAAAGTACTTCAGATATATTTGACAGTCTCGAAAGAATCTATTAGTTCAGTACTAGTATCAACCCAAGATGGCAACCATCGACCAGTTTACTATTGTAGTAAATCACTCCAAGGGCCAGAACATAATTATTTGGAAATTGAGAAATTTGTGTTAGCCTTAGTGACCGCTGCTCGAAAGCTGAGATCGTACTTCCAGTTTCACTCTATCATAGTGCTAACCAATCGACCATTGAAGTAAGTGTTGGTAAAGCCCGATACATCAGGCAGATTGATTAAGTGGGCGATCGAGCTGAAGGAGTTTGATATCAATTTTCAACCTCAAACGGCCATCAAAGCGCAGGTATTTGCTGACTTTATTGCAGAGTGGGTCGACTTGCTCGAGAAGAGTATTTCAGCCCCTCTTGTTTGGACCTTACATGTTGATGGGTCATCGACCACATCTGAAGGTGGAATAGGGGTTGCTTTTCATTCCCTAGATGTTGAGGAGTATGATTTTGCAATCAAATTGGATTATATAGTCACAAACAATGAGGGTGAGTACGAGGCCCTACTGGCAGGAATGAGAATGGCACTTGAGCGAGGGGTCGAACACTTGGTTGCAATTATAGACTCCCAGTTAGTAACGGAGCAGGTTGAGGGAAATTTTGAGGCCAAAGAACAATCGATGACTTATACCTGGCAGAGGTAAAGAGGTTGTAGCAATTATTCAAAAGATTTACTCTCAACCAAGTCCCTCGATCTTAATATGAATGGGCAAATGCTCTCTCCAAGTTTGCCAACTCCATTAAAGGAACAAGAGACAAAAAAATCACATTTTTGGTCTTGGATAAGCATCAATTGCACTATCTAATGAGAACTTGGTAACAACCATTAAGGAGACTATCGTTTCTTAGCAGACCCTAATAAAAATATATCTTAGCCAAGGAACTATCCCTGATGATAGGAACGAAGCTCGGTACCTTCAAGGTCAAGCCTCCAAATTCTCCCTCGACGAGCATGATTAGTTATATAAGAGATCCTTCGTCGGACCACCCTTGAGATGTTTGGATCAGGATCAAGTGTTAGAAGTATTACAGGATGTTCATACAGGTATGTGCGGCAACCATTCAGGAAGGAGGTCCCTTGCCCATAAGATAATCAGATATGGACATTTTTGGCCAATATTGTTGAAAGACTCAGTGGATTTCGCACGCAAATATGCATCATGCCAAGTCCATTCCAACCTGCCGCACCTGCTAGCCGTGCTGATGGTTAATGTCCAAATTTCTTGGCCATTTGATTAATGGGGAATCGATATAGTCGGCTCTTTGCCGAAATCAATAGGGCAACAAAAGTTTATAATTATAGCGGTTGAATATTTCACCAAGTGGGTTGAGGCTAAGGCTGTCCCTAAGATAATGGATGCAGCTATAAAAGGTTTTATATGAAAAAATATCATTTGCCGTTTTGGTTTACCCAAGGTACTTATTTCAGACAACGACACTCAGTTCTAGAGTAAGAGTGCAAGAGGTTGGAGTGAGGCTTTGGGGATTGCATAATTTTTTATGTCGGTCGGCAATCCTTAATAGAACGGTCAGACCGAGGTGATCAACCAAACTATCCTCGATCAGTTGAAGGCCAAAATTCAGGACACTAGGGCTAATTGGGCAGACGACCTACCCAACGTGCTATGGGCTTATAGGATAACTCCCCGAACAGCCATCGATTGTACCCCCTACAACCTAGTTTATGAGTCAGAAGCAGTCATACCTTCAGAATTGATCTAACAAACTGCTCGGGTCATTCACTTCTACCCACTAAGAAACACGTCGGAGAGGAAATTGGATCTTGAAACTATCGACGAGCATCAACAGGAGGCTTGCAATACTATGCAGCATTATAGATTGAAGATGACCTAGAATTATAATAAAAGGATCAGAGAGCGTCATTTCAATGTTGGAGACCTTGTCCTCAAGAAGGTAGAGGTCTCCAAGAATGTGGGCAAGCTCAAACCAAAGTGGGAAGGGCCATACTCTGTTATCAAAGTAGCAAAGCATAATGCCTATAGGCTAGCCAATATGCACAGAAAGGAACTCCCCCACACGTGGATGTCATCAATCTTAGGAAGTTTTATATTTAAAAATGTATGGTACTTATCCTTGCAGACCTTTGACTTGAATAAAATTACAATTTTATTGGTTTGATTGTTATCTCTAAAGATTCTAGTTGACCCTGTAATTAATGACTAAGTAGCCCCTTGCTGCCACCTAAGCGGCTCCTAGCCGTCCAATCTTTGGTCGACCATCTAGTCAACCCCCACGCTGATAAATAACCTTTTCTAGTCAACTATCCAATTTTTGTCGACCTCGTAGTTGGCAAAGGATGTGACTCCTTTTAATGGTAAATTAACTCCAAGGGTCGAACAAATAGCCGATCAAGAATATGAAGCAATCGGCGACACAGTCATGCAACACAATTACTATACAATAGGCAATCAAATATTTTCCACATTATCCCAACTGAAATCAAAGCCTAAGTATGACACAATGAGATGGAAATGAAAGGGAAAATATGCCTTTATTCATCATTCTCTGAAATGTTACAAAAAAAAAGGAGAGAGAACAGTTTGGTTCAGTTCTGGCTCGGCTCCTCTTGCCCGCCTTCAGCCCAGTCTAAGTTTGGTTCAGGCGCCGCACAGATGAGCGGAGAGACTACCTGTGGTGGTTCAGAATGTCCCAGGTGGTCACCCATAAAGTTAGTCGATCACAGCACGTACTACGCTAGATCGACCTCTTCATTCTTCATTTGGGCTATGAGGTTTTTCACGAACGCGAATTCAGTGGATGTTTACTCTAGCTTGGCATCAACCTTGGCTTTCTTCTTTTGCGCCTCAGTCACTGGCGCATCGGGTGCTGTAGCGGTAGGTCCGCCCTTTGAGGCTTGCTCGATGCCATCTTTCTCTGGCTCAGGATAAAGCTCCAGTCTCTCGTTCAGCATAAAGCTCATTCGACTCTTATCCTTAGCTTGGAAAGCATAACCCAAGTGCTCGAGCTGTTTGATGGCCCTGTGGAAGGCTTTGCAAGCATTGTCAAGTGATGCAACCACGCTAGCATCCTAAAAGGCTGTGCTCACCACGAACTGCTCAACAGCCTTGCACCGCACTGCGGGCAGTTATCGGAGAAAGACCTCTTTGGCTTGGCTGGTTGCCTCCACATGACCTCAAGCCCGACTAGAATTGAAGCTCAAATGTAGATTGAGCTGGGCCTTTTTTATAATATTGTCCATTTGACTCTGATCCTTGACAACCTAGACCAATTATTGATCCTTTGAGTCGAGCTCCTCTTAAAGGTCGGCTATCTTCTTGTTCAATTGCTCGACCTAGAGCTGGGAGGACTAGAGTTGCACCTTTAGTGTTGAATCTGGTTGAATCTGGTGAGGAATTCCTGAAGAGACTCTTCTTCGTTCTATTTTATGGTATAGAGATGGAAGTGGGGGAGTTTTTCCTTCCGCCTACTGGCAAACTAGTGCAAGAATTTATCGCATAATTGATCATAGGAGTAAATTGACGACGGCTCGAGCTTCACAAACCAATCTAGTGTTATGCCTTGAAAGGTGGTTACCAATATTTTGGCGTGTATGTACTCATTATGTCCATGCAACTGCATCATGTGTTCAAACTGTATGAGATGTTCATTGAAGTCTGTCGATCCATCATACCTTGGTAGGCCAGTTGGAACCTTCGCGTCGATAGCAATGCACTCGCTGATAATATCCTAAATGAACAGAGATCCTCTCTCGCATTAAGATCTCTGAGGGCCTTCTAAGTTGAGTTCTCTTTTAGTATTTCTCCTCGAGATCTCATCAAAGCGCTTATTGAACTGTTAGATTTGATGAGACACTTCCTCCTATTTTTCTCGATCCGTCTGGGTGGTATTTCTGTCAAGGCATGGCTTGACTCACTCGACCTTATCACGCTGTGGGGCTCAAAAAGGCTGGGCGGTGAGGTTTGCAGATTCTTTCATATCACTGCGGTGTTCACGCCTAGAGCGTTAGACCCTATCGCACTGCTAGGCTTGATCAAGTCGAACGTGGTCTATTGAGTCTGCAATCTCTTCTCGTAACTCTAGTCACTTTCTCTACTCTTGATGGCATCTAGGAATGGTTTCATGGTGGGTAGGTGGTCGCCTAGATTCTTGGCAATCACGACTGTCTCGGGGAGATCTCTTTCCTAGAGAAGGCAGTTGAGGAGTGGCACTAGCTACAAGGATAGGTACTGCGGTATGCTTAGTTAATGCGGTAGATAGTTGGGCTAAAATTTAGGCAGAGATTTGCTTGTTTATCAGCTGCATTAATTGAGGTATAGTTAATGTCACCATCTATTCTTGAGAGGCGCTGAGGCCTAGAGCGTGTGCACCTTGCTGGGATGGAGGGGGAGGTGGAGATGTGGACCTCCTATTCTTTTCCCTTCTAGATGGGACTCTGCATGTGTTAACCATTTTCTCGTTGCAATCTCAAGAGTTTCCCACAGACGACGCTAAAATAATGAGGTTGAAAATGGTTTAGAGTGAAAGGAAACTGTTTGGGGTTGATTCTACCAGAGAAGTCGAGTAATCCAACTTATGTACTTCTCGAGGCCTGAGTCTACAATAATCAACACACGTTAAACTAGCAAAGGTGCCCTCGACTAAGGCACTCCGACACTCAAGTCAGTTTCGATCGAGATAAGATAATCGAACAGAATATAGAAAGCTTATGGTATATTTGGCATTACCTTGAGTGTAGTTGAATATGAGGTATTTATAGCCTTCTCCAGGCATGATTTGTCTATAGTGCCTCTATCAGGTGTAATGGGCTTTTAATCTTTGCAGGGGGGTAAGTGGTCATTATAGATCTCGGTACTCTTTCAGATGGCACAATCTCTCATTTTCCAAGGTGAACAATACCTCTAGTAGGCGCCTCTCTGCCAAAGGTGGTGACAGGGTTAGTGTTAGCGACTGTACTAGCAATCGCGTGTCATTAATGTTGAGGCATGATGTTTGACAGAATAATAAATGCAGCCTGGATTTAAGTCAGCATTGGAGAACAAGACCTGAGGTTGACAGCAGTCGATTGGACCTAGCTGGTCAACCATTTAAGTAATCGACCTGGTACATGGCGGAAAAGGCTATAATAGGTGACGCATCCCATTTGTCCTGGCCGACAATAGTTTACTCGACCAAATAGTTGTTGTCAAATGGGTTAGCTCTAAAACTGATGTTGGGTTTAGTGGGCTTGCTGGGCTGAACGGAACTAACATTGGGCTTGCTTAGTGAGCCTATTAGGCTATCCCATATCATGTATATGTATATATATATATGAGTATTATAGTAATATAAAATTTATTATAATTTAATTTTAAGTATATTATACTATGTTATTCCATAAGTTATCTCTTATTCCATAATTTAATATTTTAATTAAGTTAAATCATAGCTAGGAAAAGTTCCTAAATCTAACCTAAAAATCTTAAAACATATATATGTACTAGAATATCCTAAACATAAAATATTCTATTTAAAAAATATTTATCTTCTTTTTCTCCAACTCTATAAGATCATTTTCTTGGTGCATCAAAATTTATTTTCTTTTCTTGAAGACATATGCACGTGTAGTGCTCATATCTTTTTCTAATATTTTAATTTTTATCGTATTGAACTAAGATAATTTATAAATTGAAATCTTAAATTTTATGGAAAATTAAAGTATTTTATCTTCTATTACCTAAGTTCATTTTTCAACGTTGAATTCTTTAATTTCTTCAAACTAAGTAAATGTGAAAACCATTTTTTTTATTTGATCTTCTACTTTATTTGTAAATAATTTATTGAATTTATAAAGTGATTTAACATTTAAGCATTAATTTCTATCTAAAAATAGATTAATGAATGTGATTTAATCTGATGATACATAAACTATATCCATATAAAATATTATTATGTCTCATTTATATCATCAATTATATTATATCAATAAATTTTTTAATATTTTTAAGTATTATATTTGTAAAGTTTATAAAAAAAAGTATAAATATCTAAATTATATTTAAAATATAATAAAATAAAATCTTAAACTTATTCCCTAGTGTAACCCACAAACTAAAAACTAGTCTATATGTAGATAGATGATCTCTAAAGATGGATTGTTGTTCGTATACCCCATATTTCTAACTTTTACTATTGTACTTTCTTCCAAATTTGTGAGTTATTACATAACATTGCATGATAGATAATTTTATAACAGCTCGACTTATTTCAACCTCTTCGACTATGGTTCAAATGCTCATCAATTTTAATTATTTATCCTCTTTAAAATACTTGATTTTAGTGTGCACATAACTAGTTAATCAAATTGGGATAAAAATGAATATTTAATAGATTTTTTGTTTAAAATCAGTGACAAAATCAACTCAACAAAAGAATTATTTAGGAAGAAAAGATACGAATTATTTTCATATGAGCTTTATATATATATCATGCTTGTATTTATCATTATATTACATAAAAATTATTTTATATGTGTAATTGATATGATAAAAATATGATTTAAGGGTATTTTGATAAATTTATTATTAAGAAGACGTACCATGATATAATGAACTTTCATGCATGAGAACAATGATTATTAAGATGGACTTGGGCAAGGCCTACAAAGTTGACTAAAGAAAAGCATCTAATCACTTTCTCTTTCAATCTATTCTCTGAAAGCAAGCGTGTCCTTGAATAAGAGACCCACAACTTTCATTTTCTAGCGCAAAATCTTGAGGAAAACCTTGAGGCAAAATTGAATTCCCCTAAAATTTTAGTGTTGTTTTTGAAAAAAAAATTAATTCACTGAATGTTGAGGATGCAAATGTGATATCAAATTCAAAGAGGCTAGCAAACTTATGAATCCCTTAAGGGAGGTGATGGCCATAGATAACATAAATAGGGAGCAAGGAACTGAATCCAAAACTTAGATTGGCTCCCCATTGTGCCTCCAATAATGGAACTCCAATAGGCTTCAAAGAACCTATTACAAGAGGTCTTATCCTAAAACTTACCTAGGAAATCCGCTACCTTTAGCTAAAGACGCTTCTGCGCTTTGTTACACAGCTAAGCTTATCACTTAATATGTTGTTGACCACGTGCAACAAGATCCACCACAATCTTTCAAAGAAGTCGTGAAGCCTCATGACCTCTATGGAGCCCTATCTGAGGTATGGAGTTATCTCCTATCCTACTCCATCCCATCAAAGGAGTCAGGCAAACCACCTTTACCACAAGCTTGCCATATGCATAACTGCGCCACATCACACTTAGTATACGAGTACCTTCCTCTTAAGGTAGGCTTTCTACATTATAGTCCATTTTATTTAGCAATACTAGTAGAATCCTTCACCCATGAAGTTAAGGTCTCTAGCCTACTGAAATACGATAGGATGGGGGCCTAATACTATATGGATAATTTCCTCGCAATAATGGAGTTGTATAATTTGAGCACGATAATGTATAGAAAAAATTTTCTTTTAGCCCTGACGAAGTATGTTTTACTTAGTTCAATCAATTGCTCACATGGACCATAACTAGCTTTGAGCGAATCATAAAAAAATTTCTCTATCAGTGAAAGTTCATAAAGAC
The DNA here is from genome assembly GCA_014898725.1 of Jacaranda copaia. Taxonomy (NCBI): domain Eukaryota; kingdom Viridiplantae; phylum Streptophyta; class Magnoliopsida; order Lamiales; family Bignoniaceae; genus Jacaranda; species Jacaranda copaia. The sequence goes on along the minus strand of JACGDI010000472.1, from coordinate 1,954,698 downwards.
TGCTTATTATCTCCTTACCATCAAGCAAAAAAAAGGAGAAAAAGTGTATAGGTACATCGACTGTTTCATATATGCCACACATGAGATTCCCCACATTAACCAAGAGCTCCTCTATAGCACCATGTAATAGGGGTTAAGATATAGATGTTTTAAGAAGTCTATAGTAGGCAAGCCTTAGGCTAAATTAGACGAGCACCTAGTTTGCATAAAGAGTACATTAGCATTGCAAAAATTGCAAAGTTGCCAGAAAATAATAAAAAGTAGGGAAGAAGAAGTTTACATATGTAGAAAAATAGAAAAGTGCTAAGACACATCTCCTACCAAGCTCACCAAATACACTCCCTTGAATGCCTCAAGAGTAAAGATATTAGTGGTTACAAAAATAGAACCTGGTTGAGAGTACCCCAAAAGATGGTTGATAATACTAAAGGATAAAAATTGGAAAAATATAGCCACTTCGATTATGATAGGGGACACATAATGGAATAATATTATCACTTGAAAGATAATATCGAGAAGCTCATCTATTGTGGGTACCAAAACGAGTTTGTGGATAAGAGATACAACATCTCTTGTGACATACAAAGGTCAGCAACATTAGCGCACAAACATTAAAGGGACTCCTGACCTCATGGTGCTAAAAGTCTTTCTACCATAAATATCATAATGGTAATATCTAGAGGACATGCAAAAGGGGACTCAATGAATGCTAGAAAATCCCTGATCTATGCTATTTAATAGGATAAGTTGCACTTCTTGAGCCTGGCTTTTTGCATCTACGAGGTGCATACAGCTCAACCAAAAATGTCTTTTAGAGATAAAGATGTGGAAGAAAAATGTGGATAGCACAGGGACACTTCAATTATTTCAGTCTCTTTAGAAGATCTTGGTAGATAGAGCAATTTAACAAATATCATCTTTCATGATGCCTTCTTGTAGCAAGAGTAGAGAATGCCCAATTGCAAAAAGTCCATGCCCTACTCATTGGCTTCAACAAGAAAATAATGGATATCTTAAGGGAGATCACGCTCCCACTCTCCTTGGAGTGCTATCCCTATTATGTGACAAGATGATGAAGTTTTAGGTGGTTAAAGTTTCCTCTGTATACAACATGATTTTGAACCTCCTAATGCTTAATCTCTTCAAGACCATCATTATAAAGATGAAATTTTCTACCCTTGATAGCCCAATGATTAGAGATCAAACGATGGCTAGGGAATGCTGTGCCAACACTCTAAAAAAGACTAGACTAGTATTAGGAAGTAAAGAGGATACTCCAACAACACATGAGCATCTAAGACCAAAATAGAGAAATAACCTAACATTGGAAACAAATACAGTGGAGACTACAAGCCCAGTATGGATATCTGAAAGACTTAAGACAAAGGAGATTGTAAGTGTGAGAGTATACAAGAAGTAACATATGTATGGCTGAAATATGTGTAAAACTAGGAAGATCTCAACATTAACAATTTTGCTTATAATAGTTAAGTAAAAGGAAGTTTTTGTTGTTTGCACTCTTTATTCTAAGTATTGAGTATCAAATAAAGCCATCTATATAGCAGTCTAATTTTAGTTATTTATATTTTTCTTCTAGGTTATGAGTATTAAATGAATCTGTTTGTCTAACTTAAATTGTTTGCATTTTCTTCTAGAATTATGAGTATCAAAAGAATTCAGCTCTATAATGACTATTTGCAATACTTGTCTTAAACGTACATTAATTTAATTATTGCATTTACTTTGACTACTTCATACATCATTAAAAAGTAACAAGCAGAACATAAATATTGGCAACTCTAAGTGATCCCCCCAAGCATAAAGCTCTAACGAAGATCCTAATTGATCTCCAAAACATAATGTCCTACTAAAGATCTTAAATGATGTCCAAAGCATAAAGTCTCAACACAAAATTTTGTGTGATTCACAAAACATAAAGTGGAAGCTCTATTAGGTTTAAACAGAGGCTGAGCAAAAGCTAGGCTATGTTATCCCATGATCCAATTGGATAACTAAAGATACTAAGTGATCCTTGGAGTATAAAGTTTTTATAGAAAATTCTATGTGATTCATGGAGCACAAAGCTCCATTAGAGCTCTTAAAAGGATCTCTAGAGCATAAAGTTCAACCCTAAATTTTTAAGTATTCTACTGAACATAAAACTCCTCTAAAGATTCCTAAGTGATCCTTGGGAAACCTCAGAGTCTTTAGGATGAAAAAATTTTCTAGGCAACCTCAAGGTTCTTGGGGCGCAAGGACTTCTCTGGACAACTTGAAGTTTCTCAGGGTGCAATGACTTTCCCATGTAACCTCAGGGTTCTAGAGAGGCAAAGATTTTCCTAAGTGACCTTAGGGTTTTTGGGCACAAAGACATCTCGAGGCTCCTATAGGGTTCCCAGAATATAAATAACAGGCAATCCAGGGTTCTAGGGCGTAAAGACCTCCCAAGGCGACCTTAAAGTCCCTAAGAAGCAAAGACCTATTGGATGACCTTAAGGTACTTGAGATGTAAAGAGCTACCTGGGTGACCTTAAAGTCTTAGGATGCAAAGACTTCCTCGAGTGACGTAAAGATCCCTAAGATAACTTCCTCGAGTGACTTGAAGGGACAAAAATGTTTCCCTATGACATGAAAGTCCTTAAGAAGTAAAGATGCTCTCCGTGGCTTGAAGATTCGTGGGGTATAAGACTCCCTAAATGACCCCAAAAGCTCAACTAACCATCTAAAATTTACTTAGTAACAAAAACACCACAAGTTTGATTGCTTGTTGCAAAGTCAACCTAAGAACATATGGGCTAACTCTTGAACTAATATAGAAGAGCATCCATGTGCACTCGAAACTAAGCCCAGGTCAATTGTTGAGGGTGCACAACTAGTGCCCACAATCGACTTAAGGTTGATCGCATGACAAGCTTGGTTGCAATGTATGGGTGTTTTGCATGAGACCACTAAGGTACTTGAGTCATAATTCACCATGATCCTAGAATTAGACAAAGTGACCCAAGTAATAAATTAGAAAGAAATCTCTCCATAATAACCTCAAAAGCATAGTTTAAAAATTAATTGGCAAACCCCTTTTTGAGGTTACCCTAAGAGAAAGCATGGATAGAACATGTAAACTACGTGCCATGAAATATGCTATAATCAAATTAAGTAACAAAATAAGCTTTCTGAAAGGAGAGAAATATTCCAAACTACATGGTCTAAGTAAAAGATTAGTAGGAATATCATACTTGGAATAGGTTCAAAATATACTAGAAAACCAATAGGGATTTATAACTAAAGAAAGTTCTAGCAAAATCAAAATAAGGAACTACTTACTTCCCTTACAACAAGTTACTCTCCTTGAAAGGAAAATTAAAAAATAAGAAAAAGAAAATTCTTTAACACTATTAAGGAAATTTGCAAGTGGCACTAAATCATTGAAGAAGTAACCCAATTAATAGCTAACGAAATAGAAAACTAGCATCTCTAATAAAAAAGAAAAGAATTTAAAAAGCTAAAAGAAACTAGATCATTATGCCTTTGGAAGGGGTCCATCATCGCGACACTAGGACCATGTCTGGGCTCCTTACCTACATCCATAGAGATTGCTTCTACTAGTATGTTCACAGGAATCTTCAGGCTAAGTAATAGTAAGTCCTTCAAGGAATCCACCTACTACTCTGAAAGACATACCTAAAACCCTAAATGATCTATTCATAAATCATGCAAGTCTTATCTAACACAATTCTATCATAGTGTCGTACTCTCAAATGTCTGTCACACAATCTTTCTTCAGCAATGTAAGGAGAGTCTTTTTGGTTAAAAATTTGCGAAAGTTCTCCCCGAGTTTAATTTTTCAATGGGAGCAATCTCTACACTATTCCCTATCCTTTAACATTTTCACAATCTTCTCCTTGAGCTTCTCAGGCTGATTGGTCACCTGCTTAAGCTCTGCTTTCAACTTGGAAATCTCTATAGTCACTTTCTCCACTTGGCAACCCAATCGAAGAGAGTCAAGTTTAAGCTCTATAAAAAAGGCAAAAGATGAAATGATTATTGTATTCTATCCAAGAAGCATCTTTAAATGTCAAAATGTAAATATCAAATGGAAATAATACATGACATACCTAGGCATGATCACCAGTAGCAAGCTCCATTAGTTTTATGGCATAATAGATCTCCAACTTATTTTGATCATCTTCATTCACCAAGCCCTTCAAATTGTCCCAGCTTTAAGTGGTCTCATAAGTGTACCAGTGAGAGTTTACTCCCACAGCATTTCTCAACCCATAAGTAAACAAGCCCTTCTTATGGCTGAGATTAAGAGTGCCTAGGGATGAGAATAACTTGTGAGCTTACTTCTTTGAAGGAATAACAATCTCCATATCACTACCTAGGCTACTGATTAAAAATCAAAAGCAAAAGAGGGTCGTGTAGGATCCCTTGAAAGACTCTATGGGGGCCCTTTAATAGTAGGCTAAAGGAGTTAAAGGTGCCTTTTTAGTATGCTTTTCACTAGCCTAAATTGCTTCATAAGAAGCCTCATCTCTTCGATTGCACATACGCGTCAAGTCAATCTTTTTTTTCTACTAAGAGAGAAAATGAAAAATAAAAAAATAAGTTAGAGCATGATACCAAAGACTAAATAGAGAAAACATATGTGCTAGTACAAAAAAAAGAACAATAACAAAAATAATCAAGTACTAGCTAGAAAATAGATGAGACATCAAATAGCCTTAAGGACCTAAATTGTACTAAAATGTCATGAGAACCTATCAAGGGTGTATGATAGTTGCAAAGCTACTCCACATAGTTAAGAAACCCTAACTATCATTCCAAACAAAGAAAAACTCTCTTTCCAAAGACCCAGAGAAGATGACACTCTCCCAAGGAACCTTCAGGTTGAACTGAGGGAAGATAGGAAAAGGGTCCTTGAGGAACATGTCTAATTAGAAAGAGGGAATGCAAAGGTATCGATACTAATAGGGAGACCTAGCTTAGAGAGATGATACTAAAATCCTGCAAAGTACAAAAAGACGTCTAGGAAAACTAACTTATGCATAACCTGTTGAGTACTAATCACTTCATCCAGCAAAGGATCTATGGGGATCATAAACACTCTAAAGTGGCTAGTAAAATGGTGAAGTATCCTTCAGTGGTGACGTCAAGCGCTCCCATTGTAGAAGAAGTCTAACAAACTCATGCATATTAGGAAAATCTATCCTCTAAAACAATAGTTGGAGCTCCCCCAAAATCTCCTCCGAATCCAAAGCACCATCTCTGCCCAAGTTACACTCAAAAGTAAACACCTGTGGACTTGTTACTCATCCCATCATGTGCAACCTCCGTCGATGTCCTCTCAAAGGATGCTTCCTTACTTCTTAAATCCCACACAAGTGAGTTTGACGCCAACACACAAGATATGGAACTTGATTCAGATTTAGCCTTTGCTCCTTAACTCTAACTTAGAAACATTAACTTGCACATACTTCCCCACGCCTAAACTTCGTCCAAGGTGGACACCATATGAGCAGGAGACTATTATCGCATGGCCAACCTCGAGGTGGCTGCACTTGTGCACTACACAGGCAACATGATTAGCCTTGGACCCTGGGCCCAATATTCCTCTTTACCTCCTGGCTGATTGACCCTTGTCGGCTGCTTTTTCTCCTTCCCTTCGTGACTTCCCTCCCCTTTGGGAATCCATCTATAACTCACAATTCTATCTCACATAATGCTACTTTTTCGGTAGGGATATATTCTTCCTCCCAAAAATACGAAAAAAAAGGCACTATAACAAAAAAGGTAAATCGTGGCAATCGATTCCAAACCGCCACTAGAAGGTGAAAATAACAGTGAATGTAGCAGTTCTTAGTATATTATTTATAAATTTTGGTGGCAGAACCAAGGTTAATTTACTGTTAAACTTATAGTTTTGATGGATGATATAATTTATGTACGAAAGTTGAAAATCAATAGTTGTATAAATTTTTAAATGGGTAGTTCGTCGTCTGATTGAGAACAAGTGAAGTCCAGATACTGAAAAATTATCTTAATTTTCTGGAGGCTTCACCGGCTAATTTAAATGCTATGAGAACATGAAAATGCCTTATCTGTTGAAGAATTCCGCATTGTCGAATGACCTAGTAAAGTAAACAACACAAATTTAAGATGATGAATAACTATTATAATATTGAGTATTTATGAATATATTTGGAGAAATCTGCATGTATTTTGTTTAAGCACTTTTAAATTGCAAAACACTCACTTCCAAGTCAACGAGAGAAAAAGATTTGAGTTTTTATGAGATATTTAGCCTAATTTTTATATTTTTTACATATGCACTAATGAAGTTGAGAGAAAGAAGGAATGTTTATTCTTCTTCTTGATAACTGTAACTTCGAATTTAATGGATTGATACCCCTTTTCCCCTGAGATTGTTTGGGCATTGTGAAGTAGATTGTAAACATAGTAATTAATTTTTAGAAGATTGAATTTGTAATTCCTGAGGATTCTCATTTTGTGCTTGATATGAAAATATTTGTCCCTACTATTTATTTACCTTAGTACAGTCCAGCATGATTAATTGATAGGCATGCTAGCACTTGCACCATATGAAATCAATCATTATGGTTAATATATAGGTGCACAACTCGTATCAGAATGTTTCTTCTTGTAGATGACGTAATAGGTTGTGTATATTATATTGTCTGTTATGTGCTTTTGGTTGTTGCAATATTTTGTTAATGCATTGTCAACAAATTAAATTATCAATTTGGCTAACTATGGGCCTTAATTAGCTAGGGAATAATTCTTTGGCTGCCCTGCTACTGCCAGCATTAACAAATTAAGCACTGTAGATTATCTTTCTTGATTCACAAAATGGCTAGAACATTACCAAAGAAGCGACAGGTTATATCTTTTTGCTAGCCACGAAGAGGGGCAGAGATATTTAGTCTATGATTGCTAGTTGGGCTTTTTTGGAGAGATGCTTCAGTCAAACTAAAAACGTGAGAAACATGCATTTGGTTGTTAGACCAAACATATATCTTCGAAGCAAATGAACCAAGTTGGAATTGTTGGGAGATTTTCATTTCTAAACTAAATCTCCCAGTCTCTCTTTTAGACAAAAATTCTTCCTCTCTCTTGTACTTTTTGAAAAGGTTTCTTTGCAACCTTGGATTCCTGATTAAAGAGATATATATACTCCGTAGAAATCTCCCTTTCGTTCAACTTGGCATTTCGTTATGCTATGCGTGCTTAGGCCTAACCTGCACTCCATACCCCTATCTCTATTACTGTGCATGGGCTTCTGCATTTCTCATACTGCACACACAAGCACTTGTACTCTGTTGTCGTCGTGTTGATTTGAGCATGAGGTCCTCTATGCATCTGGGTGAATTTTGTCCATGCAACCGATTGCCTCCTACCCCCAAAAGATGAAAGGTGCATATTATGTTTAGGGTTTAGCCTCCAATTTTTTATGTATATTGATGATGCTATTGATGTTAATTGTGGATTCACTCAAAATTTGTGGTTGGGATTTCTGAAATTGCAAGAAATCTGGGTGTGTGATTGAGTTACGGTATGGTTACTTTATGCCATTTAAATGTAAGGCCGTACATAAACCGTTTTTCTTCGTCAGTGTTCCATTTGGTTTCAAAAACTAACAAATTTGTTGGTGATTCTTTGTGGTGGACCAATGGTTTATGCTATTTAGAGTTGAGGCAACATTGGTGTGCTATTGGGTTTTTGAAATTGCAAGAAGTTTGGTTGTTTCTCATGCTCCAGTCTGAGTTTCTTTGTGATATAATCATTTTGCTTCTATTTTTTGAGTAATTTTGTACTCACTTGTTCTTCATGAGGTTATAATAATTTATTCTTTTAAGTATTGATGAAGTATGTAATGCTCACTTGGCGTTGTCAAAGAAATTCCGTTTAATACTCTCACTGCAAATTTTCATGCACCCTGTTCGAAACACCATATTATGTTACAGAGTAATTACTCCACGAAATACATGTATATATGATTTTCTGTCACTCAATATATAGTTTATAAAATGTATATTTTTTAAGTCAGCATATGATTATGAGTATATTCGATTCCATTGACTGTCAATATGAGTATTATTTTATTATTCTTATGCTATTTCAGTTTGCTTTACAATGTATAGTGATTTATTTGATATATTATGCTTCTGTTTGTTGGCTTTTGGTTTTATTCCTTCGTTCAAAGTATTTTCACTTGAGCTAGTTTTCTTTTTCTTTGGTGAATGAATACAAATATTATCTGCAGTTGTTACCGGATGGCCTTGAGAACTATTGAATTGCAATCTAATTTTGTGATCAATGCGTCCGATAGGATAGGTATGCATTACTTATGTTTGTTTTTTTGTTGCAACAATGAGTATCACTCTCCTATTGATTATACTTTGCATTTATATAATTTGAATTTAGGTTGGCCATTAGTGTGTACCTATAATTGATCTTGATTGTGCTTGACTTCATTTATTTGTACTACAGTAGTGAAGGACCCATGCTTGGATTTTCTGCCCAAAAATCAAGAAGTCATTTCTTATAGAATTGTCTAGGGCGCACTTGCATTAATTGAAAGAAGGAATTCCGTATTTTTCTTGTATTAAATGGGCATATACTTTAGTTACACTTTTGGAGCATTGGTAGCTAACATTTTCCTTCCACTTGTGCTTGGATGATTTTGGCAGCCATTTTTGTTATTAAGCAACCCTTCATGCATTTCAGTTTGCAGTGTACCGTGAATTACATTATGCCATAAGTCTTAGCACTAAGTTAATGCTGGAAGTTGGAGGCTAATTGGTGTTATTGTGGTTATTTAGTCACCCCCTCTTGTACTAAGTTTGCTGTAACATTATCTCGGCTGCATTGTTTTCGTTTGCGGGTTGTTTATGACTATTGTGTTGCATATTGTTTGTTTCTTAATACTATGTTGCATTTTGGAGGCCATTTTTGTGCATTATAATGTCAAAAAATATATTTTTCCATTCAAAAAAAAAAAAAAGAACTCAATAAATTTAAGGCAACCCAAATAAAACAATACAAATGTAATGCCTAAAAATATAAAAAATGATGAAAATATTGAGAAACATAAAAACTTATTGCAAAATAGAAAATCAATTCAACAAAAAGGTAAAAATTATGGTAAATTATTTTAAAAATAATATGCATATAGGAAAAAGGTATGACTAGATGTCCCTATATGCCTTTTTCACAACTCATTCTTATTTTAACTATCTAATTTAAAAATAAAAATAAAAGGGAAAAGGACTAAAATCTCAATTCATGAATAAACTAATTTGACATATCAAAATATTAATTTTAAAAATTAAAAAAAATATATGATTTCACTAATCAATATTCAAAATAAGAAAATATAAAAATATGTAATTATTTATAATATATTATTTTCCATGAACTAATGTTGTATCTATCTAGGTTTCATCTATCTGCTATTTTTTTTTTCTTTTTGCATTTTAACATCATATTTACCTCTAATTGTATTTTCTAATTCAAGAAAATTGAAGGCTATTTATTTATATATATATATATATATATATATTTATTTATTTATTTATTTATTTATTTATTTATTTTCATGTAAGAATTATGAGTGTTCAGAAAATTTTACAAAGAAAATAAATATGTTAAAATATATTTTATTAAATAAAATTAGGAATAAAATTTCAATTTTTTGTAAATTTTTAATTATAAGTATATTTCCACTTATTCTTGACTTCTTTATCATTATTTCTCTCAGAGGCTTTGAAAAATGTATTTGTTGTCCAAGATAGTTGAGGTTTTGATATATTGATGGATGAATAATAAAGAACTTGAATAGATAACACAGAATTAAAATGAATCATGAAATATTTGTTTGTCAATAGAATTTTAAAATAATTTATAAATTATTTCTGCATCTTACTATTAATGCTTTTCATAAAAATAAAATCCCTTACAATGTGCCAGAGGCAATTAGAATGAATTTAATTATTCAAATAATTTTTTATTTTGTAATTACTATCATTTTACTCCGAGTAAGTAAATAACAATAATATCTTTTTTAATATTTTAAAAAAGAAAACTCATTATTTAATATCATAAAATAAAGATTTCATTTGAAAATCTTAAAATTTGAAGATATAATTTAACTAAATTATAGAGTATCACTAGTCGCTAAACCTAAATTTATAAATTATACATAGAGTCTTAAAATTGTTAAGATTTAAAGAAAATTAATAAGAAAAGATAATAATGGTGGAGCAAAAATATTTTTATTTAATATTATTTTGACTTATATATATTAATATGGTATAAAATCAAACTATTCTTTTAAATATACAATTGTTCATATGATCTTGTTAAGAATGCAGATATTATAGGAACAATTTTTATAACACTTGGAGATTAAAATGCTAACTATTTGTCAATATAATGAAATTTATGAACTTACTATATTATTTTTAAGATTATCAAATCATATATCTTATATGCTATGTAAATATTATAATATAATAATAAATTTTCAATATTTAACTTAATATATAACACATATGAGTATCTCGTTCAACATGAAATGTACAAATTATCTAATACGGTTCTTTGTCTCAATAAAATTTACTAATCTAAAACCATTCCTATCAAATATTATGTATATATTAAATATTCTTTATGATTTCTTATTTTAAATAAAAAAGTGTAAATAAATATACATGGCATAAATGTTAAAAATTTGTAAATAAATGTACTCAATATATAAAAATTAACGTCATTAGCCACTTTAAATTTTTATTTATCAAATTTTTGAAAATTTTAACTATACCCCTAACATATTTATGCGCCCTAGAAGTGATTTTCTTCAAATATTGAAGAATTATTTTCTATTACCATGTTAATATTAAGAAACTAAATATTTTTTTTGTTGAAAATTTTGATAATATAAAAATAAAATTGAAACATAATAGAAGTTGTGGAAGTAATCTTTTATATTTATGATATATTTTAAATTCAAATTAAAATAATAGTTATATTCTAGATATAAGATTTTAGCTAAAAATCTTTTGCATATTTAGATGAGATTATCTTTAAAATAATTAAATTTGAAAAACTTACAAATTAAGATTTACATATCAACCAATGCAAAATTATTCATTTATCAAATCTTAAACCCTTTCACCAAGAAAATAATATTTTGACATTCACAAAAATAGATATATTGTCTTTCTTATAGGAAATGGATAATTGAGTAAGTTGTAAAGTTTTTTAAGCCAATTATAATACCTAAAAGATAATTATGGGTGTTTAGTCATTTTTTATTTGAGAAATATATATACGATATTGTTTGGAAATGGGGTTAGGGTCTTTTTTGAAAGTCAACAAATTTTGATAAGTTCTTTGATCTAGAACGTGTTTGCATAAGATCAAAGTTCTTGATTATTTGCAAGTGATTTTCATGTTTTATTTGAAATTGGGAGTTGGTATTTATAGTGATTAATCCCTTGATGGGCTTCAGCCTACTTGAATCTAGATGCCTACCTATGTGAGCTTCATTAATTGGATTTTTTGGACTTTTACTTTATTTATTATTTATTTAATTAGACTTCTTTTGCCTATTTTTACTTTTTTAACCCTAGAGATTTAATTTATCATGTCATCGTGCACCCTTACTTTCAATTTGAAAATTTAATTTTCATATTGAATGTATAACAATGTTTCATTTTAACTTTTACATTGCTTTATTTAATTGATTTAATTAAATTTTAATCAGGTATTTAATTTTATCTTTTTATTGTAGAAATTCAACACAACTCAACTTTTGATTAAGTCAAGGTTCCTCATGTATTCTTATCTAAGTGTTTTTAGGAGACGTCGTGCTAGCTATCTTGTATTCATGCAAGGACCTCATAAATTTGTTTGCAAGTTTGAGACTATAAGTAGTGATTTTATATGCAATTTAGAGATGAGTTCCCAAGGTAACTTTTTTTTTCTTTTTTTCTTGTTTTTTCGTTCGATTCACTCTACTCTTTGTGAATTCTTATCTAACTTCTTAGAGTTAGTAAAAACTTCTCAAGGTCATCTAATTGAAAGCAAGTTATGTCTTATCTTAAGAGTGGGATGTTGAGTGGTAGAAACAAGTTCAAGTTAGAGTTCCAATATGAATTGGAGTTTGCAGATATGAGAAGGAAGTAAAGCGTTCCTTGAGTCATTGAGTGCCTATGGGTTGTTTATCATAGGTCACCATTTCTGGCGTTTGTCAAGCGCCAACTTCAAGCGCCTAGATGCTCACCACATCTATGGCTAACATATGAGCTAGGCACCAGCAAGCACTACCTTGGGCAATTGTGGTTAATCAAAACTTGTCTTAGTTAGCAAAGGTAATCTTCCTCATGGTATTGCAATATTTTCTAAGTTTGTGAGTCCTTTGGGCTCATTGCCTAGTTCAACATTAGTTTGTGAAGTCACACCTTGATAGAGCATAGGTCAATTTTTGGTCACTGAATCATCTTCTTCATGTAATTCTAGAGCAGATAATTCTTTTGATGAGAAGCCCGAGGACACCCTTATTGTTGACAACTATTTTGTCAATGTCATGGAGATAACTTGTTCAATCTCATTGGTAGAGTTAGAACTTTTGAGGCATAGAATTTGTACTTTTGATAAGTTTTAGTTTCTTCTTCCTTCATTAAAGGATTGTCGTTTCCTTTACGTACTTTACAATATCCATCGGCTAGTCTAATAATGAGTTCTTCTTTCTACCTAACCTCTTCTTATTAGAAATAGTTAGAAATTATAGAGTGTATTTAAGTCAGTTTGTCCTAAATTATTTACATACTTTATGGGGTTTCAACATGCTTGATGAACTTAGGTCTTCCTATCTCTTTAGATAGTTTTCATTCTTTGTTTAGGGTCTAGAAAGTGCCAAATAAGTCTTTATTCCATGTTTTTTCCAAATAAAGTTGTAAGTTCTTGAGTAGTTTGCCTTCTTCCAGAGGACCTCGATAGAATAAGTTCTTTTTCATGCAAGATCAAGGTTGGGGTATTCCTCATATGTGAATAGTTCACCATCAATAGTGCACCTAGGTAAGGTTCACCATAACCTTCGCAAGCGGTTTGAGGAGGCTGGATTTTTTCTTTTTTCTTTAACATGACTTACAAGTTCCCTAAGGTACTTAGCTTTGTTTGTGTTGATTGCTCTTGCATGTGTAATTGTTGTTTCTTTCTTGCATTCTCCTCAATATTTATATTTATTTTCTTTGTCATTTATCTGTTAGATTATTGGACTTAACCTAATTTTCTTGCTCTTAGCAAGTAAGAAGATTAACTTAGCAATGATTCACACTAGCATGAAAGGCGTGTAGTTTAACTATGCCACAGGAAGGTGTTGCTCAAGAACAACACATCAAGCTAGTCCTACCGATAGTTTTGAGGTGGTAATTCTCAGACCAACTGGAAAGCATATATGAGGATTAGTCACTAGAGGTATTTATTCACAACTTTCTTTCATTTTTCATGTCATTGAGGGCTAAGGATTGTTTAGTTATGGTCTACGTTAGAGTTGTGGCATCGCTTGCTATTGGATGTGAATACAATCGCCTTCAGTATTAATAGTTTATAAAGCATAGCAAGTGAGTATAATCAAGAAACTTTTGGATAATTTTCCTCTTTATGGTTGACCAAGTTCACTATTAGAGACTTTGCTTGGGTATGTGTTCATTTTTACCATTTAGTTTATTTTGCATGTATGTTTTCCTCATTGTTTCATTTAGTTATTTGCTTATCATGCTTATTATTTTCTAGTACAGTTTGGAATTTAGTAGTGCAGATATTGTATCCAACAAAAAGAACTGCAATGGCGATAGTACAACTTAAGGAGGAGGTTGCATGATTCACTCATTAGCAATATCAAAAGGAAGAGAAGTTTGCAAAGCTATTGAAGAAGCATAAATAGCTGAAGACATATTATGCGACAGAGGTGAAGACTAAGAGGAAATTTCTAGAGTCTTCTACTAAGGAAATTCTTATAACTATTGCACATGAAGGTACAATGAAAGAGTTCAAAAGTTTTAATTAGTTTTTCAAGGCGGCTGAAGCAAAGGCCATAATTATCTAATAATGCACCATGGATTTTTACCGCATGCTTAGCAAGATGGGTGATACCCTACTAAAGACCTGCTGTTACTTGACCTCAACATTCTAATTAATCTTTCTACTAAAGCATCTAATGGGGCTCCAAAGGCTGGCACTGACCCAATGGTAAAAGATCCAACAGATGTGGCTCTACAAAAGTAGATAAGAAATTAGAATAAGAGTTTTGATTAATTCTTTCTTTTTCTTTTGTTTATGACAATAAATAGTATGTTGGCTTACTTTTAGTTTTTCATTTTAGGAAGACAAGTGTTGGCCAGATGTTTTGCACATGTTTTGATTTCACGTAACTTTACCCTCTTTACTTATCGAAGTTTGTGTATTTTGGATCCATTTACATACTTATTCGTATGGACGACATTTTTTTTTTTTTTTTGCACTTTTTGGCTTCTATTGTTGCATGGCATGGGCGCATAAGGGGGCATTTAAACCTCTCATCTTTTTCTCTCTTTTTTGTCCAACTTCTCATCAAGACTTTGTCGTAATGAGAGAATATGGTGAATAAACTTGATTGTGAGCTTGCTTGGGAGGGCCTTACCATAGGTTTAATTTCTATAAACCTTTCTTAGGGAGTCCTAACATAGTTGTTCAGTATGATGAATAGATTTGATCATGACCCTTGCTTGGGGTTCTTGGCACAATTGTTTGATTTCTATGAGGTTTACCATAATTGGTTGATGTGATTATTTAACTTGATTGAGTCTCATTGGGACGTCTTACCACCGTTATTTGATGTCAGCAATCATCCACCTTGGGTTGGGGGTGTCACTAGAGTAGTCGTAGATGTCATTGTATGCACATTTGTGAGTAAAGATGTAGTGTTGGCATACCACATCCCCTAATTGGGTCTTACAACGTTCTTTTGCTATATTTATTGCTTGAGCGGTCTAATAATAGTCTTTTACCACACCACCTAGTTAAGGAGTCTTATAGTGGTCTTAGCCAAGCACCCCTTTTAGAGGGTTGTACAATAGTGCTGACGACTTTGGTGCAAGATAAAATATGTTGTGATGTGCTTAGTATGTTCTCTATCATGCAATTGTAGCAAGATGAGTGCCTTGCGGTCTTACTATAAGTAATGGAATTTTGCATAATTTATTGCTCATCAAGTAAACATGTAATGTAAAAAGTAATTCATTCAAGTAATCAAAGCAACAATTCTATTCCTAGTATATACCTGGTTTTAATTTACGATTCATTAAAGAAACTCTTAATTAATGAAAGTATAATTTAAACACTTAAAGTGAAAAACTTTAACTACTAGCATAATCTTGAAAAAAAAGAAAAAAGAACTTGTAAAGCCATTGATCGCGTGTTCGGTTATTCTAGAGAGTAGCTTCCATCTTAGTTGCAAGATTGAAGTTGTTAACATAAAGCATATTCTCAGTTGATACTCTCTAGAGGTATAATCATGCATCCAGTTGACTTCTTCTCACGAAGCCTTACTTCTCATAAGAATATCATAGCAATGTCGGCTTTTTAATCTATACCTTAACACTTGTCTTTCCCCTTGATGTCTTGATCGTCTTCACTTGATCTAGACCAGTAGCAAGGACCTTTATTTTCTTCAAAATACTAGCACAACACTCCCTAGTGACATACTGGTTGCTAGCAACTTCGCCTATTCCACTCAGCATGGGGAATTTTTTTCTTTATGTAGTAAGTTGATACTATTACTTGGAATAGGTTCAGAATAGGCCTTCCCAATATAATATTGTATGCCGATAGGGTCTTGACAACTAAAATTCTCACCATTTTTGTAACTCATTAAGGATGAGTGCCTAATTAGAAAGAGAGAGAGATTTCTCTGAGCACTTCCATTGCTTCTCCAATAAATCTCACTAAGGGAGTATTGATATTTTGCAACTATGTGTTGTCAACTCTAAAGGAATGAATCATAGAAGATTATGTGCACAACCTACCACTATCCACTATAATCTTCTTCACCTAGAAATTGGCAAGGAAGGTGAAAATCACTTGGGCATCATTATGTTTACCTTATTTGAGCTCCATGTCTTCCTCTCCAAACATGATGCTAGGGAGTGGATGATGCACTTCATATATTTACAATATAAGATCAAACGAATACACTTGAGTCTATCTAGCTACTTACACTAACACCTTCCTTGCATTTGATGAGTCACCTCTTACAAGTCCTCCAAAGATTAGTCGATAGTAGGCAGGTTCTTTGGGTCTCATTGGCATTGCTAAGATTAGCCGACAATAGATAGGTTCTTTAGGCCATATTAACATTATTGCTCATTTGGCTCTAAATGTTTACCTGACTATGGTTAATGGTCCTTATTCCCTCTAGCACTTGAATCCTCTTGGGGCTACTTTGCTTTTGAGTCACATATTCCTTGAGGTATCTTCTTTGGATTAATCTCTCAATCTCATTTTTTAGATGTCGGCACTCTTTAATAATATGTTCATAGTCTCGATAAAAGTAGCACTACTTGTTAGAATTTTACCTCTTTAGATCATCTTGAATCATTAAAGGAGGGTGCTAGATCAAACCTCACTACTCCTCCATGACTAAGATCTTCTTCTTGATACTATAAGTATAGTATAAGTATAGAAAGTTCTAGGAGGACTACACCTATGATCTTTCAAATTTTAGTTGTTATTGCTGCCTTTGTCTTGTACCTTGCATTTGCTAGTGTCTTGAGGGGCTACAACCTCCTCAATGTTTATAGTCAAAAGAGAAGTTTCTCCAATTTAGCTAGGATTTTCTAGCTATAGACTCCTAGAACTTTTAATGCTACATATTCTACTTCATGATTCTATTGGAATAATACCCCACAGCCATTTAGATTGGCATGTGACCTATTTCACTTATGATACAATCTTGATTGAATGATATTCTCATATAATGGTCATCTTCATCTTATGCTTATTTTACTTCATTGGCATTTGATTGAAGTCTTTAGATCACACAAGACTACAAGACTTGGTTGCACTCTGGGAGGTGATCATGAAATAAGTCTTACATGGTCGTGATCTTAAATATTCCAAGTTATAGAATCTTATGAAACAAGGCATCCAAGATTCGGATAAAGTTGCACTAATGATGCATAAATTTAAGAAGTTGTATATTACTCTGCTTCATGAGCAATCTATGTTAAACATGGGTGTATGTTAGCAAGTGCTTGTTAGAGAACAAGTTTAGTAAAGGCTCGCCTACAAAATCCACTAGATAACTAAGGTGGCAAGTTGGTAGTGGCAAGTTCTCCAACTTACTCTAGTGCATATAATTAGTCCTTAGACTTAAGGATCCATGATAACCTTATGTTTAGATTCTTATACCTTGACTCTTGCTTGACCACTTAGTGGGTCATCCAAATTGAGATTGGGTGCGAGCTACTTAGACTTGGAGCTTTGTGAAATCCAAGATGGGATCCACCTCCTCGTTGTTGTGAAGGAAAAATGTATCTCTTATGTATTCTATAATGATCGATTCTAAGGAATCCTTGCGCAAGGCAGTATGACAATTTGAAAAAATATTTTTCCATAGATGAGGTCATAAATCAAAAGTGAACATTAGGAATAGAAAAATAATTATCGAGGCTATTAGGGAGCCAGCAAATATCTTACCCTAAGCTGCTTTCGGGAGATAGGAGACGGAAGGACTATATTTTCATGGTAAGTGTAGAACTAGAATGGTTCACCAAGAACATATTCATTTTGACCAATTAGTTAGGCTCCATGGGCTTGAAGTTAAACATTGACCATGAAAATTAAATACTCTTCAATTAATAGAGATAAGTTGAATTAAGTTATATTAGTTAAAGCAATTTAAACTAATGTGAATATTTCAATATTCAAACTATCACAACTGTTATGAGCCCACATCCAATAAATGGGAGAACCTAATGGGTCACACACAAAAGCCTAAAGGAAGTTCTACTTGATAGAAGGAATTTTGTAAGAGTTAGAAAGTTCCATGTGACTGTTTTTTGTGGAGATTAATCAGTTGGCTAATTTTTTGTCATTTTGGATTAATTGATTTAATGGTTAAATTGATCAAAATAATTAAAGGAGTTAAATTAGACCAACTAAATTAAGGAATTAATTTAATTGGTGCCATATGACAATTAATTAGTTAACTTAAGGAGTTAATTTGACACCTTCTAACTTAAAGAGTTAAGTTAGATGACTTAAGAAGCTAAATCAAGACCAATTAATTAAATTAACTTAAATTAATGTGAGGAAATTTATTTGGAGGGAAATTCAAATGAAGGAGTTAGGTGTATTTAGAATTGATTTGGATGACATTTCATGAGATGAAATGACAATTCCAAATTAAATCCAAATACAATTGAAATTCACATTTCACATGCAAGTTGGTTGCCTAATTGGAAACACACCTCAATGAGAGTCTGATGCCAACTTTCATCAAACATCTAACTCTACAAATAGAGGAAGTGGCTAGCCACTAGATGTATTCATGCTGAGATTCCATTTTTCCCTCCAAAAGTGTAATTCATTCATGTGTTGAAATTTCACACATTTTCCTCACCTTTTCTCCACTATTTTTGGCCTTCATCTCTTCTTCATACTTTGGCGATCTAGTTGACTAGAGGTTGATTGGATCTTGACTTGAGTGTGTGGATCATTTCATTGGAGGATTCATGATTGGGGAGCTTTACTCTTGGACATCCACTATTGTGTAGATTGTTTGGAAGTATTTTTGGTGACCTTGCTGATTTTTTTTTTGCTGAAATTTTTACTGGAGATCCTCAAAGTTGTTGAGGTGTTTATATCTAAATTTCAACTCAATCACAAGTGATTTGCTTGGGTAATTGTTGCCGGTTCTCTGCTATGTCAAGATTTGATAGTTTTGAAGAGTTCATCATTGTCATCCTTTTCTACCTTGGATTTAAGTTATCAAAGTATTTTTTTTACAACCAAATCCATCTTAATGGAATGATTAGATCCTTGGATGAAGTGTAGTCAAGTTTTTATTTAGTTATTTTTACTTTATAACTTAGATCCTTGTGCTATACTTTACTTCAAATTCTTAGCATGAGCTCTTGGATGATGTGGGAGATTTAGTTCGCCGCTTGAATGACAAGTTGAAGTAGTCTTTTAAGGACTCTCTATCTTCTACTTGATACTGAAAATGTACTATTCACACAAATTTTGTTGTATGCAAAATTTAATCACAAGACAAAAAATAATAATAACAATAATGGACAAATTGAATTTATATTAAAGAATAAAAGAGAATTACAATTTACCATTGAAAATAAATTTTCTAACAAAACTAATCTCCTAATTCTTCTCCCAATATATGATTCAAGGGATTGAAGCTTGTTCTTGGATATAAAGTGCAGTATCATTTGACTTGATAAAAGAACACTACGAAATTTCTTTGATTTCAAACATTGACTTTAAGATCAAAGGACTTAATGATTTGATGCTTTGAAGAGGTATAGGACCTTTGTGGTAGCAATACTTTGTCACAACAGTAACTTGAATCTTGAAAACTTGAGTCTTTGACTTGAGAATATGTGTGTATGTGAATATTAGAATCTGTGTGAATCCCTGAACACTCCTTTATATAGATATTTAGTAGAAGACCCCCAAATGACTTGGACCATTTTTATAATTATCTCTTTGATACACATATTAAGAGATAGCATCAAATATTTTGACTTAACTGATTCATGCACGTAGATACGCCACCAATCACAATTTAGTCAATTCATCACCAGACATGATTTGATCGGTGTGATACATCACCTTGACACTTGTTGATATTTAATTTTTGCATAAAATAATATTAGAGTATTAATTAAAATTAACTATTTATCTTTTGAAATCAAATTTAATAAATTTCAATATATGAATAGAAAATTTTAAATTAATAGCTAATATATTATTTTTCACGTGTCATTCTTTAACTAGCCAAAAAATTAATTTGCCAACAATGCCCCTTCGAGACTAGCTCACGAGCAATGTCTTCCAATACATTTCTGAGTGAATAAGTCACAATTTTATCATCCCTGACTACTGGGCCTATGACCATTAGAATGTTGTGGATTGTTTATAGACATAGCCCATTTTTAATATATATATATATATATATAATCCCCTTCTCTATCTTTATATATACATGTGTACATATATTTAAATAAATATATATAGCATATGAGCCTTTAAATATATATATGTGACATATGAGCTTTTAATATATAAATATATATATATATATTTATATATAAGAGCCACTTGGGAAACCACACGGTTTCCAATTCTTGCAAATAGAAAAAAAAACTCTAGCATCACACGCTGCTCGTGGCTAGGCATGACAATGGATCCAAGTAAACCAGGGACCTTCCCTTAATGGGGTAAGTCTAGGGTTAAATATACGAGTTTCACGGCAAGTATCAGGTTTAGCTTTTAGGGGCCCGACCAAATTCAGGGCAGGTTATAGGTTTAGGTAAATCTGCCCCGTATAATATTAGTAAATATTAAATATATATTAATATATATAAGTTGGAATAAATTAATAATTTATTGGCCTACAAATTGGACTGGCTATATTTAAATTTACAATTTGTTTTTCTTTTAATTTAATATCAATTGGAATTAAAAGAAAAAAAAATCGGGTTAGGCAGGTATAACCCCCATGGTTCGAGTTCAAACAAAAGGCAGAGCGTGGCATGGTGTGGTGAGTTTTGAGTCTCAAAAAGGCTAGGAGGGATAGATCTAAAGTCTTACCAAGCCCACCCCATTGCTATCCCCACTCACGACCAAGTAAAACAAAATTGATCTTGAAGTCCCTTGAGAACCAATTTCAACAGTAAACAATATCCTTTTCTAAGTCAATCTCTTTTTACTTGTGTGGTCCACCATATTTTTTTTTCTTAGTTGATGTGGCCTTCAACAATGCTAGTTGGGGTTTTCTTGGCCTTAAGACTTATCAGCAAGTAGAAATTATTGGCATTGGTCTTTTTTTAATTATTTCTTCCTTTTTTTTAATTTCTACACACATTTCTATTCCAACTCAAAGTTGGACTCGAAATTGAATTAGAATCTTATCAAAAATCAACTTAAAAACAAACTTAGTTTCCAAGCATATTTGGACTGAAATTCTCAAAGAGAATGCTATAAAAGCAGACCACTTAGGAATATATCCATCAAAATAAAGCTTTGATAATTGGGTAGAGAATTGTTGAGGTGTATTTTTTGGTCAGCTTCATCTAAAGAAACAACAACACTCGCCTTATTCATCTATGCTCGAGAGGTGTTTGCAATATTGCCTCATTGGTAGTTGATTGAATCTTCCTAAATTCTTCCACCCTTCAAGAACAAAAATCTCAATGTAGTGACAAAAAATCAAAGGCATTGAAGGGAATTTTTGCATTATTCCAGTTCTTCCCAAAATAACATGTAATCCATAGAACACCTTTTTTTATATTTTCCTCCTTTATTTATTATTTAAACTTTCTCATTCTCCTTTCTTTTTTTTTTTTCAAATTTGTAGGCTAGAAAATATAGCTCATTCCTAAAAACTCTATCCTCATCAACTTGTGAGGATGTATATCTAGGATCACAAAGAATCATGTCCATGTATTATCATTGGAAGTGACACCCTTAAAGTTAAAGTACCAAATTGGTTATCCATAACTCAACCAATGAAGTTCTTCATGCTAGAATAGTGCATTGTAGCCAATGAGATTGACATGTAAATTATTTTGCTTGTGATACAATCTTCATTAAATGATATTCATTTTACTTAGATATCTTTGTCTTATGCTTATATTACTTCATTGGCATTTGATTGAAGCCCTTAGATCACATAAGACTACGGGACTTGGTCATACACTGGATGGTGATTATGAAATACTTTTTACACAATTATGATCTTAAATTTTCCAAGTTAAAGGATCTTATGAGATAGGGCTTCTAAGATCCAGACAAACTTGCACTAATGATGCATAAATTCAAGGATTGGTTATTCCTCCATTTCATGAGTAATCTATGTGAGACATGGCTGCATGTTAGTAGATGCTTGTTAAAGAACAAGTTTACTGAAGACCCACCTGAAGAATCCACTAGATAACTGTAATGGCAAGTCAGTAAGTTCTTCAACTTACACTAGTGCATATAATTAGTCTTTTGACCTAAGAATCAATGGTAACCTTGTGTTTTTGTCCTCATGCTTTAGTAATTGGTCAGGTAATTACTAGCTTAAAGAGTTAAACTAACTAACTTAAGAGTTAAGTCAAAGGTTAATTAAATTAAAGTGTTTAATTTAATTAAGATAAAGAATTAATTTTGGAGTGAAAATTCAAATGAAGAATTCATTTGGAGTGCATTAGAATTTAATTTGGATGACATTTCATTAGATAAAATGAAGATTTCAAATGAAATTCAAATTCACATGCAACTTGCTTGCAAGTTGGCAAGCAAGTTGGTGCCAACCTCGAGGAAAGTGTGATGCCACCTTGGCATCACACCTTCCACCACCTATATATAGATATAGAGGGAGGGGGCGGCCAGTTACATGTGAAAGCAAGCAAAGTTAGATCTAATTGTTGGAATCTCTTATTTCTCTCCAATTTTCCATGTGTTGCCTCATGAGTTGGAGATTCACATTTTCTTCATCTCCTACCTCTAAATTTCAGCCTTCGCCCTTGCTATTATCTCCTTTTTCTTCCAAAAAACATAAGAGATAATTGGATTGTGCATTGGTGTGTGTATCTTATCATTAGAGGCAAAACAATTGGATTGTTAGCCTTTTGGAGATCCTCGATTTTGGCAGAAATTTGGAGCCATTTCTAGAGGCACTTTGGAGTTTCTGATTTGGCTGATTTTTATACTGTAGATTTATCAAGATGTTGGTGTTCTCTAGTTCAAATTTTATCTGATTCTAACTTTCTTTTCTTGGGAAAACGTTTCCATGAACTTGCCATGTCACTGTTAGACAGATTCAAGGTGTTGAGATCTTCTTCCTTGTTTCTTTGGAATTTGAGCAATTCAAAGTATTCTTCATGCCAAATCCAAATTTAAGGCATGTTTAGATCCTTAGTTTCATGTGTAGCCTAGTTATTTTGGTGCAATAATGATTTGATAATTGGACCCTAGTGCTACAATTGACTTCAAGTGGTATTGAAGCCTAAATCATGCTTTAATTTGGATTTTTGATTGATTAATTTATGTGATGACTTGATCCAAATCACCAAATAATTAATCCAAGTTATGGATTGGAGTGTTTGGATGATGTTGTATGTGGCTCCTTTGCTTCATGAATTGAAAGTATGCTAATATATGTTTTTAAGTGTTAATTCATATGATTAGTATGTTTTAATTCATAGTTGCTAATGTTGAATTTTGATTTGAAATTAGTTGATGTTATATGTTGATATAGCATGTGAAAATTTTCCTTAAAGTGTTTCAGTCATTTTTGGATCCAATTAAATTGGATTTAATTGGAAATTTTTGAAAAATATGATTCTTACTTAAATTTAATTTTTGAAGCATGTTTGAGCTCTTGAAATCCATTTTTAAAAGGTGTTTTGAATCTGGAATTTCATCTATAATGTGTGACTTGATGTTTATGAAGTGTCCTAAAATTATTGGTGCACAAACGTTGGGCCAAAAATGGCTTGACTTGGTCCCAACCCCAAAATAGGTGTGCTGCCACACCGTGGCAGTGTACAGAGATGGCAGCGGGTGCACCTACCGCTTAGCCATGCGCACAGCTTGGGCAACAGCATCCAGTTTGGTGAGGGATGAGTTTTGAGCCTCTTTGATACCGCATGTGGTTTTCACTTTTGTAATTCGTTACAAGGGTTAGAAAGAAAAAAAAGTCTCAATAAAGAGGATATGATCCTCCGCTTAGGAAATAGAGCAAAAGTTATGGACATACTCGATTTGAACATGTGTATCTTATGAAGTACAAGTCCAAAGCCTTTCAAAAGTTCTAACAGTATAGAAATGAAGTAAAAAAAGCAAAAGGGACTTAGTATTAAAACTCTTCAATTGGATCGAGTGAGAGAATACTTAAGTACTAAATTATTGAATTATCTAAAAAAGAATGGAATTCTCTCCCAATGAAGTCCACCTGGCACACCCAACACAATGGAGTAGCCGAGAGGAGAAACCGTACCTTGTTAGACATGCTAAATTCCATAATGAGTTTTTTCGATGTGCCTATATCTTTTTGGGGATATACCTTAGAAACGGAGGCAAGGTAACTAAATGTAGTACCCTCAAAGTCAGTGCTAAAGACACCGCATGAGATGTGGTTGGGCAAAGCACCCACTAACTCTTATCTAAGAGTTTGGGGGTCTCCTGCTTACATTATATGGCTATTGGGAGACAAGTGGGATAGTAGATCCATCTGAAGGCACATGTAGCACTACGACCCAATAATCAAAACTTTGAAAAATGAAAATAACTATGCTACACGTCACCAAGATCTAAACATGCCATTGATTTACATTTGGTTAGAAGAATACCTTGATGTTTAGAAAATCGATGGAAGGTGGAAGAAGATTTCAACTCCTTGAATCTGTCTCCCAGTGCCACAGCATAATCCAATCAACTTTTGACTAGGAAAATGAACTCCGATTTGAGTGAAACTTGCACCAAAAGATCAAAAATCCTTGATGCATCTTCATCCCAAAAAGTCATCTCAATCAGAACTCAGAAAGACATCCAAAGGTTGCTACAAAGTTACTGCCAGAAACTGATCTGACAGTGGCAGCTTGGTTTGGATGCACCTTTTACCCAATCCAAACTCTTCCAAACACTATGAAAGTTTTACATCACATTATAAACTCTTTTATGAAGCAATTGTAAAAACTCTAGCTCAAAAATCCAAAGGGAAGCTCTTGGAAAAATTCTCCAAAGTCACTGGCCTGACAGTGAATCTCCAAAGGCTAACAATCCAATTATCTTGCCTCTAATGTTATGATCCACACAGCAATGCTAGACCCTATTCTCCTCAATATTAGCTGGAGAATAATGAATAGAATTGCAGAGATGAAGGCTTGATTTGGAGGTAGAAGAAGAAGAGAAGTGAAGCATCAACACATAAGGCAACACTTTGAAAACTGGAGGAAAAATATGAGGGAATCTAATTCTTCACACAAGTTGCAAATGGCCACCCCTCTCTCCCTTTATATCTATATATAGAGTGAGAATGGGATAATGCCAAGGTGGTACCACACCTTCCTCAAGGGGTGGCACCAACTAGCTTACTTAGTTGGCAAATTTGAATTTTTGTGCTTGTCATAGTTAAACACTTTAATTTAATTAATTAACCTTTGACTTAACTCTTAAGTCAATTAGCTTAACTCTTTAAGCTTGTTATGTTTAATTTAACTCTTTAAGCTAACTTGACCAATTGATGGTTATGTATTATCAAATAATTAACTCCTTATTATTGGTCTAATTTAACTCTTCAAATTATTTGATCAATTTAACAATTAAATTGATCAAATTAAAATGACCTCAATTTTGCCAACCTCCAAAATCAATCAAGTGAGTAATTTTCTAACTCTTAAAAAATTATCCTTCATCAAGTAGGAAATAAATTGACTTTTGTAGGTAACCCATTAGGTTTTACTATTTACTAGACATGGGCTTACAACTCTTATTACTTTGGAATATTAAATATTCACTTTAGTTTAAATTCCATTAAACTAATCGACTCAATTTAATTAATCTCCATTAATTGAAGAGTATCAAACTCCATAGTCGATGTCCAACCTCAAGGCCTTGGAGCCTATCTCGTTGGCCGAAATGAATGCTTTTAGAAAACCATTCTAGCTCTATGCATACCATGCAAATATGGTCCTTTCGTTTCCTATGTCCTAAAAGAGGCCTATGGTAAGATATTTATTGGCCCCCTAATAGCCTCGTACTTTGTTTCTATTTCCAATATTCAATTTCAATTTATGTAATCATCTTTTGAAAACTCCTTTTTCAAATTATCATATTGCCTTGTGCAAGGACTCCTTAGGATTGATTATAATAGAATATATAGGAGATGTACCTCCCTTCACAACAATTAGGAGTCGAATCCCATCTTGGACCTCGCAAACCTCTATGTCAAGTAGCTCATACCCACTTTCAACCCAAATGACCTCCTACATGGCCAAGGAAGAGTCAAAGTATAAGGACCTAAACATAAGGTTACCATGTATCCTCAGGTCAAATGATTAATTATATGTACTAGTGTAAGTTGGAGAACTTGCTACTATGACTATTTAGTAGATTCTCTGGGTGGGCCTTCAGTGGCTTGTTCCCTAACAAGAACCCATATCTCATAAGTCATTAATCATGGAATAGTGCAATATCCAACTCTTGGATTTATGCATTGTTAGTGCAAGTCTATTCGAACCTTAGATGCCCTTGTTCTAATAAGATCCTATGATTTGAAAGATTTAACATCATGATTATATAAGACTTATTCCATGCTCACCACCTAGTATGTAACCAAGTCCCATAGTCTTGTGTGATCTAAGGGTTTCAACCAAATGCAAGTGAAGTAAACATAAGCATAAGATGAAGATGACCATTTAAAGGATATCATTCAATCAAGATTGTATCACATGTGAAATAGTTTACATGCCAATCTAATTGGTTTGCGTGGTACTATTCCATCACTATCTTGTACACGTTTGTGGGATACCCAAGAGAGTCTTTAGGTTATTACTTTTATAATCACTCAAAATAGAGGGTGTTCGTTTCAAGGAACGCTATCTTTTTGGAAAAGAAATTTCTATTAAATAGAAAAGATGTTGTTGATGAACTTGATTAAGTTCAAGATGATCATCAAATCCCATAAATGATTGAAACAAATGAGCATCAAAAGCCTTATACACAACCTTTGAGAATTTCAAACCAAATCAAGAAGCAATTGAAAAGTTAAATTTTTTCATGAGATGGGCCAATCGAATAGTGATCTAAACACTTATGAAGATGCTATGTTGGACATAGACTCAGCACATTAGTTTGATGCCATGAAATCTGAAATGGACTCTTGTACTCTAATAAAGTATGGACTTTGGTAGATCCACAAGAGGAAATAGCTCATGTTGGTTGCAAATGGATCGAAAAGTAAAAGCTAGGAGTCAATGGAGAGGTAATGACATTTAAGGCACAATTAATGGCAAAAGGTTACATTTAAAGACCTGATATTGATTTTGAGGAATCCTTTTCAACAGTCATAATGCCTAAGTCTATTTGAATTTTACTTGCCATAACTACATATTATGACTATGAGATATGGCGAATGGATATGAAAATTGCTTTCCTTAATGGAAACATTAAAGAGAAAATTTATATAGAGCAACCACTAGGTTTTACATCTAAAAGGAGTCAACAAAAAGTTTGCCAACTCAAGAGATCCATTTGTGGACTCAAGCAAGCATCCCATAGTTGAAACATATATTTTGATAAGACAGTCAAATTATTTGGCTTTGCTAAAAATATGTATAAACTATGTGTATAAGAAGGCTAATAGGAATATTATATAGTTTATTGTACTTTATATCAATGACTTCTTCGCATTAGGAATGAGAGAGAAATGTTAGAGTGTACTAAAATATAGTTATTTGCACAATTCTCCATGAAAGATTTGGGAGAAGTATCCTATATATTAGTAATACATATCTATAGAGATATATCAAGAAAGATGTTGGGGCTTTCCAAAGACCTAGATATTGATAAAATACTAAAGAGGTTTAGTATGAAAGAATCCAAGAAAGGATTCCTCCCTATGGGATACAACCTTTGTCACTCCAAGTCTATAGCCCCTAAGACAAAGAAAGAGAGGTGTAAGATGTCCCACATACCTTATGCATCCACCATTGGGAGCATAATATATGTCGTTCAATGTACACAACTAGATGTGCCACATACTCTAAGTGTTATGAGCCATTTCCAATAAAATTCCAATGAGAGTTACTGGAAGGTTGTTAAAGCAATCCTTAAGTACTTGAGAAAAACTAAGGATTTATTTTTGGTATTCGGCAATGAAGAATTGAAACCTAATGAGTCTTCAAATTCTAGTTTTCAATATGATACAAATGACCTAAAATCTACTTTTGGATTTATATTTTGCCTCAATAGCGGTACAGTGAGTTGGAAGAGTTCCAAATAAGATACCATGACCAATTCAACCATCGAGGTAGAATATATTGCGGCTTCAAAAGCTACAAAAAAAAGAGTTTAGATTAAAAACTTCATCCAAGAGTTGAAAATAGTGCCTAGCATGTCAGAGCTTATAGTTGTCTTCTGTGACAACAATGGTGTGGTTGCACAAGCTAAAGAGCCAAGATTTCATCAATGATCTTAACATATTTTGAGATGATATCATTTAATTTGAGAGATTATTGGTAATAATGACATTAGAGGGGAAAATGTTACCTCATAAAAGAATATAATAGATTCACTAACAAAACCCCTAACCTCAAAGGTCTTTGAAGGACATCTTAAGAAGTTGGGTCTTAGGACGATGGGGAAATGGCTTTTGGGCAAGTGGGAGATTATTGGAATTGTGCCCCCTAACTAATGAGATTAGTATATAAACTATTTTACTTGTGATACAATCTTGATTGAATGATATTCATTTTACATGGCCATTTTCATCTTCTGCTTATATTACTTCACTAGCATTTAGTTGAAGCCCTTAAATCACATAAAAGATTATGGGACTTGGTTATGCACTTGGTGGTGATCATAAAACAAGCCTTACATGGTAATGATCTTAAATCTTCCAAGTTGTATGATCTTGTGAGATAAGGTATCTAAGATCCGGATAGATTACACCAATGATGCATAAATCTAAAGGTTGGACATTGCTCCATTTCAGTAGCAATCCATGTTAGGCATGAGTGGGTGTTTGTTAGATAAAAAGTTCACTAAAAGCTTGACCGGAGAATCCATAGATAGCTGTAGTGGCAAGTCGGTAGTGCCAAGTTCTTCAGCTTACGCTAGTGCATATAATTAGTCATTTGACCTGAGAATCCTTGGTAACCTTGTGTTTAGGTACTCATATTAGACTCTTTCTTGACCACCTTATGAGTCTTTTAAGTTGAGATTAGATATGAGCTACTTAGATATGGAGGTTTGTGAGATCCAAGTTGGGATCTAATTCCTTATCTTTGCAAAAAATGAGTATATCTCCTATGTATTCCATAATGATTAATTCCAAGAAATCTTTGTGTAAAATAGTAAAACAATTTGGAAAAGAAGTTTTCCAAAGATAATGTCATAAAGGGAATCGAACATTAGGAATAAAGACATAGTATTGAGGCTATTAGGGAGTAGGCAAATATTTGGCCCTAGGCCTTTTTCAGAAGATAAGAGATGGGAAGACCGTATTTGCATGGAAAACGTAGAGCTAGAATAGCTCTCCAAAAATATTCATTTTAGCCAATTAGTTAGACTCTATGGGCTGGAGGTTGGACATTGATCGTGAAGATTGGATACTCTTTAATTAATGAGATTAATTAAATTGAGTCATTGGTTTAAAGGAGTTTAGACTAATGTGAATAATTGATACTTTACAAATCACAAGAATTGTGAGCCCATGTTTACTGAATGGTAGAACTTAATAGGTTACACACAAAATTCAATTGCAAATCCTGCTTGATGAAGGGGAAGTATCTAAGAGTTAGAAATTCTTATATGACCAATTTAACGAGTTAGACGGTTGACTCAAGTTTTGGTCAACTTGCCTTGATCAATTTAATTGCTAAATTGATCTAATTAATTAAAGAAATTAAATTAAATCAATTAAATTAAAGAGTTAATTTAATTGGTGCCACATGACTATCAATTGATCAAGTAATTACTAGCTTAAAGAATTAAGCTAACTGACTGCAAAGTTAAGTTAAAAGTTAATTAAATTAAAGTGTTTAATTTAATTAAGATGAAGAATTAATTTTGGGGGGGAAATTCAAATGAAGAGTTCATTTGGAGTGCATTAGAATTTCATTTGGATGACATTTCATTAGATGAAATGAATATTCCAAATAAAATTCAAATTTACATTAAATTCACATGCAACTTGCTAGCAAGTTGGCACCAACTTCAAGGAAAGTGTGATACCACCTTAGCATCACATCTTCCTCCATCTGTATATAGATATAGAGGGAGGGCACGGCCAGTTACATGTGAAAGCAAGCAAAGTAAGATTCAGTTGTTTGATTCTCTCATTTCCCTTCAATTTTTCATGTGTTGAAGATTCACATTTTCTTCATCTTCCATCTCCAATTTTTGGCCTTCATCCTTGCTATTCTATTCTTTTTCTTCCAGCTAACATAGGAGAGAATTGGATTGTGCATTGGTGTGTGGATCATGTCATTAGAGACAAAACAATTGGATTGCTGCTAGCCTTTTGAAGATCCTTTATTTCGGTAGAAATTTGGAGCCATTTCTAGAGGCACTTTGGAGTTTTTGATTTGGCTGATTTTTCTACTGTAGATTCATCAAGTTTTTTTTTCTCTCCAGTCCAAATATTAGCTGATTCTGACTTGGTTTGCTTGGGTAAAAGTTTTCATGAACCTACTGTGCCACTAGGAGACAGATTTAAGGTGTTGAGATCTTCTTCCTTGTTTCCTTGGAATTTGAGCAATTCAAGGTATTCCTCATACAAAATCTGAATTTAAGGCATGTTTAAATCCTTGGTTTCATGTGTAGCACAGTTATTTTGGCACAATTATAATTGTATAATTGAATCCTAGTGCTACACTTAATTTCACTTCATTCCATACCTAAACCTCCCAGTAACTCTATGCACATCCAGGAGTGGTCCAAAGAGGCAACCAAGGAAGTGATTGATCCACATTCTAGGATACTTCTCTTGAATTCCTCTCTTCATGATGCCAAAGTCACTAGCTCAAAATTTTTATTTGGAGATTATCACCCCAACATTAATGAACGCTCATTGAGAATTCCTGCATCAAGGTTTGGCGAAGTATCATTTCATGCAAGTTATTAAGAATGGACAAAAGAATTCTAGGCCACCATGTATATTCTCTTTATCAAGCTAGGATCTATGCAATAGTCCATGCTTCGCTTTTCATGTATGTCTGCCATAAGAACATCCTCCAAGCCTTCCTTGAGCTATGGTGCTCTTTCACGAACACCTTGCACACTACTACTAGCAAATTTTCAGTATCTCTATGGGATCTTTATGTACTTAGTGGATTGCCTATCTATGGAGGTCTCTATGATGAAGATATTTCTACTGTGAAGGAGCTACTTGGTGATGATAGACACGCCCCTTCTCTACCATGAAGCTACAAGCATCTGTTCTTGGCTTATCATATTTTTCCAAGGGATTCTGATGGCATTACTATTTCTAATTAGATTATATTTCGGTTTAAAGGACTAACTAGTGGAGCCACCTTTGAGATCTATTCAAAAAAGGTTCACTGAGCCAAGATCTCTCACAATTCATGTGGAAGAATCGATACACCATTTTTGCTTTGCACTAAGAATCTATTCAAAATGCTCTCAAAAGCATTTTCACACCCTTTATCCCATATGAAATGAGCATCTTTCGTCATTAGGTGATTAAATAGTTAGCGTCTTACTGAAAAAATTTATATGAACTTTCTTATAAATGCAAGATTACCTTGTAAACTACATAATTCTTTAAGATTCCTTGGTGGTGGTATCTTCTAGATAACATTGATTTTAGTAGGATCAACTTCAATTCCATGAACCAAAGAACTTGGTAGACATGACACTTAAAGCACACTTAAGCAAGTTCATCATCAAGTTATATTTCCTCAGTCGATCAAATACCATGTAGAGATCTTCTAAGTGATTTTCACTTTTCATAGTCTTGACCAGTAGATCAATCATCAATGTAGCACTCTATCTTTATATATAGCATATCATCAAAAATATGCATAGCTCGTTGATAAGTTGCACTTGCATTTTCAACCCAAAAGGCATCACCTTGTAATAGTAAATGCCCTTTGGTGTGCAAAATGTTGTACACTCCTTATTTTACGGTGACATTCTAATTTGATTGTATCTAGAAGATCTATCCATGAAAAATAAAGCTTCATGTCTAGTAGTTGCATCAACCATAAGTTCAATAATATGTAGTGAAAAATCATCCTTTGGACATGCCTTATTCAGATCTCAAAAATCAATGCAAATGCATATTTGACCATTATTCTCCTTAATTGGCATGATACTAGACATCCAAGTAGGATATTTAACTTCTATGATAAATCCTGCATTAGTAAGCTTGTTGACTTCAGCTTCAATTAGAGAGACAAGCTTTAAGCGAAGCACTCATTGTGATTGCTTTACTAGATAAACCCCAACTTTTATGCCAAGGTGATGAATTGCAACTTTTGGGTCTAATCTTGGCATTTTTTTATATGTCCAAGCAAAGACATCCTTGTACTCGCTCAAGATTTTGAGATATTGTTTCCCTCTTCATGATTTAAAAGCTTGCTAACAAATATAGGATGGGGCTCTTTTATTGTGCCAAGATTCTACTCTTTGAGTTTATCAATAATTATATGTCCACCATTTTCAAGTTGAGGAAGAGCTTTTGGGACTTCAACTTTAGGAATTTCTGAATCAGGCTCTTCATCAACAGTGATATGGTTACATGTGTGGAACTCATCATTTTCTTCATCAAATGGCTATTCAATCTCAACAACTCTCATACACTAGAATGTAATGCTCCGTTTGCTTTTGAAACTGGGATAGTCATCATTATCCATGTTGGGTAATTTGTGGCTTGTATAAAACTACTTGCCACTAATCTATTGAATTCTTCAAGATGCAAATCATGTGATACAGGATTCAGCTCCTCTTTAACACTTGTCTAATTAAAACTGGTAGTGATTTCCATTTCATCTTTATTCGTACCATTCTTTTATGATGTGTTACTTTATTTTCACAGGTTTGTCCATATTGATAACTAGGATTGCAGATTTGGCTCCATTTGATTGAAATAAGTGAATTATGTAACCCTCATTTTTCAACTCTAACATATCAATCTTGTTGTTGACACCTATTTTTCTTACTTTTTGTCACAACATTTTTTCTAAGACAATTAAACACAGAACCTCTAAGATGTGGACCTGTATTAAGCTTACTTTGATCTTTAGCACCAAATCTTTTAAAGATAGAAAGATGAATAGTTGAAGCACTAAGACAATCAAATACAAAAACTCAATGATTATTTTGCTTTTGCTATTCTTACTTCACATGATCTTCCAAGGAAATATGTTGGACATTAGCACACTTATAATTCTTCATCACATGTATCTTGATCGATTCTACAACTTTAAATCCCAAGCCAACCCTTGATTGTTCAACATAAAATTCTTGTCTCCTTAGTGTAAGTTGTGCTTCAATGAGTTGATGAACTTTTTCTCTAGTTAATTCAGGTTTAAGCTCACTTAAATTGGATAGATTAGAAAAATCATAGCCAAAATTTTCAAGCAACTTATAAGCATTAGGATCAAATGTCCCCTTGAATTCTTTGTGAGAAACACTTGCAATAGATGGTCTATTAAGGGTTGATGAGCTTATGCCAACAATAAGCACGGTCAATTTCTTTCTTAAAGTTTGACAGTCGCTTGACATTTTTAATTAGCTTTGAGCAGCATCATTGGCTCAATATATATTCCAAGTGGAATTTGCCTTTTCTCTTGATATGACTGTGGTATATATCAAAAGAATAGGAGTTGGACTCATCACCATTCTTGAATTTTTTGCTTGTCAAAACCTCAGTAATTGTCTATTTACTCAAATTTTCAAAACAATCTTGTCTTTCTTCAATGAAGTGGTTACCTGGAGCCTTGTTAGGTTGCACTTAACTTACTGAGTTAGGATCCAGATAAACTTTAGCATCAATGAAGTATGATTCAGCTTCAGTAAATAGCTTCACATTTGCGTTAACTTTCATAACTTCTCTATTTTTTGAATACTTGAAACATTGATGAAGAATAGGAGGTATCACCCTATTCTCATGAAGCCACGGCTATCCCAAAGGCAAATGGTAGAAAGTCCTTGCATCAATGACATAAACTAAAGTACTTATTTCCAATTCCCTGATTGTGAGGTCTAGATGAATCATACCAATAACTCGTTGGCCTCCTTGATTGAAACTTCAAATTGTTAGGTGGTTGTGTATGAGTTCTTCAATAGAAATTCCAAAATTTTTCATAGTAGATTTTGGTATGATATTGACAACAGATCCTTCATCAATAAGCATGCGGTTAACCATCTACTCCTGTATGAACCTTGAAACAAAAAGTGGCCTACTATAAGGTTTTAACCCAAGCAACAAATCCTCATCTATAAAAATAATGGCCATGCTACAAGAAATAGAGTGTTGCTCTTTAGTTTCACAAGATACAGCATGTACTATTTCAACTCTTTGATCAAAAAATCCTATAGGGAAATAATCTTTCAAAGTCATTTAGCTCCTTTTATAACATGCCAATGAATTTTTCAGCTTGCCATTTGTAGCCTTTAGACTCTTTATCATCCTTAGTTGAGGTATTTGGCCATATACGAAACTTTTAATACCAATAGATAAGATTGATTGATGCATCATTTTCTTCTTCATCGGCACATTACAAGAATTTACTCATTACTATCTTCAATTTCAGTAGTAAACCTTGTTTCTAGCTTAGTCACTTCATCAATAAATTGAGTCTCCACTAGCACTAGATCTAAACTTTCAAATTGAAGCATTGTTGATGCCCCCCATGAGTGAAGATGAGGAAAAGATATTGTCTTTGCTTGTAAACACACGTGGTATCTGCTACAATTATAATGCTAACAAGGTTTAACCTAACAACATCTTCTATATCAAGAATTATCTTTCCATGTCTTGCAAATGCCATGATTTTATCCTTGAAGACAAAATATTTCTCTAATGGATGGCCGACAACTCAATGATACTTGCAATATTTTAGATTGTTCACTTTTCCAACTTCTTCAGGATGTTTTAGTTCCAGCAATTCAATCAACTTTTTTGTTAATAATTCATCAAAGGTGAGAAACATCATAATCTGAAAATGGATACCCCTTCTCTTACATTTCTTTTAGTATCTTCTTGCCTATTGAAATGCGTTGATCTTTAATTTTCTCATCAACCTTTTTATTGCTTGTGGGAATTTTTATGGAGGCTATTTTGATAACCACAGATTCCTTAGTAGCAACTTTGGTATATTTTTTAGTCTTTTTTAATCTTTCTTTACTTTTTTCTAGTCTTTAACAAGAATTCGACCCTCTAATTAGTAATGCTAAGCTCTATATCGTGGGCACAAGTAACTAATTCCTCAAAAGTGCAAAGCTTCATTTGTTGAAGAATGTAGAGAAGTCCCCAGTGCATACCTTGAATACACATCTCCACTGCAGAGGTCTTTGAGAGTCTATCCTTGTAGTTCAAACTTGATGCACATTAACAATTGATGTAGTCTACCACTAGCTTGTCCTTCCATTATTTTGCATTGGTAAGTTCTCACAGTCCAGTGTATACTGTAGAAATGGTTCAAAAACTCCCTTTTTCATTTGATCCTAGTTATCGATGTATTCAGGTTCAAAGTTGATGTACCAGTTAAACGCGTTTTCTTTCAATAAACAAACAAACTATTTCACAAAAAGATCACTAAAAGACCATGCATTGTTGCATGTCTCTATGAAATAGGCCACATAATATTTTATATTTCCCTTCCCATCAAATTGCTGGAATTTTAGCGATTGATATCCTATTGGCATTCTCAGCAAATCAATTTGAAAGAGGTGTAATACTAAAAATCCAATTTAAAACATTTAAAAACTAAAATATAACTTAGATAACACTAATACAAAGATATAAACCATGCCTATATAATGGATTAAGATCACATTGTTACCTTTCAAGCAAAATCCAACTAAAAACTCGAAGTGGAGCTTCCCTTCCCAAAAGTAAATTACTTCTAGCGTAGTAAAGTGTGATCAACTTTTGATCGAGAAAATCACCTCAAATTCAAGCCAAATATGGACCAAAATTTCACCAACTTGATAAAGAATGTCCAATAAAATTTTAAGCACCAAATCCCTTGGAAAGAACTCGAACAAATTTCAAAAACACACTGCTTGAACAAAGGATCACTAAAGTAAGCAATCAAAAATTCATCTTATCTCTAATGCCAAAGTCTACACACCATTTGACAATACTTTTCTCCTAAATTTAGATAGAAAAATCAAGGAGAAAGAGAGCTGGTAAGAGCCCAAAAATGGTAAGGGAGGTAAAAAAGAGAGTGAAGCCTCAACTCATGAGAGAAACACTTTTGGAGGGAATTTTATATCTAAGTTTTAGATGCACAAAATGTGTGTATTTTTTTGTGCTAGCCACCTTTTTATCTATATATATATATAGACTGGAGATGCCACCTAAGCATGCCAACTTGCAAGCTTCTTGCAAGTTGCATGTTAATCTGTGTTGAATTTGAATTTAATTTCAAATCTACATTTCATCTCATAAAATGTTTACCTAATTAAATTCTAATTTAGCACAAAATGAACATTTCATTTGAATTCTCCCTCCAAAATCAATTTTTCATTTTAATTTAATTGAACTTTGACTTAACCTTATGTCAACTAGCTTAACTCTTTGAGATAGATCTTGTTAACTTAACACCTTAATTTAACTTGATCAATTGATCGTCATGAGGCACTGAATTAAATTGACATTTAATTAAATTGTTCTTAATTTAACTCCTTAAATTAATTAGATCAATTTAACAATTAAATTGATTAAGTTGAGATGACTAAAAACTACGTCAATTGATTCCCTCAATTTTTGGCCACCATAGAATCCTTCTAACACTTAGAAAATTCCTCTTAATATTTAGGATTGCTGATTGGCTTTTGTGTGTAATCGATTAGGTTCTATCACTCATTGGACATAGGCTTACAACCTTTGTGACTTTAGAATATCATATATTCATGTTAGTTTAAACTCTTTTAAACTAACCAACGCAATTCAATTAATTAATTGAAGAATATGCAATCTCTATGATCGATGTCCAACCTTAAGCCCATGGAGCCAAAATATTGGCCAAATGATGCTTTTCATGAACCATTCTAGCTTTACGCATATAATGTAAATACGGTTCTTTCGTCTCCTATCTCCATGAAAGAGGCATAGGGCAAGATATTTATTGTCTTTTTAATAGCCTCAAAACTATACATTTATTCTTAATGTTTGATTCTAGTTTGTGATCTCATCTTTAGAAAACCTCTTCTTCAAATTATCACACTGCCTTGGCTAAAGATTCCTAAGAATCGATCATTATAGAATGCATAGGAGATGTACTCACCTTTCACAAAGATAAGGAATTGAATCCTATCTTGAATCTCATAAACCTCCATGTCTAAGTAGCTCATGCCCAATCACCATTGGAATGCTTGCTAAGTGGTCCAGATAGAGTCAAAGCATGAGGATCTAAACATAAGATTACAATGGATATTTAGTTCAAAGGATTAATTATATGTACTAGCAAAAGCTAGAGAACTAGCCACTATGAATATCTAGTGGACTCCTCAGGCAAATCTCCAATACCTTGTTCTCTAATAAATACCCACTAACATACATCTATATTTCATACGGTTTGCTCATGGAATGAGCAACATCCAACCTTTTGGATTATGCATCATTAGTGCAAGCATATCCGAATCTTAGATGCTTTGTCTCATAAGATTCTATGACTTGAGATATTTAAGATCACGATCGTGTAAAACTATTCCATAATCACCACCCAGTGCATGACCAAATCTCATAGCCTTGTGTAATCTATGGGCTTCAACCATATGCCAGTGAAGTAATAAAAGTATAAGATGAAAATGGCTATTTACAAGAAATATCATTGAATTAAGATTGTATCACAAGTAAAATAGTTTACATGTCAATCTAGTTAGCTTGTGGGGCACTATTCCAACATAATCCTCTTTATATAAGGCCTTGAATACATAATAGAACTTTGAGAAGGCATACCATATTGAGCTCTAATAGTATTGGAGATCATATCCTACAATTGTTGAAAAGATAGTGTAACAATAAAAGTTGCAGAGTGATTGATCTTTCTATCAGTTTCTCACTTGTGAGGCACCTCCTCAACTTATTTTACACCATTGTATGGCCAAGGGAAGATTGATGTTTATATCTAAATCCTCTAAGATAGGAGTATTCTTACTTGTTCATGAGTTATGCAATTTGTAGATCTTTTTTTTCCACAATCTTTTGGAGGTCGGCTATTGCTTAAGCAATTTGAGTAAATAGTTCATCCATTGTTGTCACTCAAGTCACAATAGCTAGTACCTCAGCGAAAAATGATGTCTTGGGATTTGTTTCCCTTAGAATTCCAGAGTTTGAATCATCAAATAGAGTGAAGTCAACATTATTGCCCTCGGTTATGAGCTAATTGAAAGCATTAATAGAAAGGTCAGCAACATCTTTCTTGGCTAAGGTGAGTTGGTCCATCTTAGGTGTCATTAAGTGATTGCAAATATCTACAAAATTCAAGTAGAAAAAAGAGAGAAGGGGTAAGATCAGTCCCATCAAGCATGCCAAAAGTTTGTTCACATAAATTTTGTTGTCTACAAAATTAAATCACAAAACAAAAAAAAATAATGGACAAATGGAATTTATATTAAAGAATAAAAGAGAATTATAATTTATGAAAGAAAAATAAATTCCCTAACAAAACTAATCGCTGATTCTTCTTCCAATATATGATCCAAAGGCTTGAAGCTTGTTCTTGGATATAAAGTATAATATCCTTTGACTTGATAAAAAAACACTATAAAATTTCTTTTAATTCAAACCTTGACTCTGAGATCATAGGACTTGATGACTTGATATTTTAAAGAGGTATAAGACCTTTGCGATAGCAATACTTCATCGCAGCAAAAACTTGAAGCTAGAAGACTTAAGTCTTTAACTTAAGAATATGTGTGTATGTGAATATTAGAATTTGTGTGAGTCACTGAGGACTCCTTTATATAAGTGTTTAGTAGGAGACCCTCAAATGACATGAACTTCTTTGATAGTTATCTCTTTGATACACATGTTAAAGAGATAACAACAAATATTTTAACTTGATGATTTATAGACATAAACAGGCCATGTGTCATAATTTAGTTAGTATGAGATTGCTAGGCTGCCAAACTTGATTTAATTGGCATGATACTGTTGGAATTTGTTCTACAACTAATTAGATTGGCATGGAAACTATTTCACTTGTGATACAATCTTGATTGAATGATATTCATTATAAATGGCCATCTTTATCTTATACTTATTTTACCTCACCAGCATTTGGTTGAAGCCCTTAGATCACATAAAACTACAAGACTTGGTCATGCGCTGGGTGGTGATCATGAAATAAGTCTTATATAGCTGTGATCTTAAAAACTTTCAAGTCGTAGAATCTTACGAGACAAGGTATTTAAGATTCGAATAGACTTGCACTAATGATGTATAAATCTAAGGGATTGGATATTTCTCTGTTTCATAAGCAATCTATGTTAGACATAGATGCATGTTAGTAGGTACTTTAGAGAACAAGTTCACTAAAGGTCTGCCCGAAGAATCCACTAGATAGTCATAGTGGCAAGTTGGAAATGGCAAGTTCTCTAGATTATGCTAGTGCATATAATTAGTCATTTAACCTATGGATCCATGGTAACCTTATGTTTAGGTCCTTATGCTTTGACTCTTTCTTATCCACTTTGTGGGTCATCCGAGTTGAGCTAGGTATCAGCTACTTAGACATGGAGGCTTGTGATTCTAAGATGGGATCCATCTTCTTATAATTGTGAAGTGTGAGTGTATCTTCTATGTATTCTATAATAATTGATTCCATGAAATCCCTACGCAATGTAGTATGACAATTTGGAAAAGGAGTTTTTCAAAGATGAGATCATAAATGGAAATCAAACATTAGGAATAGAAACATAGTTATCGAGGTTATTAGAGAGCCGACAAATATCTTGCCTTAGGCTTCTTTCGGGAGATAGGTAATGAAATGACCATTTACATGGCAAACATAGAGCTAAAATGATTCTCTAAAAGCATACTCATTTCAACCAATTAATTGGGATTCATGGGCTTGAGGTTGGACACAACCACAGAGATTGGGTGCACTTCAATTAATGGAGATTAATTGAATTGTGTTATTAGTTTAAAGGAGTTTAAACTATTATTTTGATATTCTAAATATCACAAGAGTTGTGAG
Source organism: Jacaranda copaia (assembly GCA_014898725.1). Taxonomy (NCBI): domain Eukaryota; kingdom Viridiplantae; phylum Streptophyta; class Magnoliopsida; order Lamiales; family Bignoniaceae; genus Jacaranda; species Jacaranda copaia. The sequence goes on along the minus strand of JACGDI010000472.1, from coordinate 1,914,295 downwards.
CCCATGTACAATGAATGATAGAACATAATGGGTCACACATAAAAGCCAATAGGAAATCCTACTTGATGAAGGAAATTTTCTAAGAGTTATAAAATTCCACTTGATCAATTTTATGGAGGTAAAATGGTTGGCTAATTTTTTAGTCATTTTAGCTTGATCAATTTAATTATTAAATTAATCTAAATAATTTAAGAAATTAAATTAGACCAATTAACGTAAGAAATTAATTTAATTGGTGTCATATGACTATCAATTGGCGAAGTTAACTTAAGGAGTTAAGTTGACATCTTCTAGCTTAAAGAGTTAAATTAATTAACTTAAAGAGTTAAGTCAAAATCAATTAAATAAATTAAGGGGTTAATTTAATTAATGTGAAGAATTAATTTTGGAGGGAAAATTCAAAGTGAAAGAGTTCATTTGGATTGCATTAGAGTTTATTTGGATGACATTTCATGAGATAAAATGAGGATTTCAAATGAAATTCAAATGCAAGTGAAATTAACATTTTGCACATGCAATGTGCCTTGCAAGTTGGCACCAACCTCATGGGAGGTATGATGCCAACTTGCATCACACCTCTCTTCTTATAAATAGGAGAGAGGTGGCCAGCCAATGCATGTTTTACAATCTACTTATTATATTCCATTTTTTCCTCCAATGTTGTGTGATTCACTCATGTGTTGAAGTTTTGCACTCTTCTTCACCCTACCTCCTAAAAATCGACCTTTATTCTATTCTTCTCTCCTTGGTTTCCTAACTAACTAAGGAGTGATTTGGATTTTTCATTGGTGTGTGGATCATCACATTAGAGGCTAGACAATTAGATAGCTTGGCTTTTGGAGATCTACTACAAGGGACTTTGGAGTGGTTTTTCCAATCCTTGTCAGATTCAATTTTTCCTAAATTATTTCTTTGGAGCTTCCCCAAGGTGTTGAGGTGGTTATTTCTAAATTTTCAGCAATATTGGAGGTGGTTTGATTGGGCAATTGTTGCCAAGTTGCCGTCGCACCACAGGAAAATAGCTTTGAAGTGTTCAAGTGTTCTTCCACTTTACCTTAGATTTTGAGCAATCAAGGGAATCCTTCTTCCAAATTTGAATTAGTAACATGATTAGATCCTTGTTTTTGAGTGTATCCAAGTTTAATTTAGCTATTTTTTGCTCTTTTTATTAGATTCTTATGCTACACCTGACTTCAAGTAGTATCAAAACCTATTTCATGCTAGAAATTGGACTATTGATTGATTGATTCATGTGATTTATTGATCTAAATCTCCAAATACTTGATCCAATTTTTGGATTAGAGAGTTTAGGTGATGATGCTCGTGGCTCCTTTGTTGATGAATTGAAATTATGCTAATATATATTTTAAGAATTAATGCATATGTTAGTATGTTTTGATTCATAGTTGCTAGTGTTAAATTTTGATTTAGCATTAGATGATATTATATGTTGATATAGCATGTTATTTTTGGCCTTAAAATGTTTTGTTCATTTTTTAGATCCAATTCGATTGGAAATTATTGGAGATTTTTGGATAATGTTGACTCTCACTTAAACTTGATTTTTGAAACACATTTGAATACTTGAATTTCTATTTTTAAAAAGGTAGTTTAAATCTAAAATTTCATCTATATTATGTGATTTAGTGTTTAGGAGGTGTCCTAAAGTTTTTAGTGCACAAAAGTTAGCTAAAATTGGCTTGACTTGGTCCCAACCCCAAAACAAAAGAGTTGTTGCATTCGGCTAGCGGTTGACCGAGCAATTGGTGCACCTAGCATGCACTTGACGCACAGCCGCACCTAGACTAAGGCAGTTGCGCCTTGTTGCTAGTAGGATGCGTTTTGAGCTATTTTTTGTGTTCCTTTTGTGACCAGAAGTGACATAGAAGCACAAATATTGTGCAAGTTATCAAAATAATGTTTGATATTTTTTATTGCTTTTAAAATCTTGTTAAAGTTAATCTTCAATAATGGCGCAAAATGAGATGCATTGGTGTTATGCTTACTTTTGCTAGCTAATTAATTGTTTATGAGATAAGCATTTAATTATTGGAATTGAATGTCAATTCTTGATTTATTGTTTATTTAATTGTTGAATGAATGATGAATGAATGGGAATGATCATGAGCCTTTAATATTAATTTTATTTGTTTTAAGTTGTTGAAAATGGTTGTATTAAATTGGAGCATGCATGCCTCTTAATTTTTATCTTATAAATGTTATGAGAATAGAATCACTAGGAGTGAGGATTTCTTTCTCATGTAAATGTTGCAAGAAGTAAAAAAGGCCATTGTAGGCATGAAGACTGATGAACGTATGGGGATATACTTATGTAATAACTAAATTTAATCAGCTCACTTAAAATCAACTAAGTGGTACATCTATAGCTCTAAGTACACTACTTAGTTAAGGCTCATGGTCATCCCACCCTAGGAGTATGGTGGGCACATTTACTTATTTATATTTTTCATATTCTATTAATATATGAGATGCATTGTTAGGATATAAAAAACCTAAATAAGAAGACAAAATTGATGAAATCTTCACAAGTAATAAAAACCCTCCACTTAGAAGAGTTTAAGTGCTTCCAGAATATTAAATCAAAATGAATACAAATTAAAAGCAGTTTTAATTAATTCATACCTTTCACCAATAGTATATGACATGATGAGGCTATTATCTTTATGTGATGCACTCATCACAGGGGTCACACTTAGCTAGAAAACTATGATCATATACTTAACGTAAGATGCACCTTTGATTTGATACTTCCTATGCATGGCTCATATCACGTGGCATGACTTGGAGTGGTTTCAAATTAAAGTTTGATTGATTGATCCAACTTAATGCCTAGTAATGTAGAGGTCATCCATCAAGGGGATCTACATGAAAAGTAAGCCAAAAGATATCAAGGGTTGCATAGAAATGCAATTAGCAAAAGTTTCTTACCTTTGGATTGTTTGTGGATGCACTCATCATGGGGGTCCACTTTCAAGTCTTTAGGACCTTGATTGTAGCTCCCCCTCTAAGGACAGCACCTAAGATGAGGCACTACTCTGATTCAAACTTATTTCTCAGAGTACAGTTCAACAGTAGACCCATTCATTCAACCATCTTAAAATGAATACTGATACCATTCCATCAATACCTAATAATCCACAAAATGGAAATACCAAAGAGTTCAGGGGACTAAGTCATATTGTAGTCTCTAAAGGATTAAACCATCATTTCATCTTATACTACAAACTTCAAACAAAATAGATACATCACAAAGTTTATAAGATCAACCAAATAGTTACAAATTCCATACTTAACAATGGCTCCAGTCCTACTACAAAACAACTATATATATGTCATTCCATTTTGATGTACACCAGAGCCCATCCCTGTCTGAAAGATGATGAAATACAGGGGGAGTAAGTCCAAAGACTTAGTGAGGGATAAGTATAAGTAACAACAGTGTTACCGAGGAGAAACTCAACTCAATAAGATATCATTTTCAGATTGAATATAACGAAATTCAGAAAAATATACAAACAGTACCAAAAAGAAAATAGGAAACTCTCCTGCCTTATTGCTCCAAGAACATATTACAGGCAGACAGAATCATGTAGGCAAATCAAACCCAAAGCATATACATTCCAAGAAAAACTATAAGACATGCATTACAAATTCACCTTATACCAAACAGACAGAAAAATTACCTAAGCATAACAGCTTGGTATGTGGCAGATGCCTATACGGACTATATAGCACACTGCGGATACCTAAGGGGAAATCCCTAGCATATCGCCCGTACCCAAGGGAAAATCCCTAGCATACGATTGGCACCCAAGGGGAAATTCCTAGCATACTAGTGACATCCAGGGGGAAATCCCTAGCATGCCCCTACATAACCAAACAGATCACCCAGTATGGCCCTTAGCCCACATATCACCGTATAGATACCAGAATAACCATTTGTACAGATGCCTAGGGGGAAATTTCTAGCACACTATCAGTTTCAAAGTAACAGATCAGAACATAATAGAATAATATGCCGCCGAGGCAACAAAAAATAATAAACAGAACAAATAAGTCAGCATGGCCAATAAATACAGAGCTAATAACAGATATGCCGATAAGGCAACAGATACAACACAGATAGTACAAATATGAGATCGACAAATAACAGACTTAAGTTCTAAGTGCCAGAATGGACAAAAAAGAAAGTCGACATCAGAGGTAACCCTCACAGGGGTATTCATAACAAATAATAGATAACAGATAGTAGACAGACTCCAAATACAATTCAAAATATGATTCAAAAACATAGAAACCTACACAGGGGTTTATTCCAACCACAGATAAGAAATATAATGCCAGATTAGTAGACCCTCACAGGGGTTTCCAACAATCTCAGAGCAAGTTAAACAAAGTAATAGCCCAGAGTGAGAGACCCTCACCTCTTGCAGTCCCAATAGCAATAGCCAAAAATTGATCTTACTGCTCATTGGTGCCTAGCTCATCGTCACCTAATCAAGAAAATGTGCCACGAGTCAAACTTCTCCAGATTCAACATTCATGCATAAATTCCTAATCAAATTCCCATTCCAACATAATTTAACTTATAATTATTCCCAATATCAAAATTTATATTCAACTTATTATTAACCAACACACAATTCCAAATTCATATCTCTCATAACCTTATTTCTCGTATAGAAAAATAGTCATCAAAATACCTATATCAACTCAAAAGCTCGACCTGGATAAAATTAACAACTATAAGCATGCATATATATACATATATACACATATATATAACATGAAATAATCATATAAAATATCCAATCTAACTAATGAATACTCGGAATCATGAACTGAAAGCATTGGGATGAACATTGCATCGAGACAGGGAGACTGTCCCCTTGCCACCGCTGAACTGCCACCGTTGAAAGGTAAAACTTTACCACCAGATTGTTTCTCTCATTGCAAGGATTCCAATGCCACCTTTCGTTTGCAATTCCAAGCAATGTACATACTGAAATAGGCCAAAAATCGCCAATTTTTCCTTTTCTCTAATGAGCTCCGATCATTGCCTTGCCGTCGTTGGAATTACCATGCAAAGGTACTACCACAATCCTCTCATCAAGATCTTCCTAACCCTACCCTTAGAATAGAGAATTGTCACTGGAAAAAAAGAAACCCGGCAACGCTGTAACATGTACGCCTCAGTCCTCCTCTGTTCGTCGTCGTTCTGCCGCTCGATTGGTGGTTCTAAGGTGTGGGAAATGTTGGTTGTGGTGAGGGAAAGAATTTAGTTGGTTGGAGTAGAAGAAAAAGCCACCAAAAATAGGCCAAAGATGGTGATGAAGCCTTAGTGAAGAAGAAGAAGAAAAAAAGAGAGAAAAAGGAAGAAGAAAAGGAATGAAGAAGAAAAAGGAAAGAAAGTGGAGCTCGATTTCTAAAATCTGATCTTTTGACCCTTTTTTTTTTTTACAAAATTATAAATATACAATTTTCCCCCAATTTTTAGAAAATTATGATTAACCCTAAATTGATCAAAAGTATACATAAATAAGTATATGAAAATTATAATTTAACCCACAAAACTTTTAAATAATTAATAATGCAAAATTCATAAAATTTTCAAATAACAATAAAATCATATTTTATAAATAAAATTTTAGGGGTGTTACATTGATTCTCACTATAAAATAAGATTTGCCAAATATTTCTAAGGGGTGAAGAATTTGATAAAATAGTGGGAGAAAAAACATGTTTGAAATACCATGACCGTGTTTTCAATATCAATATTAATCTTAGAAATCTCAAACTCAAAATGGCTAAAAATCCACTCAACGTTGTTCTGGAAACCAATAAGCTAACCAGGCTAAACTTTTGCGATTGATTGAGAAACCTCAAGATTATTCTAGATTCCAAAAAGTGGACTTATGTGCTTGATCAAAGTCTATCGGACACTACTGGCGATGATGCCACCAATGAGGCACGTGAATTGTTCATGAAGTTTATGGATGATGATCTAAAAATAAGATGCATAATGATGGCTTTTATTTCTAATGAGCTATAAAAGTCTCATAAGCACATGAAACATGCTCATGTGATTTACTTACACCTACAAGAGTTGTATGATGTTCAAACTAGACATAAAAGATTCTCATTGTCTAAGGAGCTCTTTAGGACTAGAATAATGAGGGCTCAAGTGTCCATGACTATGGGCTAAAGATGATCAATCTCATTGACAAACATGGTCAGTTAGACGTGGTTATGGACAATGAGCTCTATGTGAATTTGATCCTTCAATTATTACCTAGCTCCTTTGACCAATTCATTATGAACTTCAACATATCAAAGCAAGACGTGATGATTAATGAATTAGTCAACATGTTAGTAACCACCAAAGCCACTATGAAAAAAGACAGGCCTCTTACACTTGCTTCATTCTCCAAGTCTAAGGGCTTTAGAACTGCTAGAAAGAAAGGTAAAAGGAAGAAAAGTTCTTCCTCTAAAGGAAAGCAACCGCTGTAGAGTTTGAGGGGAATTAAGAAGAAAAAAGATGCTAAAACCGATGCTACTTGTTTCCATTATGGTGAAAAAGGGCATTGGAAAAGGAATTGTAAGGTATACATTAGCACCTTAGCACTCTTGAGAAAGGTATATGCTTATTGAAGTGCACTTAACTACAAATTCTTTCTCATAGGTATTTAATACTGAATATGGTTCTCACCTATGTAATTTGTTATAGAGGATAGAAAGGAAAAGGAGTCTTAATAAAGGGGATATGATCCTCCACCTTAGAAATGGAGTAAAAGTTACAGCCATGGTTGAAGGTGTAATCAAGTTAAAGTTAAGGAATTCTGATATTGTACTTGATCCTTGTTTTTATATACCCAATCTTGTTAAGAACATTATTTATATGCCCCATATTGGATAATGAAAGATATGATTTTTCTATATCTAATGGGAAGTTGAAAGTATTAAAAAATGGTTCTTTAATTGCTCAAGGTACATTAAATAATGAATTATACATAGTCGATTCTGAACCTTCATTGATGTACATTTAATCAAGTAAACAAAAATTAGATAACCAAGAAAATACTATCTTGTGACACATAAAACTTGGACCTATCTCCAAAAATAGGATGAGCAAGTTAGAAGCTCTCAAAGTACTAAATGTTAGTGGCATTGAGGACCTTCCTACTTGTGAGTTTTGTTTAAAAGGAAAAATGACGAAGGCCCCCTTTTTTAGGAGAAATGAAGTGAACCACAAGTCCTTTGGATTTGATCCAATATGAAAGTTTGTGACCCACTAAGAGTTAGTGTGATAGAAGGCTATTCTTACTTCATCACATTCAATGATGGTCATACTCAGTTCAGACAAGTGTATCTTATGAAGTACAAGTTTGAAGTATTTGAAAAGTTCAAAGAGTATAGGAATGAAGTAGAAAAGCAAAAGGGACTTAGCATTAAAGCTCTTAGATCAAATCGAGGGGGAAGAATACTTAAGTACCAAATTTTATGATTATCTAAGGATTCTCTCTCAATGGACTCCATGGATCATACCCCAACATAATGGAGTAGCCTAGAGAAGAAAATGTACCTTATTAGAGATGGTATGTTCCATAATGAACTTTTCTAATGTGTTTATATCCTTTTGGGGATATACCTTAGATACGAAGGTGAGGCTACTTAACATGGTACCCTCGAAGTTAATGCTAAAAATGCTACATGACATGTGGTATGGCAAAGCACCTTACTATTCTTTCTTAAGAGTTTGGGGGTCTACCACTTACATCAAACTAATAGTGGGAGATAAGTTGGATAGTAGATCCATCTTATGCAAGTTTGTGAGATACCCAAGAGTCTTTGGGTTATAAATTTTATGATCCCTCGGAATAAAAGGTTTTTATTTCGAGGAATGCCTACTTTTTGGAACAAGAATTTCTATTGGATAGAAATGGCATTGTTGTTAAACTTGATAAAGTTCAAGATGAACAACAATCCCACAAGTGGTAGAAACAATTGAACATCAAGAGCCTTACATACAACCTCTAAGAAGGTTGGACAGAATCAAGAAACAATCCAAAATGTTTGAATTTCTTCATAAGAAAAGCTAATCTGATAGTGATATGAAAATGTATGAAAAAGCTATGTTAGACATAGATTCAGGACATTGGCTTGATGCCATGAAATTCATAATGGACTTTGTGTACTCCAACAAAGTTTAGACTTTGGTAGATCCAACAAAAGGTATAGTACCCGTTGGTTGCAAGTGGATCTACAAGTGAAAGCTAGGAATCGATGGAGAGATAATGACCTTTAGAGCACAACTAGTGGGAAAAGGTTATATTGAAAAACCTGGTATTGATTTTGAGAAAACTTTTTCACCAATCGCAATGCATAAGTCTATTAGAAGTGGAGAATTTAAAAAAGGGGACAAATTGACACAAGTTGGTGGTAATATTGACAAGAGAACACCTCATGATGTAATGAAGGATGAATAGAAGAGTCTTTTTATTTATTCGAGTCCTATTCTAAATAGAATACTCTTTTGATTAGTTATAAATAGGCCTTTTAAACACTTAGGATGGAGACTAGATTTAGATTTGCTACTTTGGAGAATAAAAGTATCACGAAAATTAGAGATCCGAATGAGGACAAAGTAGAGATTTGATTAATCTAGGAATAGAGTTTCTTCTTTTCCTTTTGATTTTATTTTTGATTTTGGATTTGAAACGATGTTCTATTTTATTCATGTTTTGTTTGACAATTCAATTATGAACTAATTTGTTACTCTAGGATTACGATGGATTCTTTTAAATAAATTGATGCATGATTTTTTCCCCATAAAATTAGTGGCACTTAAGGTTATTTCTTCTATTACGTGCTTTTTCTATTTGATTGTCTTATTGACAATCAAGTGTATCTTTAAACTCTAGAGGAGTTTTGGAAAAGAGAATCTAGGGATTGATTGACTATAGGAGACCTTATGATTAATTGTTCAAATTGATGAATTAATTAATTTGTGAGTAGGATAGAAATACACCTGCTTGCTCTGGGGAGTTAGTTGAGTGGTACAACTTTATCCATAATTTAGTTAATTCACATATATAGTGAATTGAATAAATTAGAGATTTGATTGCATGTAATTTGAAAGAACCTCATAATTACATAAAACTCAAGATTAATAATCTGCCATTAATCTCACAAGGAGAAAATTATGTAATCAAATTATTTGATTGATGAAATCATAATTCTAGACTTCTATATCCTGATAGAAATCTTAATTAGTATACTTTGTCTTATTTTCATTAGTTTAGTTTTAATTCCTATATAATTGATTTTTGTTTGAGTAAAACAAGTGTGTGATAAATTAGTAATTAGTAATGAATAATTTAGTTCCTTATGGGATCCACACTTTTTTCATGACTTTATTACTTGTTGCGACACGTGCACTTTCGTAATTATTTGCATTTTTTGTTTTACATAACCAACAAGTTTTTGGCTTTGTGCATTAGTTTCTAATCCTTTATTTTTTTTATTTTATATTATTTTGGTTATAATTAAAGTTTAGTAATTGAGTCAATATCTTGCATGTGCAAAAATTAATCTTCTTGAATCAATAGAAATATTACTCCTTTAATTTTATGTTTCATGGAAAATTATAATTGAATGATGATGGAATTGTCCACTTTGAGTAGAAGCAATGCTAGGATAACATCCCCCATTTTTCAATACTCACTTCTCACTTTTACTTAATGGTTTGATTTAGAGGATATTTATGCCTGAATAACATAGGTAATATTTTAAACTCTAGAATTTGTTTGATTCCTTATTGAGGCAAAATTCTTAAAAACACTCAAATAAGAGAAATGACTTAGGCCATTTTTGACCCATTTGAGCCTTTCAAGTTAGCCAAATAATTTTGTATCCCTATGGTCCCCTATTGAGCCTATTTTAAAGTATCCATTTAATTTGGCAACTAACTCAACAATAGCCTAAACACATAATCCCACCAAATAAATCCCACAATTACTTATTAGATCTATCTGAAATTCTTATAAAGATGGGGATAAACAATATAGTGCCCATAAGTTTGATTTTCTTCCTCCAAAAAAAAGGTGTAGATAAGGCCTCATGCACAACCAAAAAAAAAAGTGTGCATACTGGCACAAGCACTGAAAAAAAAAATCAAAGAAAACAACAAAAGAAAATTGAAACGGAGAGAAAGAAAGAAATTGAGAATTATTGTTCAATAAGTTTGAGGGAGTATTAAGAGGTGATGATGAACAAGTGATGTGGATACTGAGTTAATATTATCCATATCTTTCCTATCTTTACCCAAACCTACATTACAAGCTTTGAAAGTCCTAAACGATCCTTTGTTGAATGTATTCTACATTAGTGGAGATAGAGATGACAAGCAAACCTATGGAGTATTAAAGTAGAGTCTTGTACTTGTACATAAATTAATCCAAATTATCAATAACTACATGTAGAGAAATCACACATATACATGGGGAATTCATTTGAACATTGTATCTGCTTATTTGTGCATAGTGAAATTAGATTACCATTGTGGTTGACTACGAGTATAGCTTTGAAGTAGTTCTGAGAGTAGCAAAAAGAAGTGATGTTTTTGTACATGCATTTTAGTGTTGATTTGTTTCTCTTTGGGTGTCTTTGAGTCTTTTCTTTGTGTCACTCGAGGCCGAGCAATGTTTTAAGTTTAGGGGCGTTTGTTAAGTTCCTATTAATATTAATTTTTATATCATATTTAGAACTTAACAAATAATTTTCTTGTTTAAAAACTATAATTTCCTTGCTAATTGATGAAAATTTGGAATTGTAGGAATACAAGCGGAGAATTTACAAAAAGGGGACAAATTGACACAAGTTGGTGGAAATGCTAACAAGATAACCCCTCATGCTTTAATCAAAGATGAGTAGAAGTTTTTTTTATTTATTCAAGTCCTATTTTGATTGGAAGACTTTTTTAATCAATTATAAATAGGCTTTTCAAACACTTAGGATAGAGACCAGATTTGGATTTGTCACTTTGGAGATCAGAAGTATCATGAGAATTTGGGATTTGAAGGAGCATAAAGTGTAGATTTGATACGTATAGAAATAGAATTTCTTCTTCTCCCTTTGATTTTATTTTTAATTCTGGATTTGAAACGATGTTCCATTTTATTCATGTTTGTTTGACAATTCAATCATGAACTAATTCGTTGCTCTAGGATTATGATGGATTTTTTTGAATAAATTGATGCATGATTTTCTTCCATGAAATTAGTAGCACTTAAGGTTATTTTTTCTATAGTGTGCTTTTTCTATTTGATTATCTAATTAATAGTCAAGTGTATCTTTTAACCCTACAGGAGTCTTGGAAAAGAAAATCTAGGGATTGATTGACAATAGAAGATATTAGGATTGATTGTTCAAATTGATGAAGTAATTAATTTGTGAGTAGAATAGGAATATACTTGCTTGCCCTATGGAGTTAGTTGAGTGGTACAACCTCATCCATAATTTAGTTGATTCACATAAGAATATAGTGAATTGAATAAATTAAGGATTTGAATGTGGATAATTCAAAAGAACTTTGTAATTATATAAGACTCAAGACTAATAACCTGTTATTAATCTCATAGGAAGAAATTATGTAATCAACTTATTCGATTGATGAAATCATGATTCTAGGCTTCTATATCCTGGTAGAAATCTTAATCAATATACTTTTTTCAATTGTCATTAGTTTAGTTTTAATTCTTACATAATTGATTTTTGTTTGAATAAAACAAGAGTGAGAAATTAGAAATTAGTAACAACTAATTTAGTTTCTTGTGGAATCCACACTTTTTTCATCACTTTATTATTTGTTGAGACAAATGCACTTGCGTATTTGTTTGTGCTATTTGTTTTGAACAACCAACATTATTTATTTGTAATGAACACCATTTGGGAATGAAATACATAAGGGCATTCCCTCTACAAGTGAATCACAAATATAATTTAGCATTACAAAGGAATTCAATTGATGCTTGGAGTTATTGCATTAATAGAGAGGACTAAACATTCCAAGATGCTGAAGAGTTTAGAATTGAACTTAAAAACTATACTATTGCTACTAAAAGGTCCCTCATACACAAGAAAAATTATTCCAAAAAGATTATATCAATTTGTAGTGAAAATAATTGCAAATGGAGAAAATATTCCTCAAGGTATGAAGCTGATAAACTTTTTGGTATTTAAAAATAAAACCTAGAACATACAAGTAATGAGGCTATTCTTCGGACAAGAGGACATTCTAGAGCTGATTCTACCTGGGTTGCTAATGTAGTGAAAGAAAAATTGAGAAGAGAGCCCTATTACTAACCTATCAACTTGATGAAAGATATTCATGGAGAATTTAGCATAGAAATTCTATACCATAGAGCATGGTTGGGTAAGGAAATAGCTATATATGATATCCTTGGGATAGACAAGAGATCCTTTGATAAATTGAGGTGGTATTGTAGGGCTGTGAAATAAACAAACCCTAAAAGTATTGTGGATTTTGAGATTGACCTGATGACCCCACAATTTCAACAACTATTTATCTATTCGCAACTTATCTAGTTAGCTTTCTCAGTGAATGTAGACCACTGATTTTCTTAGATGACACTCATATTAAGAACCATATAAATGATGCTTATTTAGTGCTGTCACTAAGTATCCCAATGATAATCTATTCACATTAGCATATGCAGTTGTCGATGCTGAAAATGATACTAATTGGGATTGGTTCTACTTGAAGTTAAGGAGCATTTTAGACTATAACCATAGCACATGGTTTAGAACGTTCACTTTCTTCTCTGAACAATATACTCAGCTTATTAAAGCCAAACCCATGGTATTTCTTGATAGCTACCATGTATACTGTTTGAGATACTTGGTGGACAATTTCAAAAAGCAAGTAAGATTTTTTATGTTTTATTCAAAACTATGATCTAATCTAATTTAATGTTCAAGTAATAGTTTAAGAAATTTAGTGATCATATAATTTTAGTTTCAGGTAATGAGAAAGTACTTGCTCCACAACAAGAAACATTAAGCATCTATTTTCATGAAAACTACATATGCTCCAACAAGGCAAGAGTACACTTGCCATATAAATAATATAGTGGAGTCCATACCTTTTTCCAAAGACTTTATCATACAATTAGAGCCCTGATGTTGGGCAAATTCTTTATTTGTTGGCGATGATTGGGAAGTAATAAACAACAATCAAGCAGAATGTTGGAATAATTAAGCGAAATCAGCATGATTTATGCTTATTGCAGCTATGGTTAGTCATGTACACAAACAAATCATGGTTATAATGCATGATCAATTAGAAGAACCTAATAAATTCAGTAGAGTATTAAACCTTAAGTAGGAAAAGAAGCTAGCAGTAAATTATATGGCTTCTCGTACATAAAAGTGGAGAAATCTAGTGGTTGGAACTTTGAGATCAGTGATCATAACAAATCCTATATTTTGGATTTGTAGATTTTAAGTTGTTCAAGTCAAGTATGGCAAGTTGATAGAATGCCATGCAAGCATGCTTGTGTCTAAATTAAGTCTAAGTCACTTTTGATGTATGACTTTACTAACCACTACTACCGAGTTGTGGTGTACCAACAAGCCTACAATTTTGTACTTAATCTTATACCTACTTTTAACCTAAACACATTCTAAGTAGAGACAATGTCATTAAGGCTTTTAGAGAGCTAACAAATATCTTACCCTAGGCCTCTTTTTGAAGATAGAAGACGAAAGGACCATATTTGCATAGTAGGTGTAAGCTATAATGCTTCATCAAGACATAATTCATTCATCTAATTAGTTGGGCTTCAAAGGCTAGTTGCTAGACATTGACCATGGAGATTGGGCACTCTTCAATTAATAGAGATTAATTGATAGAGTTATCAGTTTGAACGAGTTCAAACTAATTTAAATATTTTTATATTCAAAATATCACAAAGAGTTGTAAACCCGTGCCCAATGAATGTATGAACTTAATAAGTTAAATACAAAAGCCTAAGAAAACTCTTATTTGATAGGAGAATTTTTTAAGGAGTTAAAAAATTGAATAGCAGGCATTTTTGCCTAAAGAGAGAAATCGAATTGACTAATTGTCAATTGGTCATTTTGGTTTGATTAGTTTAAGTGTTAAATCAATCAAAATAATATAAAGATTTAATTAGGCCATATGACATTTTAATTAGTCAAGTTAACGTAAGGAGGTAAATTAGCTCAATTAACTTAAAGAGTTAAGTTAATTAACTTAAGGAGTTAAGTTAAATTAATTAAATTAAAGAGCTAAGTTAATTAAATAGAGAATTCAAGTTTTGGAGGAAAATCAAATAGAAGAGTTCATTTGAATTATGCAAGTTGGCATTTCAATTTATAAAATAAATGCAAATGCAAATTCAAGTTAAATGCAAATTTAGCAAGTTGGCAAGTTGACTCATGCATGGAAGGTGTGATGGAAGCCTCCAAAGGCTTCTATTCCTTCCTATAAAAGGGTTACATGGCTGACCATAGAGAATTAAGAGAAGGATGCATGCTCTCTCTTTTTTCCTCCAAAAGATAGTATAATTTATGTGTTGAACAACTACTTCCTAAATTCCCTCCTCTTTCTCTCTCCTCCTCTAAAAGCTACCACTTCCATCATCCTCTTCCTCCTTTCTTCTCTAGAAAAGAGTAAGTGAACTGAGAGACCTTCATAGGTGTATGGATTATGCATTAGAGGCTTCATGCTTAGGAAACTTAAGATTGGTGACTTAACCACTCTAGAGGGCAATATTTGGTGCTTTGTTTGGGCGACCTTGGAGCTATGTTTTCCCCTAAATTTTGGCCAATAATAGGTTGTATTGGTGGTGATTTTGTGTACAAAAGTTTCTGAATTTTAGAGGCCTTGGTGTGGAGAAATCGGATCAAGAAAGTGAAGTTTGTTGGTCTTCATTTGGAGGTGTCCTTTGGGAGACTACTTGATTCCTTTAATTCCTTTTTAAAGATAATTTTCATCATTTAAACCTTAATTAAGAGCATGTTGATAGATCTTTGGGATGGAGATAACTAGTTTAATTTTGTCCTATTTTGGTTTTATTTTATAGATCATAGTCTATCTCTTGCCTTCAAGAATTTCATCTCAAATTGAGGTTCGGGCTATCAGGCATAGACAGTGTGGTAGAAATGGGCATAATCATTGTACATGCAAAAAAGCTATGACTAGCTAGATTAGCTTGATATTGATGACGTATTTACTTAACATCTATTATATATGCATGCTTGTTATACTTTCTTATTATTACTCTATAACTAATATCCTTTTTTATTTATTATTAATCCGCAAGAAGATGGTGTATAAAGGGGATACAATCAATGAAAGAAGGATTGTATGTTACTTAGAGACTAATGACAATTACTAATTTTTGCTTTTTGAAGGGCATGTTGGATTTAGACTATTTGGACTGTTATGTAATAATGTTTGTTGAAATTTTGTTGGATTATTTGGTGTTGCATCAGGTATAATATATTAAAAGTTTTAGATATCATAACAAAATTTCTCAGTATTGGGTAGATTTGTAATTTTAGCTATTGTTCATATTTGCATCTATAGTTGTTTAACTGATTTGTTTGCATAGCTATGGTGCAAGTTTGTATTTACATGTTGTATATTATTGTAGAAATTGGTATATGGTAGAGGTGGTTAAAAGACTAAGTATTTTTTAGGGCATATATAGTATATATATTTATATATACTATATTAATCTCAAATTGCATGCGCCTCTTAATAGTGTGCTGAGAACATGTATGCAATCTTGGATATATTAAGAATTGTACCTTAAATATAGGGGGGGGGGGAATATAGTAAATGATATTGGAAATTCACAAAAAAGTATATAGTTTTGGCATTTGTGTACCTTATAATTATGTTTATGTATTGAATCGCCACAATTATGTACTTATTTTGTATGATTTTGTATTTGCGTTTCCAAAGACCAAGTTTAACCTCAATTCAATGTGTGAAATAACACATAAGTGATAGTATATATTAAAATAGTTGGGAACATAAACACCCACATCCAACCATATGTGCTTTCATTCATACTTGTATAAGCCACTAATACATGGGCCAAATGAATCCTTCAAACACCTCCCATCAAAAACCATTAAACATATCATGACTATATGAGTCTTAGAACTAATACATTATGGTTTTATGATCATGTAATGGCCAAATTAAGCTAAATTGAACTTAATCTTTAGTGTGCTAAGAATGATACTGGAAATCCATGAAAAGCACCTAGTTTTGGCATTTTTGTATTTTAGAACTACGTTTATGTACGGAATTTGCCATGGATATGTACTTAATTTGCTAGATTTTGTACTTGCTTCTCAAAAACCCAAGTTTAACCTCAATGCAATGCATGAAATAATACATAAGTGACCTTAATGCAACAAAATCATGATTTCTTGAAAACATGGTCATGATAGTACGTGTTGAAATGGTGAGGAACACAAAAACCATGTCCAATCACTTGTGCTCTCATTTGTACTTTACTAGTATGAATTACTTATGCATGAGCCAAATGAATGCTTTAGACACCACCATCGAAAACCACTAAACCTATCATAACTATGAGTCCTAGGACTAATACAGCATGGTCATATGTTAAGAATAATACTAGAAATTCATGAAAAAATACCTAATTTTGGCATTTATGCACTTCAAAATTGCATTTGTGTACTAAATTTGCCATACTTATGTACTTATTTTGGGGATTTTGTACTTAAACTTTATGTTTTTGTACTGAATTCTCCTTATTTTGTACATCTTTTGTGTTTTCTAATTCTTGCTTTTACACTCATTTCTCATTCTACCTAGTACGTTTTTTTGGATTTCAGTACTATTTAGCTAAATGTGGATGCCATATATATCTTCAAATGTATTGCAAATGGACCAACACGTAACACATACATGTAACATGTAACAATGCTTATATAAATGAATTACCACATTCACCAGAATATCTATATACAAAAACTAACTTCATCAAAATAATAATCATCCAAAATTTTAGTTCTAACCACATTATTGTTCTCATCTATATTATAACGGATACCAACAATCAGATAATACTTCATACTTGGTCAAGTATATTAGGAATACAAAGAGAAATATTGCATTAGTAGAGACTAGTATTGAAACTTAGTATTTAAGTACTAAACCTAGTTTGACCACCATAACTCAGCTATTTATGATCATAACCGCTTGCCCTAAGCAGCTAAACTATCTTTTCCCTTCTTGTACTTGTTGACCCTCACCTTACATGCAAGAAGCCTCCATATATTGTATTAGAATACGGCAAGCTACCTTTATATTGTATCAAAATGTAGCAAGCCATACTCATGGCTTAGAATTGTAGCATATATATGTGCTCAATATACATCAACGGAACATAAGTTTGTATAGTCCCAAAAATCTTTTTGGTTCATTGCATACATTGAGCCCAAAGACAGCAATAAACTCCATTGTCCAAGTCACCTACTTGTTGGTAGCAGTAGCCATATTGGATGTCACCTTTTCTAGCATCATACCCCTATAAATGCTTAAGGTATCTTACTATAAACTTACCCTACAAAGTGGAATTATAATAGCATTTATTATTTTTAAAAAACTTGTTTACATGAATACTTTTAAAATACAACAAACTTACATAAACTCTTGTTGTCGCTTTTGACATAGGGGACCAAGTGGAGTTCATTTGTGTAAACTTCTTTGTGGACGCATAAAAACCAAGAGGACCTAATGGAACTTATAAACAATTGGAAAACTAAAAACTGACACCTAGTTAGCACATCCAAATTGAGTTGCTCAAGCATCTTTCATGGATTTACATTCATTTTCTCAAAAAACATTAGATATTACTATGGTTTTATTGTACATTTCTTGTTCAACATCTTCAACTGGTTCAATATTGTAGTCTACCAATTGTATTGGTGTTAATACTCATTTTACTATGTAGAGTGCTGAATATTTTACAAAAATTATCTACCTTAACAGTGGTAAACATACAACACATTACATGTTCAGAAGATGTATTAAAAGAGGTGCTACATAGTATCTTCAAATAACAATCAATTATATCACCTCTCAACTCTTTTCCAAATAACAAATCACACAAAACATCTCCTTTGATAAAGTGTTTAGGTCCTTCCCACACGAAGATACTACAAAACAAGTCAAGATTATCCGTTATGAAAACCTTAAAATTTTTAATAAAAGGGAAAATAAGTAGAGAATTATTATTACTTCAAATTAGCTTGAGATAAAAACAAATCAATAATGTTTTGTTATTTGTTTGCACCCTCTATAATCTTTTCTCACTCAAAATTCACCTAGGCGCATTCCAAAGCTTTCAACACCAATGTTGCCATGGACAACAATAGCATGCTACGAGATATACATATAATTTGCATTAAAAACAACATCAAGTAGCATTCTTTCTCAATAATTTTAGTATTTAAAATGCCTTTTACAATATTTCTTGTTCATAATTTTAGTACTTTTCCAAAGAGATGAAGTACTACATACTAGACCCCCATAGTATTTAATCTCACACAGCAGTATCAAGCTTCGCCTTTTCAATATCTTGACCCATTTCTTTAGCATCTTCAGTCTCTTTAACTATCCTTTGGCTTACCTCTACAACCTTTTTCTTCGAGGCTTTTCTATTTCCGGCATGGGTTCTATGAGTGCAAACTTTGATTCTCTTTGATGGTGTGGTGGTGGTGTGATAAAGTCTTCATCTTTTCTTTTTTCTTTTTCCCTCTTACCATCTCTTATTCTCACACCTCTAAAAAGGTATGATCATGTTTCATTTTGCTTTTTTCTTCATGTGGAATGTTATCTTCCCCTTCTTCTCCCCCCCCCCCACCTAACACCATCAACATCAACATCAGCATCACCATTATGACAATCATGACCATTATTACCATCGCTTGGAGTCTCAAACTCATCAACAAAACCCTCTATATGTTGTTTCTCATACTTGTTTTTAGCACTAGTAGCATTATCATCATTGTCCTCTTCTTTTTTCCATGTCATCATTAGTATTTTCATCTTCATCCTTCTTATGTTCATTCTCCTTTTCCTCTTTAGTCATCTTTTCCTCATTAGCTTGATTTCCTTTGCTCTCCAGAATTATAATTTTGTGCCTCAGCAATTCCACTTCTTTATTTTTATGCTTCAATTGAGCTTCAAACCATATGACATTATAGCTTGATGTTGAAGGAACCTATACGAAGAGCACAAAATTATTAGTATACTAACAATGTAAACTTCAAGTAGTAATCATAAGCATTTAAATAATTACCTGTGTTGAAGCGAGAAATTTTTTTTCCTCTAGAAAGGGATAGATAGGCACAATCTGTTACAATAGGAATTCACATATTTCTTTCAAATGTCAACCTTATAGTATATCATTCTAAACATAAATAATAAACTTTTACCTTTTCCTTTTTAATCTGCTTAGTTTTTTTTTTTTCGTCTTTTTTGCATTAGCCATATTCTTAGGGATTTTGCTGTCAGTCCATCAAAAGAATTGCAGGCATGAAGAAAAATTTGGGTTTCCCCAAAGAAGGCTTGTGCTCATACACCCATCCTTACCATTGATAAAGTCAAACTTTATAGTTATTTATAGCAAATGACAACAATTTTGTAATTTACAGATTCAAAGTCGCTCACAAAAGGCCAATCGTGCAACCGTCCAAGTACTTTTTCCTTTGCACTTCCTCTGTATCACCTCCTAAATGATTCATCAATTCTTGAACTATAAAGTTGTATATAACTTCTCCCCATGCATACAACCTAATAGAAGATAGATCATCGATATAAGGATGACAAAATAAAGTGAGCAATAGTTTTGTTCATTGGAAATGGAATGCAATGAAAAATAAAAATATATGCAACCTAGCAAAATCTTCGATATCTTGATAAGTGTATCTATCCCCAAATTCCTGTAAATTTTTAAATATTTGTATATAGTTAACATTCAAAATATTTTTGGATCTTTACCTTGATGTCTACAAGTTGCCCTACAAGAGACAACTTTAATACTAAAGAAAACTCTATTCCCACCCCCTCCCTCAAATTGAATTTCAATATCTTCACTAAAGACAAATAAAGTAGTTCTTACATTGAAGTGCCTTAAGATTTCTTGAACTCAAATGAAACTATAATTCAACTGTGGCATATTGTAAAAGCCATAGAATGGGGTTTCCTTTAGGGCTTGTTGGTGTTAAAACCCAATTTTGGGTTATAACTCCTTCATTAACGTGTAAAAGTATGTCAGGGAGCATTAATTATTCGCAAACCAACTCAGTCATTATAAAATTAAGGTATTATTTAACTTAAAACAAGTTTTATAGGTATTAAAATTGAAAATTCAAGAACAAATTACCTTAAATCAGGTTAGAATAACAAAATAGAGTTTTTGAGTACTTTTCATTTTAGTACACAAATAACTCACTTTACATACAAAAAACATGAAATCAAATACATATTCATTTAAAATGCATCAATAGAGGATTCAAGTATAGTTCATGAACATTTTAGAAAATATTTACAAACCTAACGCTTGACTAGGAAAATATATTTTATAGTGTGATGGATATGAACGAAATGAAAAAAGTTGCTGGAACAAGATAAAAATATGTAAATGTAGCTTTCAAAACTTAAACATCAAACAATAATGCTTGAAATGGCGGTCCATAGTGAATAGAAGATTTGTCAAGAAAGAAATTGGAGGGAAATGTAACGAGAAAAAGGGGGATCATTGCAGAATTCTTAAAAAAAACAAAAGGGAAAATGTCAAGAAATCATACATGCAATTTCATTCCCTTCGGTAACAGGAGAATGGGCCCATTTTTTGGACAATTTTGTGCTCAGGTGGAGGTGATTTCGATAATTAGACAGTTAGTGGAGAGTGATTTCAAAACTAAAAAAATAGGATTGGTGAGTTAAGACTAAAAATTTTGAATGAGGAGTGATGCAAAAGTAAAGTCGGATTTGGGGATTTTAAGCGCCCGTTTGGTTTCATTTTTAAAATCCATTTTTCACATTTTTTACTATTACAAAAGTAAAACACAGCACGTTTTATACATTTCCACCTATCATTATTTTTATTTTTATTTTCAAAACATATTCTCCAATAATTTATATATTTATTCTTTCTATTTTATTATTTCTATTTCTCCCCATCTACAATCTACTAAACCCAACATAATTATTACTTTTTCAATAATTCATCCAAATATAAACTTAGTTTCAATTCATTTCTACTAACTACTTTCCAACATTTTGAAAATGATGGAAATAAGAATTAGAAATGAATATAAAACCAAAACGGTGCTAAGCCAATCAACTGTAATTAAACTAGTGGATTCTCTGAAAAAATCAATTTTTGTAAATTATTCCTATTCTTTTTCTTAGACTCTCCAATAAATTGGTTAGGACACTTTTAAGTAGAGTTGGGCAGGGAACGGGTACCTAAGGGCTCAGGTATTATTTTTTGATACTTGAGTCCCGACCTCCATTTGATGAGGGTACCCTTATCGGGTGCCCTCTTAAGGTTAAATACCCCCAAACCCCCACTGAATGGGCTACTAACCTACTATTGGTTAGTTATTTGAGTTTCTTCTCTAATTTAGCTTAGGCTTGGGTTACTAAAATGAGTCCAAATTCATTCAAAAACCTGAAATCCAAAATAATGACAAAAAACACTTCATCAATGAAATGTATAAATACTTAATAATATAATTTTTAAAAATAAAATAAAATAGAGGTACCAATCAGGTATCGAGTACTCTAAATCAATATCTGATACTTAATTCCCCAAATTACCAGATACCCCCATAAATATTGGGTACTCTAAATCAATATCCGATACCTAATTTCCCAAATTACCAAATACCCTCATAAATATTCGTTAGAATTTGGGGATTAAAAATACCCAATTAAATCGGATCAGGTATCCCAAACCCCAACCCATTGCCCATTGCCCATTGCCCA
>JACGDI010000472.1:1869117-1892084 GCA_014898725.1 Jacaranda copaia | reverse complement strand
CCCCCCCCCCTCCCTTCTTTCGTTTTCATTATATTGTTGTATCTTTGTTTTTCATTTTCTCTGTTTGTATTCTCTTTTCGACTCCAGTGTTGATTCTTGTCTTTGCCAGGGACTCTGCTTCTAGCACTAGTGAGATGACACCTGAGGAAGGAAGGGAGCAACAGAAGAAAGAGGAGGCTTTGCATGCCAGCAGTCTTCGAATTCCTCGCAGGCAAGCATCTGCTGTTAGCTGGATTTTGGTGTGTCGTACTTTGTTAAATGGCTAGGCTAATGCAAAAATTTCTTTTCCAGACCGCCATGGAATGCTAAAATGTCAGTAGAAGAGCTTGATGAAAATGAAAGACGAGCTTTTCTTGAGTGGCGCCGCAGCCTTGTAAGGTTAGGCTTTGCAAGATAATAACGCAAATAGGGTTTTATTAAATGAATTTATGCTGTGTGCTGCCAAAGATAGAGTAATAACTCATTGTGTTTATGGTCTTGTTCTATTCCTTTGTCTTGGTTTGAGCATCTTATAATTATGGTTTGCATTTGTTTGGATTCCTAGCATGGGGTTTCTATGCAGGTTATGTGAGGTATGTTTGTGTGTTTGTTGAACTATTATAATAGTTTTTTGTGGACAATTGTGTGCATACATCCATTGTCTAATATAGACATTTTCTTGGGGATTGATGCCTTATGCCTCTAAGGATTTTACTTGGGCCTGGTTCTAGCTATTTATCTGCTAGACTAGTGCCATTTTTGTGGTCCTTGTTTGTGCATGATTCCTCAGGGTTGTGAAATTTAAAAAAAAATGTTGTATATTTGCAATTATTATGAATAAATTCATTTTCTACTCCGGCCATTGCAGGCTTGAGGAGAATGAGAAGCTAGTTCTTACTCCATTTGAGAAGAACCTAGATATCTGGAGACAGCTTTGGAGGGTGCTTGAACGTAGTGATCTGGTGAGATTACTGTGCATTGTCTTGATGTGGCCTGTCATGTGATATTGATATCAGACTTAGTTTGTTGGTTAAGTGCATCAAAACATCAAACATTGAGAGAGTTGCAGAATATTAAGATGGTTACAGTGATAAAAGCCTAGAATTTCATTCTACTTACTAAGAATTGTATCCATGTATTGTTTCTTCACATTTCTTCCATAGAGAAAGCCTCAATTGAGTTGTAGAAGACAAACCACTGAACAAGACATGATTTTATAGGAGCTACAAAGAACTAAAAAAGGAACAGATATACAGCTAATTTTCCTATTTTACATATTTGACTATTCCCAAAAAATCAGCCATAATTACAGCTAATCAATCCCTAATGATCTGCCATGATGTCTGCCATAGTTATCCACAAACCTCTCTTCTTCTCCTCACTACTCCACAAGCTGGATTGAATATGTCTTCTATTTCCAGCCGGCCAATTAGCTTCTCGAATTGTTTTTTAGGTAATCCTTCTGCAAGGACATCTGCAACCTATTTGATGGTGGGTAACTAGGTCATGCAAATCTATCCACTCTCTGTCTTTTCATTGATGAAGTGCTTGTCTACCTCAACATGCTTGGTTCTTGTCATGGAGAACACAATTATGGGCAATTGAAATTGCAGCTCTATTGTCACAATACGCTTTTATGAGAGAATTACTTCCAACCTTTAGTTCATCTACAATCCTTTTGATCTACGACACTTCACAAATTGCATGAGCAACTAATCTAAATTCAGCTTCTACACTGCTGCCTGCCACTACATTTTGTTTTTTGCTTGGCCAAGTGACAAGATTTCCTTCAATGAAAGTGCAATATCCTAATGTTGACCTTCTGTCAATTGTGCTTCCAGCCCTATCCACATCTATGTACACTTCAATTTGTAGGTGACAATGCCTTTCAAATTGTAAGCCCTTCCCTGGTGAACCTTTTAATAGCTTAGAAATCTGTGAACAGCTTCAAAGTGTTCTGAGCCTAGAGAGTGCATAAATTGGCTTACCATGCTCACTGCAAAAGCTATTTCCAGGGTGAGTATGCAATCAATAAATTAACCTCCCAACCAACCTTTGGAATTGTTCTCCTTTCTTAACTTCTTCTAGTTTAGCATGTTGGAGCTTCACATTAGGATCAATAGGTGTTTCTGCAGCCTGCATTTGAATAGACTTGCCTCTTTAAGAAGTTCTAGTACATACTTCATTTGAGACGCAAAGACAAATCTTTTAGGCCTACCAAACCTCATTCCTATGAAGTATTTTAAGGCTCCTAAATCCTTAATCTCAACATCCTCTGCAAGAAGCTTCTTAAGTTTTTGGAGCTCATCAAGATCATCGCCTATTATTATAATGTCATCAACATAAACAATCAAAATAGCAATTTTTTTCTCTTTGGAATACTTATAGAACATGGTATGATCTGCTTGGCTTTGTGTGTATCTAGGGACCTTTACAACTGTTCCACTCAAAATATGCTCTAAGATATTGCTTGAGTCCATACAAGGACTTCTTCAATCTGCCCACTTTCCCTTCGCCAAGTCTCTTCTCAAAACCTGGTGGTAGATTCATAAAGACCTTCTCTTCTAACTCTCCATTTAAAAACGCATTCTTTACGTCTAACTAGTGTAAAGGCCAATCATAATTTAACTGCCAAGAAGAGCAGGGCTTGAATTGAATTAATTTTTGCAATTAGGACAAAAGTTTCTTGGTAATCAATTCCATGTGTTTGTGTGAATCCTTTAGCCACTAACCGTGCTGTATATCTCTCAATGCTACCATCAGCTTAATTGTAAACACCCATTTACATTCTATGACTTTTTTCTCCTTTAGTAGATCAACTGTCTCCCGGGTCTCATTCTTTTGCTAAGCATTCATCTTTTCTAAAACTGCTACTTTCCAATTAGATCTGTCTAAGGCTTCCTGAATGGTTCTTGGAATAAATAGATTAGAGGTATTTGAAGTAAAAGCTTTATGAGTAGTAGAGAAATGATGGTAAGACACATATTTAGCAATAGGATGTTTGGTATGGGTTCTGACTACTTTCCTAAGTGCTATATGGACATCAAGATCAGTAATAGTAGGATCCAAAGCAGAGGAGTTAGAATTACCTAAAGTGGTGGATGAACCATCGTCCGAAGATAGTGATCGGTCTTGTGCTAGAGTAATAGATATATCTTTACTCTGATGAGTATGTCTCCTAGCATAAAAACGGAGCTATGAGGTAGGTTTAAGAATTTCCTGTCCTAGTATTTCTCCCCCTATTTGTGAATCTTCTATGTTTGATATAGGAGGATTAGTACTTTCCTTTTGTTGATTATTAGTTTCTTGACCAGTATAGGGAGGTAAAGAAAATGTTAGGTAGAGGAATAGATTTTCCTAAAACTGATCTTCATTTCCCATCTCCCCCTAAAGACAATTTTTTTCTGAGATATGGTTGATTTTCAGCAAAGGAAACATCCATACTCTAATAAACATTTTTGTTTTAGGATTATAACACTTATACCCCTTCTTATTTTGTGCATATCCTATAAATACACACTTTTCTGCTCTAGGATCAAGCTTAGAACGAAGTCTA
Source organism: Jacaranda copaia (assembly GCA_014898725.1). NCBI lineage: Eukaryota > Viridiplantae > Streptophyta > Magnoliopsida > Lamiales > Bignoniaceae > Jacaranda > Jacaranda copaia. The sequence continues at coordinate 1,888,549 of JACGDI010000472.1, read as the reverse complement.
CTAGGTATGTAGACAAAAGGCAGTACATCAAAAAACTTTTAAAGGTAAATCAGAAAAAAGTTTGAATTCAGGAAAATATCTTTTGAAACACTCTAGAGGAGTTGTACATTTTAACACAAGGGTAGGCATCCTATTTATTAAGTAGCATTCTGTTAAAATTGCTTCTCCCCATAAGTATTTTGGTATATTTATTGAAAACTTAAGAGCTCGAGCAACTTCAAGTAAGTGCTTATTTTTCTTTCTGAAATCCCATTTTGTTGAGGAGTGTCACTACAAGTGGTTTGGTGTTGAATCCCTTTTTCCTTTAAAGAACTCTTTAACAATTGATTAAGATATTCTTTTCCATTATCATAATGAAGAATCTTTATTTTTGTTTGAAATTGAGTTTCAACCATATGAAAAAAGTTCTTAAAAATTCTTCAACTTTAGATTTATTAATCAAATATATCCAACATAGATGAGTATGATCATCTATAAAAGTTACAAACCATTTTTTTCTTGAGTATGTGGTAAATCTTGAAGGTCCCAACACACATCACTATGGATTAAATTGAATGGTTTTGAAACTCAATATGATTTTGGATTGTAAGTAGAACAATGGCTCTTGGATAACAAACAACTTTCACATTTGAAGGATGAATAATCCATACCTTTAAATAGTCCTAGAAACAAGTATTTCAAATATGACAAACTAGGATGTCCTAATCAAATATACCAAATCATAATTTTTTCACGAGCGGAAAGAGAACTCATAGTAGTACCAAAGCCTTGAGATTGTTTATTTTGGAGAATTGTCATCAAAGTGGTAAAGGCCATCCACCATTCTGGCACTTCAAATCAACATTCTTGTGCTTAGGTCCTGGAATTCACAAAAAGAATTGAAGAAAACAACACGGCAATTAGAATCTTTAGATAGTTGACTCGCTGATAATAGGTTACACGCAAGATTAGAAACATGTAAAATAGATTTTAAGGTTATGTTTTCTGAGATTTTTACATATGCTTTCCCTGCGATGGGTGAAAAATTTCCATATGCAATTCTGACCATTTTATTATTAAAACAAGGTGAGTATGAAAGGAAAAAATGGGCATGATTTGTCATGTGGTTTGAAGCACTTGAATCACTAGGAGTACCAGATAGAGAATTGGTCTTAAGCTGCTTTAAAAGTTGATCCATCTGCTCTTTACTAAAATCTAAGGACTAAATCAGCTTCATTTGCATGAGCAATTGTCTCCAGTCTTGTTACTCTTCCAGCCAGCAGGTTTGCCATGAATTTTCCAACAAGTCTCTCTTGTATGGCGAGGTTTATTACATACATCACACTATACCCATGGCCTGTCCTCTGCTTTACTTTGGCTGTTCTCAGTTTCTTCTGTGTGGGCTGCTCGACTAACGTTTGTTTCTGCTGCAACTAGGGCAGAATTTCCAATTGATGCCCCGGACTCCTTATCAATCATAACGTTCCTGTGGCTTTCCTTCCTTCGTATTCGACAAATACTTCTCCGAGTGAAGGTAGAGGTTCATGACCAATTATCTTTCCCCTCATTTCATCAAATTCTATTTTCAGCCCCCGCAAAAAATTGTCAATACAATCATTCTCCACTATTTTCCTGTGATGGTTGTAATTATCTGTTGACTTCCATTCATAATCATTGAAGACATCCAAATCTTGCTGTAGCCTTTTCACGGTATTGCAATATTTGGTGACGTCTACCCCTTGCTTAATTTTCCGGAGTTTCATATTCAATTCATACACTTGGGATTGATTGCCAAGGTTTGAATACATCTGGTTTATCTTATCCCAAAGCTCTTGGCACTAGAATAACACATATAGCTTGCAGCAATATCTTCATTCATGGAATTGACAAGCCATGCCATAATCATAGAATTTTCTACATCCCAAGTGGCAGAGGATGGATCCTTCACATCTGGTGCCTTCATGTCACCAATCAAATACCCAATCTTTCCTCTCTCTTGCATATGCATTTTGACTGATTGGGACCAGCTCAAGAAATTGTTTCCATTGAGGCATACGGTGGATATTTGAACAGAATGGGATTCAGAGTTGTGGTGGCTGCAGTTTTTAGTCACTCTAGATGAAGAAGGGGTTGTATCACTAATAACTTCTGACATAATGAGAGATTAGGATTCAATCTTTCCTTCGAATGAGCCCAAGAATATGCTGAGAAAAAAAGGCACACTGCAGAGTCAGGAAAGAAGTTCCTGCTCTAATACCACATGGAGAAAGAAATGTATGTTCTTCATATATCAAACTGCTATATAGGACATGATTTTATAGAAGCTACAAAGAACTAAAAAAGGAATAGATATATAGCTTATTTTCCTATTGTACATAGTTGACGAATCCCAAAAAATCAGCCATAATTTACCGCTAATCAATCCCTAAAGATCTGCCATAATTACCCACAAATCACTCTAATTTTCCACATCATATAAATTTTGGGGCAAATGAGGTTTTACTCCCCTATGAAAGTAAAAAAGGACAAAACACCCTCATTACAAAAAAAGGTAGTGCCCCCCCTTATGCTTTTAAAAAAGTAGCAAGTTATCACTTCCATTCGCAGTGTAATTCACGTGTGGCAAATACTATTGGTTCTAGGGTTTTTACTGTTCAAATGTCAATTCTGCCTTTGAATATTAATTGTTGAATGTATTGAAAAAACTTGATGGCTCAAATTACTTCTACATATAAAAAAATATAAAATATATGAATATATTTATATGCATACATACATACATATATATGTATATTTATTAAATATATAATTAATATAGACATATTTGTACAGAACTATATTTGTACATAGTCAAATATATGTATGCATATTTGTATATAATTATACATACATATATATAAAACCTAGCACCCTTTGCCCTCCAACCTACCCAGCGCTCCCCCACCCCTCAAGTGGTGGCCATGGCTGCTGCTAGCAAGGCATGCGAGCAGCCATGGCCACCTGCGAAGGCAGCCGTGGAAGTTGCTTCTGCACGACCGCTGCTTGCATGCCCTTGCAAGCCGCCTCTTGCAAGTGCATGCGTGCATGGCCTCCGCTCGTAGGGGCATGGGAGCAGCACCCATGGCAGGTAAGGTGGCAGATAGAGGGAGGCGGTCTGCATACTTTTTAAAATTACAAGAAGGTTTGTTGCCTATTTTTTTTCATAAGGGGTCTTTTGCTCTTTTTCATATTCACAGGGGGGTAAAATGCAATTTGTCCTATAAATTTATCAACTCCAAATCCATTTTGGATCTTCTATTCTACTCTATATTTCATCTTCTATTCCAGCTTGATAAATATATGCTAAGTGTATTTGATTTTCAATCAATCATTTTATAAGGAAATATTTTATACACTTGGCGCATATCCATGAAATGGGATGGGAGGACTCAAACTGCCCCAAATCTTCTTTTTTTGACTCAGTCAGTGAATTTTAAGTCAATGGTGGAGTCTATCCAAGATCAAATCCATCTCAACCATAAAGGTTCTTGCTAGTGCTAGAAATGCTCGCAATACATAGGATGCTACTTAGTTGTGACGTTGTTTTTATATCCTTCTTGACCGGAATCGTGATAAAATAGCCTTTTCTCGACTATTAGTATCATTTGATGGTAAAGCAGTTATGATTGATCTTAGGCAGTTGGTAGTTCTAAAGGTTAACATTTTTTAAGCTACCCATCATGGCATGTTGTCCCTGCATGCATGGATTAGGTTACTATAATATTGGTGCTAAGTGTACTGATAAATAATAGAACGCGCAAATCTTTCATATGGTGTAAAATAATATTAGTGTAATTTTTAATAATAAGCACAACGAATAATTTACAATATATCGATTAATATAATCCATAGATGGCAAACAATTTCTATGTCAAAATTTCAAAGATATATGATATAACTGCCCATACATTCCATAAAATTTTCCATTATGTTTGATTATATTGCTAGTATTTTTTACCTTTTCATACCAAGTGAAGTATTTTCGAAGCTAAATTGAAAATCATGGGTATAACTAGTAGCCCAAAATTTGATGTAAGATGGAGTAACCGCCACTTGTGTAAGAGGCCTTTCTTTTTTATATGGTACAGATTATTTGGATCATTGTTCTATGATTTAAATGTTCTTTATCTTGCAGTTTCTATTCCTTAATGTTATAAATCTGATTCATCATATGCTTAGCTTGCTGAGACAACTTCCCAATTTCTTCAATTTGACAAAATTGCAGTTGACATAAGATTTGGACCATTTTTTATGCTCTCCTTTGAATTCAAGATTCATCCTATCTGACTTATACAGAAGATGTTCTCCTAACCACAATGGAGAAGCAAACCACGTCATAATAAATTCAGTTTAGGATGTGACTGGGTGGAAAGCCTTTGTTTTTAGGTCTGAACAGGCTGACGTCTCTATATAAAGAATAGGTACTCATTATACCTGCAGTCTCTTGAAAAAGGCCCCCCAAAAGAACTTCATCTATTGGTTTATGCACTCCAGTGAATAATTTCGTCCCAATTGCTGCCCTAGCTTCTTATTCGTGCTTAGAGGGGGTTCTCCCGATAACGGTGGACAAATGTAATAAAGATAAAAGATGACACTAACTCTCCAGTCAAGCCACCAAAGAAAAGCGGAGAGAGGGGTTGGGGGCCCAACGAGTGCATGTAAGAACAAGGACCATGACCATATCATCATCAACTCTTCAATGTGAAAAATTCTATACAGGATAAGATAGTTGCAAAAATAGTCGCCAAGGAGCTTCCTGCCTATCCAGGAGTACTGATAGATCCTTTGTTAAGATTAAAAAACTAGTTTTGGCAGCAATTGCTACAGTGTCTGTGTGCGCCTACAAACATGGAGTGAGAACTGTGAAGTATTTTGTTTATTCACACTTACTATATCATTCATTAGCAATAATTTTGCTTCTGTAGAAGGGAAGGTGATATCTGTCTGTCGGATCAAAGTATTATCCAGGGCTTGCAGAACTTTTGACCCTTAACAACTCATTCCATTTGGAAGCCATAGAATAGTTTGATTGTGTTATCCTTCATGATTCATCTACTTGTTTTCCTTTTCTGCATGCTGATATCTCCAAGTGGCAGAGAAATACATAATTATTTTTTAAAGTTACTCATAGTTTCCTTCAGAAGTTGGTGTTATACATGCCTATGAAATGATGTGCAATCTAGTTGTGGGGAGTGGAGATATGAGCCCACTGGCGCTATTGCTTGGTGGAAGTGGCATTTGTTCTCCTAGAATTAGCATAACAATTATTCTATGCTTTTCTTAGTTTTGTGATCATTTGGATTAAGTTTTAAATTTGTACACCATATAGCAAATTCATTAAACGCTGATCCCTTTCTCAATTCTTATCCTTGAAGCTTGTGATGGTTGTTGATGCAAGGGACCCACTCTTTTACCGCTGCCCTGATCTTGAGGTAATACTAGTGAGTTTGATTCTAAAATACAATTGTCACTTATGTTGACCTGTTTTAAAGTTTCCAGCAGATGTAACTTCTATATAAGTAAATGCTGAAAGAGGAGTGGCGTACTTGTTTTGAGCCACTGATCAAGCATAGTCTGATGCCAATGCATTGTATTATATTACTATTTTACAGACTTAATTACTTGTTCAAATATATAGATCAATCAAATTATGAGATCATTTTAAATTTTGGAAAATGGTGTTTGAAAGCTGCATTTATAATATCAATTTGATGCAATAAACAAGTTAATTTGCTAATATTTTGAGAAATTATTTTGACCCAGCATGGATTTTACCAAATTTTAGGCATATGCACGAGAAATTGATGAACACAAAAGGACATTGCTTCTTGTTAACAAGGCAGACCTTCTACCATTTTCTGTTAGGTCAGTATTGTAACAGTGCATCTGCTGTTTCCTTGATTTTTCCTCCCATTTGAAATCAGAGGTGGTCTGATGATTAAATTTCGGCAGAGACAAATGGGCTAAATACTTCCATCAACATGGTATTCTTTTTGTTTTCTGGTCTGCTAAGGCTGCTTCTGCTGCTTTAGAGGGGAAAAAACTCAATCTGTGCTTCAGCATGCGAAATAGTCAGCAAGACTTAGCTGATGTTGATAACAAAGTATATGCCAGGGATGAGCTACTCGCCCGCCTCCAGTCTGAAGCCGAGGAGATAGTTTCAATGAGAATTAGAACTCGATTCAATAACACAGGCTTGTCTCACATTCATTCTGATGATGAAAGTGTCACTGGATGTGTGCCAGCTCACAGTGTAGTTGTTGGATTTGTTGGGTATCCCAATGTAGGAAAGAGTTCCACAATCAATGCTTTGGTAGGAGGGAAGAAGACAGGCGTTACTTCAACTCCTGGGAAGACAAAACATTTCCAGACATTGATAATATCCGAGAAACTCACTCTCTGTGATTGCCCTGGATTGGTGTTTCCATCCTTTACTAGTTCAAGGTATGGGATGATTGCGTCTGGGGTTTTGCCTATTGATCGCATGACTGAGCACCGGGAGACCTTACAGGTTGTTACAAATCAAGTTCCTAGGTCTGTCATTGAGGATGTCTACAGAATCTCACTGCCAAAACCCAAACCTTACGAGCCGCAATCTCGGCCACCTTCTGGGGTAGAGTTTTTGAGAGCATATTGTGCTTCTCGTGGATATGTTGCAGCAGGTGGACTCCCAGATGAAACTAGAGCTGCACGCCAAATTTTGAAGGATTACATTGATGGGAAGCTTCCGCACTTTGAATTGCCGCCAGACACATCAAACAATGAAGATGATGCTGAGGATGGTGCTGGACTCAGCTCATCAGAGGTACATGAATCAAGCTCATCGGATGACGAAGAAGCCCCTTCAATCACCGAACCCCAACATACATCCCATCTGGAACATGTGCTGGATGATCTAAATTCTTTTGACATTGACAATGGATTAGCTTCCACCAAGGCTGCCGTTAAGAAGCCTTCCTCCTCTAAGTTACCTCATAAGCAGCACAAGAAGCCTCAGAAAAAGAAGGATCGTTCATGGAGGGTAAGAGATAATGAAAGCGATGGAATGCCAGTAGTTAGGGTGTTCCAAAAGCCTATAAATTCAGGCCCTTTGAATGCTTAACAGGGTTACGTTCTTGTATGATAAGTTGTTTGCCAAGTATTCTGGGGTACATTTTGTTGCCTCCTAATTATGTTCTGTTGCTGATGTCAAGTTTATACTCCGAGGGAGCTTATTTTTGCTATAGCAATGTATTTATCCATTATATTTTTAACATAGGATGGCTTTCTTCTTTAATATTTTTTGAGCCAGTTGATTTTTGATATTACCACCAACATGTCTTTTATTTTTTAAAAACTTTTTATGTGTGTGTGCGTGTGTGTGTGTGTGTGTGTGTGTGTTTATATTGAATAGGTGCTGTAGGGTTGATGGAACTTTTGTTGTAAAAAGAAAAAAGGAGAAAATCTGACGTAGAGATTCCATGGTTACAAAAAATGATGTCTGAACTTTTCTCATGTCAACAAATTATTGGAATAGCGGACAGTCTGATATGGTCTGCTGATGTTGATAGTGTAAGAATCAGGAGTCTGCTGATGTTGATAGAGAGTAAAGATTTCGATCTCTCTCTCTTCCCTACTCTCTGTGTGTGTCTGCATATATATATATATATATATATACATATGTATACACACAATATGTATACACCACGTGATATTGACTTTGACACTTATAATTCAATTATTCACAATTATACTTCTGGAAATGGATTGTATCAAATAAATTGTTAATTGGTTACTCGATGAAGTTCTTAATTGAGCTATGGATAATAGCACATATGTTTTACATAAAAAATTATAATTATTGATATGAGATAGTTCAATGAGCCTAGTCAACAAGGTAATTGATTAGGTTCAAATTTTTATTGGGCCATTTTGCTAGCTCAACACGTCAACATCCTTTCAGTCGACTTAAGTGTGGTTAATCAGTTCGAGAATGATTATTGGGTCCTCAACTTGAGGCTTTTGAACCCAAAAAAATTTTGTTTTGTGGACCAAATACGGATAGATGACTTACAAACAAGGAAACATCTTGATTTTAGGAAGTCGATTGAAAAAACACGAACTAGTCTCATGCCACCAGTCACAGTTGCATTAAATGCGCTACAATCATCACTTTGCCATATTAAATACATTGATAGGTTGAGTGCTTTCGCATTTATGATACATGCCTTTGTTATGCCATCATTTTGCCTTTGCATTAAATGTGGAGATCTCATCCATGTCTTGAAAAAAAAGAAGAGGCGCCAACTAAAAAAGTATACATAAGGAAGAAAACCTAAAAGTCCTCAAGTAAGGACAAAGGCTCTTTTTGCACAAGTAAAGACACCATGAAAAATTTTAGTAATTAGAAAGTACCATAGTTAAAGACCCTCTTTATACAAGTAAAGATATCATGGAGAATTTAGTAATTAGCAAGTACAATAGTTAATCCACATTGTCCCTCTCCACTCTACAAATTTCAATAATTAATAATTATTTATAGCCTTTGTTACGGAGGATGTATAAAAACACCTTGGCTATAAAACTCAAAGTAAGAAACCTATATAGTACTTGCTCAAATTAAGACATTTATAGAGTGTCGTGTATAAAGCTATAATAGAGGACAATTTGGGTTTGGGATGAGTTTGTCTGAATTTGCAGCTTGATTTATCAAATATTATATGAAATAATGAGATCGAACCCTCCTCATGTTGAAACCTCAAACCACGGTTAAGCCCGTAGGCCTGCTTAATGGTTGAAAAATGAACCATTATTTAAGTAAATAACATGTAATCTAAACAATAATCGTCAATTTAGCCTTGAGTTCTTAATATCCCTAAATAAATAACTCATTCCTTGCAAGATGGGTATGTTATGGGTTCACATGAGTACATGACTCTAATCTATTGACATCTCCAAGTAGCATTTCAAGTATTGGTTGGACCTTTTTTTTGTTTTTTTACTTTTAAAATACTTAGTTGCTGTTTATATGTGAAACGTAACTATGTAATCTTTTTTTTGTTAATATTTTTTTATGATATGATACATGGAGAAAACATATACATTCTAAATCAAATGATTAAAGATTTTGTCGCACTATTGTGTTATATATATATATATATTTTTATTATTGCAGCATCAATCTTACTATATATAATGTAAAAATATTTGATATAAACAAAAATTCTTTTTATCAATAATTTCGTATACAAAGAATCTCACTAGAGAGAGAGAGATTCGGACCAAAATTTGGACATAATTTGACATCTATATTTATTGTGTTTTGCTGAAATTTTTCATCTATATTTATTTAATTTAATAACATTGAAATGTTGTTATACTTATCATTTAATAATAATAAATTACATTTATGTATTGTGTAATTAAATTGGGTTGTACAAATTCAATTTGAGCTAGAATTTTCCCGTATTTTGGTGGGAAATTGGAGGAAAAAGAGGACTTCACAAGCAATTGATTTTGGCCAAAAAATTCTTAACGACAACCTAGTTTGCCTCGAGTTGAGGATATCCCTTGTGAGTTGTGAAGGGGGGTGGATTTGCTGCCTTGGGAGCACTTTATGTAATAAAAAGATGTAGTATATTATAATAAATTCATGCAATAAGTTATGGCTGAATAAACTTCAATAATACTTTTTCTTACATATAAGAAAATCATTGGCTTCTTGACTTCTTTCTTTATTACCATCGAAATTTATTTATTTATTTATTTTTAATAAAAAGAGATCATTACTGATTCTTCGAATATTTTTGTAGAATCAAACTTCAATTTGATCATTGAACCTAAATTCCCAATATTTTTTGCTAATTATTAAATTTCTCTGAGAAAAACTCAAAAAACTCTAGTCTTTCCTCAGTACTCCAATCAGACGCTGCTCCTAAAATACCAACCAAATCATCATAAAAAAAAAATAAAAAAATAGTGAACCAATGAAATTGAAATTTTAATGGTATAAATAATGAATTAATATTAAAGATAATATCTAGCCAAGGCCAGCTCCAACACCATATGTAATTGTCAGGCCGTTTCGAGATTATGCTCTCACGCTCTTCAAAGGCGCGTTATGCTCCCACGCTGGACATCTTTTCAAAATTTTCACTTCGCCTCAGCCCTGGCCTTTTTACCGGTTTCGCCGGTTCAATTCCTTTTTAGGAAAAAACAAAAAGGAAGAGATAATAAAGTGAATTCACAAATCCACATCAAACAGCTCCCGTCCCATAAGAAAGCGTGCCTTGCAATGTGCCTGCAATAATATTTATACTTCTATGCTTATGAAGGGCAATTTTTTTCTTTCCTGGTCAGAAGATAATTTTGATTACATTTTAAATTTTTAGAATTTATTTTTATTTATACACACGCACATCAAGAGCCCGTATATTATATGAAAGATTTATGTCGTTGGGTCACGTACCACTCGCCAGGAATCACTTTGTTGGTAGATTAATATTGATTATGAATTCTGCAATTAAGTTAGTCTAATGACCTTTTACATATAAAAAATGAATATTTTGACCAGATTTGTGTAGTTTTAATCAAATTCTAAGTTACATGTGTGAATGAAATTGAAAAATGAACTAAAAGGTCATTAAATTGATGTATTTTGATGATTTTTAAGATCAAAAAACTTTGAACTAATGTTAATCGACCGATTAAATTGTTATAAATTATTAAAAAATTGTGCAAATTTAAGAACTTAAAATGTGATTTGAAAATTGTGAAGTTATGGTCAAAAGACATCTATCTACATAAAACAGTACAGATTCATGTTTGTGAATAAGAAAATATATTAGAAGATCATTAAATTTAGTTAGTGACATATTTTGACGAACACTAAGAAATCCACAACTCTTGTTAAGCAATTAATCAAATTGTTTAAACAATTATAAAGATTTCAAATTTCAAGAACTCAAGATTTGCACATTGCATCGTTGTGGTCAAACGGACCTCATTCCTATAGTTGACATTTGGTAATTCAAAAAATTAATAAATTCACAACTAACATTTTTTGCAAAAAAGAAAATATAATATTACTGATAAATTAATAAGAGATAATGTTTAATGACATATATTAAATGATAATAATTTTTATTTTTATTTTCTTAATGATACTTTTTAAAGTGAATATAACTTTTATTATGACACAATATTCTTTAATAGTGATATAAAATGATATTTTAAGTTGTCACCATCAATAATTAGTGACATATTTATGATGATATTCTAGTGATAATAAAAATGATTACTACATTCAATAAAAATATTTTTATTGTTAACTAAATTTTCACTATAGATTAGATGTCTTATTAATTGTCAATTGTGACTACTTAAACACCATTTATATCACTATTTAGATTATAAAAATTATTAAGATGATAAAATAAAATCTTCTATCACTAAATATATAAAAATTATTAAGATGATAGAACAAAATCTTCTATCACTAAATATATATATTTAGTGACACTTTAATTTTATATTGTCACTATTTTGTAACTAATTTATCTTCTTTTTTTTTTATAATAATTGAGCAACAATAAAAAATAATTGTTATAAAAATAAAAATTAAGAATATAGAATTTAAAAAAGAAAATGTTGGGATTAAAAGATTCACTTCCTATATATAATAGTATACGCACACACACACACACACACACACACATATATATATATATATATATATGCATTTGTAGAAAAATATAATTAAAGTATCATTGAATCTAGTTGGTTAGCATATGTTAATAATTTAAAAAGTAAAAAGTTCGCAACAAATGTTAGCAATCGGTAAAATTAAGTTTATCAAAATCATATAATTGTGGTCAAAACCCCTGCTGTTACAATATCACAAATGTAGAAATTTGGTAATAACCATGATAATATGTTGGATAACCCTTACTTGATTTGAATTATTTTTTGGTGAAGAACAGCTTCAAAATTCACGATAGTTCACTTTTAAATTGAATTGTTTGCTCAATCCATTATTTTAAACACCAGCGATGATTATCTTAATTAGATGATGCGCAGTATTATTTAATAACAAATTTGGGGTCTAGATATATAATTATTTGGATGTTGAATTATATAAGTTATGTTTGGTTGCATTTTGCTAAAATAAATTTATTTTCACAAATGCAACCAAATATATGGGTCCTTTTTTTGATTAGTTCTAAGAATACCACTTCAAATCAATTGGTCTATGACCAAAATCTCCATGTACGTACATATACATATCATTATATTTTATGATTATTTTTACAATTAAAAAAATCATATCCAATAATCACATGTACATTTATATATTTTATTATTATTTTTACAATAAAAAATAATATTCAATTCCATTTTCACATAAAAAATCTAACAAAAAGTATTGATTTAATTGTTACGGTTTTCTTCCAAAATAAAAATAAACATACCAAAACTTCTCAAAATAATTTTTTAACTATTCTTAAAATATAAACAAACATACCTCATATTCTGCAACCCCACTCTCAAAACTTATTCTCCCAAAATATATAATCAAAAATATACAATTCGCTTCCAAACATCACCATATATTTTTAAAGAAAATATTATTCATATTTTTATAATCTAAAATTAAAAATTTAAACATCAATTTTTTCTTATAATAAGAGAGGTCATGAGGCAACTTTGTATCGTCTAGATTCGCCTACTCTCGAATCAACCTTGCGAGAGCTCGATCATACTCGCGTAGTCAACTTTATAACAGCGAATGAGAATAAATTAGCATATGAACCAGCTAAGAAACCAACCATAGCAAATCAAGTAGGCATGCATCCACTGCACCTTGCCATATTTAATTCATTTCAGGCCTTGCTTAGTTTGTCATCTCCACATTTAATGCGATCGAATAAACATCCCACCATATTTATTGTGCCATCAATTCATCTCCATCAAAATTAATGCAAAAATTTACTATTGTTGCCTACACTGACCAAAAGCACGTTGGTTGATACCAAAAGACTTATGTTGTCCCAAATCAAATTTTGCTATTTGTAGAGGGCCACTAGTCATTTCAAACCTCCCGCCTTTAGGGTAGGTCTTGCACTATAAATACCTCCACTTCGTAAGTGTCTCAAGTACACCTATTTTACATATTTTGGCCTTCATTCTACTTATTTGCTCTCTTGAATACTTGACTTCACTTAGATATTAGAGAATTTTAGCTAAGGGCCAAGTGACAAGCTTGATGTGCTTCGATTTTGATTGCAAAACTTGACTTGTACCATAGCTTGTCACTCAAAGACCTAGCCTCTCTTCTACTCAATTGGAAAGAGGTCCTCGCCCATACATTGCATAAAAAATATGCATCATTATTTAGCACCATTTATGCGATCTAGAGTCTACAACTGCAAAATATAACAAACCCTGGGCATGCCAACTCTGAGAGACAAAGTGAGTGAAGATCACCATTATCTCTGCCACCCCCACCACAAGTCTCTCCATCACAACAAGCAAACCAAGAGGCGACTGGCTCAAGCTCTCAATTGGACTAAGTTGTCACTTTGATTATCTATGTCTTAGGCAAATGATAAGTGACCAAATGTTGACACAAGTTTCAGTCACTTTTGCAAAAGCACAACCAACAAATTGCCCTAGATAGAGGCACTACCCCTTAACTACGGGTGTAAATGAGATGAGACAATTTGCAAATAGTTTGAGCTCAGCTCAATGAAAGCTTGTTTCCAACTCGATCTTTTCGACCTCAAGCTCATCAGTCAAGTAAGTTAAGTTAAACTTAATAGTATTTGGTTCAAAAAGCTCGGAGTCTAAATGAATTATATATAGTTACATTGTAGGCTCACATAATAAAGTTCATAAAGGTAAGTAAATAGTAAAATAAGTTTGGATGAGCTCGAGTTCATCCAAATTTATACAAATAAAGCTCTGTTGCTTTCTGATGATGAGCTTTATCGAGATTTGCAAAAGAGCTCTTTTGTGTGTAACAAGATTCAACCTTCTCGATCATAAATAAAATTATTTACAACCACTTTTAGGTTCATTTGTTCTATCAAAACACATGCTAATGGGTCCAATCTTCTCAATTGCATTTAAGCTATTTACTATCATTCCAATCAATTAAGAATTTTTTGCATGTGATGTAATCTTCTCAAAGCACGTCATAATTATTGTTGATCAATTCTTGATCAAATCACATTGCGTTTAAAACTAACGAGATTTTATCTTCTTGATTACAAATTAAAATGTCCTTGAACGTAAGAGTGTAAATGAGATAAGATGATTCGTGAATGGTTCAGGCTTAGCTTAATAAAAGCTCATATTCGACTCGATCTTTTTAAACCGGAGCCAAAGCAAGCTTAAGCTTGAGCACGTTAGTCAAACAAATCGAGTTGAGCTCAACAAATATTCAGCTCGAAAAGCTTGCAAGCCTAAACAAACTTTTTTTATTATATATTTATACACACACACACACACATATATAATTATAATTTAGGCCATATAATAAAATTTATAAAGATGATGATGATGATGATGATGATAATGATAATTTAATTTTTTATTTTAAGAAAACATATAACAAAATTATTTTAAAAATTTATAATTATAGATTTTGTTTTGAGTTTAAATGAGATTGAGTTAATCCAAACTTACACGAGCTCAACCTTGAGCTCATCCGAACTTATACAAATTGAACTTTTTTACTTCTCTATAACGAGCTTTATTAAGTCAAGTTTGATAAAGCTCACCAAGCTTTCATCTATTCCAACAAGTCGAGCTTGAGCTTGGCTGTTTAGGCTCGACCAAGCTAAAGCTCGCGAATTAATAGATGCACTGAGCTTGAGCTGATTAGATTCGAGCACAGTTCAACTCATTTACACCTCTACTTGAACATGGTTAAATCAATTATGACAGGTAATTTTGATCAATATTTACAATGTAATTCCTTCAAGTTTATACTTTTTGTGCAAATCAAAGCTAACTTCATAAAAAGTTGAGGGGAGTAGAGCAGCGCAGGCAAAATTAAAGTGGCAATGAAGTAGAAAAATGAATAGAAAAAATAGTAAATTACATCAATTAAAAACAGAATTTTGGAGAAACTGTTTGATCAGCACAAAAATATATTTTTTTCTAAATTCATCGATATAAAAATTGAAATTATTTACATCACCATCATAAATAAAATAAAAGTAGCCTAGCTAGAGTTAGCATCGATTGAGATGGTGGGAGTAGCTTTTTCTTCTACCTTGATCCTGACAATGGCCTTGTTCATTGCTTGATCATACTCATTGACCGCCTTATTTCAACTCTAACGTCAATAGCTACAGTTTTCGCAGGTGCTTGAGCTTCCTATTCTTACTTAAAGGTGAACAACAATGATCAGTTATGAAGGCCCAGCCTTAGCAAGCGAAAACGTGGGGTAGGTGGAAAAAAGTATTTACATTAACTTGTTTCTTAATAATTTTATGAGCAAAAGGGGCTGCGAACTTAAACTCATTGGCCACTATTACCAAACTCGGGTAGGCAAGGGACTTGATCTTAGTCAGAGCTTCATTAGGATAATTCTACAAATTTTCATTCTTGAATAGGTTAAGTTACTCTAGGTGGTCATCCTCGAAAGGATAGCCCAATTTTTGGAGCTAAGTCATGACTTTGTAGAAGCCATGTTTGTGTCTTTCATGCCAAAGGAAGTGCATACATTGGGGAAAACCAAGCTCAACATAAGTTGCTCAATAGCTTTTTTCTAGAGTTGAGGCAACAAGAGTTGGAACTTTGAATAAACATACTTGTCACAAGTAGCATACTTCTTTAAGTATCCAGTTTGATGAGCACACTCAGTATCCTCTCACACTTTTTTGCCTATTTCTTGAGTAAACTTTTTTCAAAAATAGTTGCCACCAATTTTAGCCGAGAGTTTTCTTCTCCTCCAGCTATTTTCTTATCTTGTCGATGTGGGTATGCATTGGCTCTAACTTGGTCTTCAAAACTTCTATGGTCTCTTCTTTAAAGGCATCATACTTGACTTACCATTTGGCATAATCGACCAGAGAAAGTTCGAAATAGTTGTATAAATTATACCTCCACTACTGACCTGGAATAAAAATAAAGAAAGTAGGTAATGGAGTAAAATCTACTAAAACCTTACCATGTTAGAGTGAAAGACAAAGGCCTTAAGGGCCTTAGTCAGCTAAGCATCAAGCATGTTTCTTTGGTCTTCAAGGGAGAGGCCAACTTTCAGTATGTTTAGAGGGATGAATCCTTTGGGGCTTGCTTATTGGATTGAGGCAGAGTTTTGAGACCCTAAGATCACTAAAGCTTAAAATAGGGTTCAAGAAACTTTAGAATTTGGAACTTCTCCATGTCGGTCATGTTCAAGATGCATTTGGATAGTCAAATATCCTTATAGGCAAAGCCTCTACTTTGTCGCTTGTAAACTTCTTGGGTAGAGGCACTTTCTTTGTAGCCTCAACCTTTGAAGCCCATTTTTTTGAATATGGATGAGGTAAGGTTGGGTTGTTAGCCATTAGAAGAGAAGGAGTAGAAGATGAAGTAGTAGGAGCCACCAACACCGCACGTTAAGTAGTTCTTATCTCGCTTGGGTTTCAACTTGATGATGTCTAGCAATAGTAGATTGGTAGGCTCAATTTATTAGTGATTCATTTGAAAAGAAAAAAAATTAATTAAATTTTTTTTAAAAGCATAATAATTAGCAGTTCAAAAAAAATGAGAGTGAGAGAATCCTACCCAGGTGAGTATTCAACAAAACCCAAACTAGGACTATCAAGAGGCTCGCCAAGACCTAAATACACTCTCTGGTAAAGTCCGACATCTCACCCTAAAGCCTAAGAGGTCATGAAGAAAAGTATTACTCCCCAAAGGATTTTCATTACCTAGAAGGTCGTTCTTCTCTCTTTTCCAACCTTATGGGACATTGAAAGCTTAGTTTGCAGGAGCTCAAATATGGAGAAAGAATTTTCTCTAGTTCTTCCCATATGAGGAAAAAGGAGCGATAAAAATCTTCCCTTGAGGATAGAAAGTCAAGTAATAGAATCCAAACTCACTTGAGTTTCTTGACTTTCTTGAGGTTGGACAATGGAATAAATTGCAAAAATTTATGAAAGAAGGTAGCTAGTCGAATATATGTATAAGTATGAGAAATTGTAAAAAATGGGAAATGAATTGGGGAAAAGCTATGTAAGGCAGGCACATATTTCTCTCAGGATTTCAATTATGGGACGAACTATGAGAAATCTCAAACTATATTCTAGGGCATCCTCATGAACTACAATGCAACCTTAGGGGAGTCAGTCCATTGATTCAATTAAGCCAGGGAAAAGAAGCTCGAATTCGGGAGAAATGTAGTATCTTATTGGAAAGGTGTTCAACTTGTTAGGAAGTAAATCATAATTGATGAAACTATGATAGGTGAGCATCACCAATCTCCCCCTCGAGACCTAAGGTCGATTAGGAGCCCTTTTAGGGTTGTTTTAGCTACTCCCATTTGAGGCATTTGCTCATGTTGCTACTTAGAATTACTATCCTTGATTGACAAACTATCTAACCTAGTATACTTGAGGAGCTTTCCTTGAATTCAATTCTTTCATTTGGTTGACCTCTGTGGACTTAGACTAGACAGCCTCGCTCAACTTAGCCCTTATTGTCTTACATACCCACCATCCTAAATTTATCTATGGATAACCTGGTAGCATTCAATTCAAGACAATTATAGGTTTTCCAAAAATAAAAATGGACAAGTATAAAGTGTTGAGACAGGAGAAGGTAAAGGAAGATACTTAGATGAAGAGAGTTAAAGCGAGGGAATTTGCTACTAGAATGGAAAGTTTTCTTTAGTAAATGTGTTGAAATGCTTGCTGAAAATTCCTAAGCTTAACTAGACCAGGATGTTGAAAAGTGAGAAATGGAAGAAGGAGAGTTATTTATATAGGGGTAAGGTAGGTCAACTAGCTAAAGTTAGTGGTAATTGGCTAATAATTTTGTAGATCCTAGTTGCTCTTGCTTGTTCGCTTCTGGATGCACTTATGACATTATGTGCTATTAAGTTTTTTCAAAATTCATGACTTTCCACTCAAATTAGTAATTACTCTGACAATCCCATCAAAAAAAGAAGGAGCTTGAGAAAATGAAAGCATTCAGTTTCACTATAAAATTCAGGATCGAGTTATTTAGTCCAATCTAAGGTGCTCACCATGCCTCCCCAATTGCACTAAGAAGTAAGGAGATTTTTGATAAAGTGGAGATCAAGAGGGTTTGATCATTACCAAACAAAGCCTGCTATAGCGGCACCCAAGTTAGGAAACAAAATGCGGCTTGGTGGAGCTAATCTAAGGATCACAATCATGAGGTATAGGCGATACTACATTACTTAACCCTATTAAACAAATGCTGCCAAGGTTATTCCCTACATAATAAGAGAGTTTCTTAAGGACCTTGCGGGAGTCCAAACATACTTGCAATTGACCTTAAAAGAGCTAATGAGGATAATTGGTGGATGGAAAGAATTAATGCCAGTAAATCGAGTGGGCATAAATTTGGCACGCCCCACTACATTTAAAGGTTTCAAGCTTTGCTCTGCTTGTCACCTCCACATTTAATGAGATCAAACAAATATCTTGTCTACATTTAATGCGTTGTAACTATCTCCACTACAATTAATGCAAAAGATTAACCCTTGTACTCTTAGGCTGACCAAAGGCATGCCAACTGATACTTATTGAAAGACCTCTATTGCCCCTATAAATAGGTCAAACATACTATTCATAGGGTGTTGTTGTTCATTTCAACCTCCCATCTTCAGGACAAGCCTCACTATGAATATCTCCACTTTGCAAATGTCTCAGGTAAGCTCATTTTACATATTTTGGCCCTTATTTTGTTCCTTTATCTTCATAAATATTTGACCTAGCCTAGACACTAAAGGTTTTTAGTCAAGGGCTACCTCAATAAATCTAACGTACTTTATTTTTAGTTGCAGGATTCGATGTGCACTGAAACTTATCACTCTAGGACAGGACCTCTCTTCTACTCGATTGAAAAAAGGTCCATGTTGATACACGCCACTAGAAATATACATCGTGACGACCATTTTTATAAAGAGATGGGTTTGAATTTGTCAAATTTCATTTATTTAACAATTTAATTGACCAACAGGTAGATTTAAGATAATCTAAATAACTCAATCATGTGAAGTTCCAATTGAAATGCAAAATGATAATAAAAAATAAAAACTTATTTATAATTGAAATGTGAACAAAAAAAATACTAATTAAGAATGGGAGACTGGAATATTGGAGACAGAGGGATTGATAAATTATTGAACTTTACTAAAATATTTTTTTTTGGTAAAACAACGATAGTTAAGGTGGGGAGAGGGGGGGGGGGG
>JACGDI010000472.1:1843451-1869091 GCA_014898725.1 Jacaranda copaia | reverse complement strand
AGACCTCAACCTGTTTATAAATTGAATAAAATAAAATTACATGTAAGGTTCAACAGGGAAAGAATCAATGCAACTAATCAACAAAAAATTAAGATTAAGCCTAAATGTAGGAAAGCTACATTTATCTAGCTTAATAGACCCCAAGATGCTGGCTTGAATTTGAGAAGGCTCCAATTCTGCTGATTGTTGAGAGTGACAAGCAAGATTGGCTAGAAGGTCTGCTGGTTGATTTCCTTCGTGAAATATGTGGGGAATATGAACTGTGATGACTTAAAATAGCTTCTTAACCTTGCTCAAAAAATGACAAAGGTGTCAGTATCCTTTACTTTGAGATTGAATAAGTTGAATAATCGCATATGCATCTAGTTCTAGCAACACAAACTGAAAACCTTTGCTTGCGCATAATTGAAGACCTTTGTATACTACATAAAACTCAACATATGTATTATTTTGTTCTCCCATAAAAGCATAAAAAGCAAATTGAACGTCACCCCTCGAGTCTCCAAGTAATCCACCTACACTTGCTATTCCAGGGTTACCTTTAATAAAAACTAAATTATCGCATAATTAATGTTTTGTGTATATTTACACATTACTAAATGCATCATGCCTATACATATGCACATATGCATATATCAACTGATTGTAAAATAAGTAGATTTCAACCACTGTATCTATCATTAATTTTGGTGTGGATATTTTCATATCACGAAGCGACTATATATAATTATTGATACCAAATTTTATTTTAAAAATAAGAATCCCTTAGTCACTTACATGTTGTTCTCCTATCTATTTTGATATGTCTTTTTCATGAGGATGAAATCGTTCATCATATATGCTGAAGGGATAAATAATATATGAATCAAATTTCCATATATGATAATGGATTTGGTCACGTGGCTATCTATGGAACATATCTTTTCCCATATCTTAGATTTAAGAAAGCTTTTAATAATATCTTGTTTTGTTTTCCATCAAAAGAGTCAAGAACTTGGAGTCAATTTAGAAGCCGCTCCTAAAATAATGTTGTATGTTAGAAATTAAAATTATATGTTTTTCTCAAATTTATTGGTTGAGGATTTTTGACAATAACTAGTCTTGTTAATTTGAATTGGAAATCGACTTGAAACGTTCAAAATAATACATGATGCTTACTTAGTTGTCTATCCAATAACAGTGGAATATGTTTTTGTAGACTTTTGTAATATATCCTTTTGTTTCCAGCATGCTTAGTTGATTAGAGTTGAGATTAAATGTGCAATTAGTTCCTCATCTTCTTAGAATTCACCTTCACGTTTGATCAAGATAAACTCAGTCAATCAAGATGCTAAGAACTACTTATACTATCTTATTATATAACTTTTTTCATAAAATAAAAATTTCGTACTTTTACTATCCTAAGAACTACTTACACTATTTTATAGTATAGCCTTTTTCATTTCACACTATGTGAAACAAGAAGCCAGTGGACTATGGAGAGAAATTTTCCGATGGGCCCCGGAAATGACCCAGGCGCAAACCCTCTTTCCCAACACACAACATCCAGAAATGTACAACATTTTAACATTGTACGTTGTCCTGTAATAGTTGTACCAAACTTGGAATTTTTACCAAGTGGGCATTCCTATGATTTCGTTATTCCGCCGTCGTAGTGTCTAGCCTACGGTAGTTGTCGGGGCTTCACAGCCGTACACCGCATTTACACATATACGCTCCACACGCAATCATTATAATGAAAAACCAAAGAAAATGGTAAAATTTTCTCTCTCTTTTCTTTTTTTCTCCATCTTTTCTTTCTGAAAACAGAGAGATAGACACACACACACACACACACACATATATTCTTAGAGAGAGAAACACATTTGAGAGAGGAAGTGCGGGTTTGGATTGGCTGTCTCATTTGTATTCCTCGTCACCGCTTCGTGGGGAGAGAGAGAGAGAGAGAGAGAGAGAGAGAGAGAGAGAGGGACGAACTTTGAAAAGAAAAGATAGAAAGAAAGAATTCTCTGTATTGGGGAAATTTGGAATGATCGGAGCTAGGGCTTTCTTTTAGCAGAATGAAGATTGAAAATGCGAATTGTTGAGAATTCAAGCTCCGATCTTATTTGTAAAGTGTCCAAATTTAGGGTTTTTAGGTAGAAATGGACGTGGATTCGGCTATGGCTACAGAACCCGATCACGATCCGTTGGAGCAGCCCACCACCGCTAATGGTGGGGACAAGCCAACGGAATCCGAATCATCGACGCCTCAGCAGCAGCAGCAGCAGCAGCAGCAGCAGAGTCATAATAGCAATAATGTTAACAATAGTAGTAATAGTGGTGGTGGTGGCGGAGCAGCGGTGGTGGCAGGGCCACGCTGTGCGCCGACGTACAATGTGGTGAACGCGATAATCGAGAAGAAGGAGGATGGTCCTGGTCCACGGTGTGGCCACACGCTGACGGCTGTGCCTGCAGTTGGGGAGGAAGGGAGTCCTGGGTATATTGGCCCGAGATTAATTCTATTCGGAGGAGCGACAGCCCTTGAAGGGAATTCAGCGGCAGTGGGAACTCCTTCATCAGCCGGAAGTGCTGGAATTCGTATGTTTCGTTTAACTTTCTGATATTCTCGATAATTTGGGATTTTTGGTTATGAGTATACCTAATCAATGTCTAATATGTTGAAAGATGAAAGTTTGCCTCAATTGTTGGTGGTGTAGTTACCTTGAATTGATTCAAATACCATTTCTGCTGCTTTATGTTGCGAATATGGATAATGCAAATTTGGATGTTGTTGCTTGGGGCTTCTGAGTTAATTTTGCTTTTGCTGCTGATGAAAGAATTATGTAGCTGAACTGGAGTTGAAATGAGAATTGTCTGATATAGTATGAAATGTGAGAGATGGAGATAGTAGTCTATTTGCTGGTATTATCTCAGATCTTAGCTGTGGTCATTTGTTTTGAGTGAATGTGTGTTTATCAGTTTGAGGTTTGCAGGTTGTGAATGTTCAGTGATACATATCTTGCTTACATCTGTATTCATGTGCTGGAGTTTGATTAAGGCATTTCAATCTTTTAACTCTGTTGATGGATTTGATATAACTCAATTTTATGTTGAATTAAGTGTGAACTTTCTTTCTAAAGTTTGTCCAGTAGAAAAAAGGAAAATTTGTGTTAGTATACTTATTGGTTCCACAAAGACCTTTTGGACATGAGATTTTGCGAGTGCTTCATATTAATGATGATAGTGCTTGAAAATTATTTCTCAGTTAATTTTTATTTTTAGAGCTATTAGGTGACATATAAGGATGGATCTTATTGCAGGGTTGGCAGGGGCCACGGCTGATGTGCACTCTTATGATGTTTTGACAAATAAGTGGTCTAGGTAAGCCTACGCTAAGTACTTACTATTACAAATTTTTTACTCTTAATTTCTGTTATTTTCTGGTGTGGTTGTTGCTTCTGTTAGTTTGTGCTTTTCATAATACCATTTGGGCTTTAATCTTTACAGAATTACTCCAATTGGAGAACCACCCACACCTAGGGCAGCTCACGTGGCAACTGCTGTGGGTACCATGGTTGTTATTCAGGTCTGTTGACACTTGGATTGAGTTTGAAAGTTACCTTATTTATTTTTCTGTTATGTGAATATCTTGATGCATTAATATTTTTTGTCCATCACAGGGTGGGATTGGTCCTGCAGGTTTGTCAGCGGAAGATCTTCATGTTCTGGACCTTACGCAACAACGGCCAAGATGGCATAGGTTGGCATCTTTATAATTGCAAAAGTGTGTTTTATGCAGAGCTACCACTAATTCATGAAAAATCATTTCTCTTGCATTAACAAATTCATTTACATTTTTATCAATGTCTTCTTCTGTAATCACTGAACTGATTTTGGTTTCACTTAGGGTTGTCGTCCAAGGTCCTGGGCCAGGGCCACGCTATGGGCATGTCATGGCTTTGGTTGGACAACGATATCTCATGGCAATTGGCGGAAATGATGGTTTGCATTATGTTCAATTGTTGCCCCCTTATCCGAATTTGTAATTTCTGTATGCAATAATTTGGTGTATGTTTATTAGGAAAACGACCTTTAGCTGATGTATGGGCATTGGACACTGCTGCAAAGCCATATGAATGGCGGAAATTGGAACCTGAGGGTGAAGGTCCACCTCCTTGCATGTGAGTTCGTGGCTTTCATTGACCTTTTTTATCATTTCGATTTTTACTTTCCATTTATGTTATTCCCTTTTGGTATTAGCATTTCTGCTTATCGTGTAGTAACATTTGAACAAAGTCATTAAGTTTAATCCGAGCTTACTTTTTGTCACTTTCTTTTGTTTTAATATTTTATCTTGCATCTCCACTTCCCCAGGTATGCAACTGCAAGTGCACGCTCTGATGGTCTTCTTCTGCTCTGTGGTGGGAGGGATGCAAACAGTGTGGTCAGTGTGATCTCCAAAATTTTTGCATCATGTGTGATTTATGATGTATCAGATTCACTTGTTGTTTGCTTTACATCAGTTGCTTTCATTTGGGATTCTTTATACTTTTATCTCAAAATGATGTTTTTGTGTTGCTTTCCTTTCCTGAAGTGTCTTCACGTTGCCTTTTACAAGGTCTGCGGATTTTAGATTGGTTTCTGTAATGAAGCAGAGCAGTGTTTCCTTGTTTCAATCACGTGCTTGTTATCTACGTGCTGCACCATCCTGGGATAGGGAAGGGGGGAACATATGAGGATGATAGCAATATCTGCCCTGCATATTGTTTTTATGTGTATTAAATCAAGTGGAATTATTGGGTTTAAGGTCAAAATAAAAAAATTGCATATTTTAAAACTGAAACTTGATGGTCCAGGCATCTACCTTACGGTAATGTCAACTTTTGTGCTCTTCCAAGTTCCATCCCATGTTTTTCTGTTTTTTTCCTCCTAAAACACTTTTATCTAACATATTTTCACATGCCCTTCTGCTCACTTGCATAAATTATGGGAAAAGTTATCTGTTGACTCCTCTAATGTTGGGAAAATCTTCAGAAAGTTGGTTCCTAATGTGATTTAATCTTTCAGTGGTGATGCATTTCTATTTTCTACTGTCCTTTCACTTTAATTAATATGATCCATTTTGCAGCCACTGGCTAGTGCATATGGGCTAGCGAAACATAGAGATGGTCGTTGGGAATGGGCCATTGCTCCTGGTGTCTCACCATCTCCAAGATACCAACATGCAGCTGTGAGTTCTATATTCTTTCTGTAAGCTTTTATCTTATTTTCATATCATTTTTACAAAAACAAAAGATCCTTGTTCTTTTCCCTCTTAGTTGAAAATTTATGTTGTGTTTCTTTACTAGGTATTCGTTAATGCACGTCTTCATGTATCCGGAGGCGCTCTTGGTGGCGGGCGGATGGTAGAGGACTCCTCAAGTATAGCTGGTACTTTAATTTGTTAACTTGCTCTCAAGATTTTCTTACATTCATCGAAAAATTGCATTGTTCTAAAAGAATACTCCATGTAGTTAATGCATTAACTTAATATTTCATGTTTTATTTTCTGTGTAGTTTTGGATACAGCTGCTGGAGTGTGGTGCGACACAAAGTCTGTTGTGACGAGTCCGAGGACTGGAAGATACAGTGCTGATGCTGCTGGTGGGGACGCAGCAGTTGAATTGACGAGGCGCTGTAGGCACGCTGCTGCTGCTGTTGGTGACTTGATCTTTATCTATGGTGGTCTACGTGGTGGTGAGAACTGATACTTGCACATGAATAAGATTTATAAATACTAGATTTTGAGATCATTACAGTGGTTAGCATTCTTGTTATTTTGTCCTCTGGTGACTTGTGTAATTTATATTGTGTTTGGTGCACTACTAGTATTTCTTATTATTTGTGGTCTTAAATTTAATGCATCTATGTTTACTAACCTGATGAATAACTATAGAGAAATTACTGTCTTTGGGAATAGTTATTCAGAATCCTGATGAAATGGATTCATCTGCTTTAGGTGGACAGATAGGAAGATCATAACATAATTAAGAGTATCCATCAGATAAGAATAAGGAACAGATAGGACCTGGTTAGCTCTATGAATTTTCTATTCCCACTGGAAGTGCGCATTTGACCCAAGCAGACTGTTATGCATTAGGTTGACCCTACAGTCCATTTCAGAGATGAGGCTAAAGTGGGCAGTCAAAAGGAAAGTTGCATGTGGTTCTCCTTTTTGTTTTTTGATTTTTGGTTTTCCAGAAAAGACAGCATTCTAAGTGAATAATCCTGATCTCTGTTGATTTCAAATACTAAGATCTTGAGACTTGAAATTATGAGTGAAGGCTTTATATTGACTCAGAGGATGCTTCCTCATCCTGGTAATCCTGAAATAAGTCTGAGAAATTTCATAAATTTTATAGTTTGATTTTGATATAATTTGTTGAAAATGAAGATATGAGATATAAGTGGTGTTATAAGTTTGGTGTTTTTACATGGGTTAATGACAGCCTTTATTCTTGACTTTTTAGAGTTTGTGTAGAAGTTGAACCTTTTGACTCACACTGGTCAAAAGACCGTAAACAGCAAGAGAGCTGCATGAGGGTTGTTGGCAGAGTTGCCTCACTGGTGGTATGCTGAGAAGTTAGTTTGGAGTACTCTGCTATTACTTAATTATCAATACATTCTAAGAAGAAATATTTAGATATCAATCTGATTGATATCATCACTCTGATACCGAATCCCATCAATCAAATCAGTTATTCGACATTTAAGTCACACCAGCAAAGAGATCTATTCATTGATAAGAATAAAGAAAAAAATGTGAATGGGGATTGGATTCGTGATTAAATAAATCTTGGGTTGGGAACAGTGATTCAATTGATGATGAAGAGAGAGAATTCTTGCTTCTTCTCCTTAATGACTGAAAAAAGGATTTGAAATTCTATTGAATCTGACTCCTAGCTATCATTTACCAAAGTCTGGTTATAAAATATGGAAGAACCTGTGAGATGATGTGATTCCATGCCCTAACTTGGAGATTAATTATATTGCCATACGAAAACATCAGTGATACTGAATGTGTCATGATTTTGTTCAAGGTTTTCTGTTGCTTAGCATTCTATGGTTCCATATCGGGAATTCCTTCTCTGTGTTCCTTTAAATATCTGATATGAAAACTTAATACAGATATGGCTCACTTGCCACAATTTGTTATGTGTCATTGATTAGGACAAGCTATATTAACAGTAGGAACGTTTGTTGCCATAGGGGTGTTACTAGATGACTTGCTTGTTGCTGAAGATCTGGCTGCTGCTGAAACAACTAGTGCAGCTTCTCATGCAGCTGCTGCAGAAGCTGCATCTGATGTGCAGCAGGGGAGATTACAAGGTAGATATGGATTTACTGATGACAGAAATGGGGTGACTGTACCTGATACTGCTGCTGCTGATGGTGCAGTTGTGGTAGGAAATCCTGTTGCTCCTCCCATAAATGGTGATATTTATACAGATATAAGCACAGAAAATGCAATGCTCCAAGGTTCCCGGTAAACCTCTATGTTGCCTTTTGTTGTGGTGTATTATTCTGTAGTTCAGCTATTTTGGTTGCTTCAAGACTAAATATGATACTGCTGGACAGAAGATTGAGCAAAGGTGTTGAGTACTTAGTTGAGGCTGCTGCAGCAGAAGCTGAGGCTATTAGTGCTGCACTAGCAGCTGCTAAAGCTCGACAAGTTAATGGAGAAGTTGAGCTGCCAGATAGAGATCGTGGGGCAGAGGCCACCCCTAGTGGAAAACAAATATCTTCCTTGATCAAGCCTGATTCTGCAGTGTCGAATAATTCTGCCCCAGCTGGAGTTAGGCTTCATCATCGAGCTGTCAGTATCTCGATAATGATATGTATCAATTTGGCTACAATTGAGTTGTTAACTAGCAACACATTTGCAGGTGGTTGTAGCTGCTGAGACTGGTGGTGCTTTAGGTGGTATGGTGAGACAACTTTCAATCGATCAGTTTGAAAATGAAGGCAGGCGTGTCAGTTATGGAACTCCAGAAAGCGCAACTGCGGCCAGGAAACTTTTAGATCGGCAAATGTCTATTAACAGCGTACCGAAGAAGGTATCCTTTCCCACAACACAGGATATTGTACTGTTGTATGATATATGGGCGTGGAGTGTATTGGCATGAATTCTGAATTGAATTGCCAATGCCAGCTGTTGCTTGCTTCCCTTTCTATTTTTGCATCAAGTTGCCAAATGGCTGACCTTTCTGAGCAAGCTGAATTGTGCCTATGATGCAGTCAAGTGCTTTAGCGCAGCATAGAGGAAAGCTTGTTTCTTAAAAATGTCAATGCTATAGAAGTCAATCAAAGAGTTATCTTTTCATATTCCTGTTAGTCCTTGAATTTGTTTCAGTAATTTATTTAACTATTCAGCCAGAAGTTTTTTAAAATCCCAGCAATTTTGTCATGGATTTTGTTTACAAAAGGGTTTGTGATGGCCACTCTGTTTGTCTCCCAGGTGATTGCTCATCTTTTGAAACCGCGTGGTTGGAAGCCTCCAGTTCGCAGACAATTTTTCTTGGATTGCAATGAGATTGCAGATCTTTGTGATAGTGCTGAGAGAATATTTGCAAGTGAACCTAGTGTACTACAGCTGAAGGCTCCTATTAAGATATTTGGTGATTTGCACGGCCAATTTGGGGATCTTATGCGACTTTTTGATGAGTATGGATCACCTTCTACTGCTGGGGATATAGCGTATGTGTTCAACACACCTTGTCTTACTAAGTTGCTCTAGTACTTTGACGGGATTCCTGTTCTGTAAGATATAATTTCGTTATCCTGTTAGTGTAGCAAAATGCCTAGCTGATTGGTATTGATATTTGTGGTCTGCTTCTCATGGATTAGCAGCATTGCTAAATGTTATGTAAACTCTGTATCTGTTGCACATGCCAAAAGACTAATAATCACTGTTGTGTCAGAAATTTTAGTCAGGTTTGCCAGTGGTTAGCATTTGTAATTATTAGTTCTAGATTGACTTGATACTTATGCATGGTATGTGTAGGGAGTATACTGTCTTCTGGATAGCTTTGTGCTACAAGCCTACAACTGTAGATAGAGAAGCTAAAGTAGGAACCCACCATATGAATCGTGTGGGGGAGATTTGTACTGAATCTCTGTTTTATTGGGATATCTCTGGCTAGGTTTATAATATGGGGATTTTTGCTTTTTCTCCTGCCGCGATGAAGCATGCATAACTGATTTAGAATACATTTATCTGGGTATGGGCTGGCAAGGATGGATTGTGCAGGGGCATTCACCTCATGGTATTTTTAGTATGTTTAGGAAGTCCATTCCGCAAGTTTACTTTTCAAGAGATGTTACATTTGAACATCAAATTGAGCTTTCTGAAATTGGTTTTCAATATAACTTTGACAATTAAATTTGTTGACTCTTTAGAGAATGTGGTCAGAGGTTGGGAAATCGAAGTGTTGTCTTGTTAATAGATTGATTGTCTTGTGTTAGTTCTTCCATTTCAACTTTGAGAATAGAGCGCATTATCAATTATGAGAACTGGTAAGATGATGATGGATGATATGATGGAACATATTGGATGATAACATCCCTATTCTTTTTGATCCTCTTTACGTTGAGACAAAAATGTCTAGTTTCAACATTGATTCAATCAAAGGTAATTTTTTATTCAAAAAACATAGACTTTAAAATGAAAGGGGAGGATAACTCAGGGGGTGGGGGATTGATTGTATCATAGGCTGAATGTAAAATTTTTTCTAGAATCTTTTTGACTCTCTTTTGTTATATAATTTTCCTTTGAAGATTGATTATATATGTCAATGTTGTTTAAAGTCGATAGTAGATATGTAGCATAATGATGTTTTTGAATTTTAGCACTATTATGTTATAAATTTGTTGTGTCACTTTGTATTAGAGTTGCCAAACTATTATTTAGATATCCTTTTGAGATGTTTTCCCTAGCTATTGTTTGTGGACATTCCAGAAAGGAAATAGGAGTATTTTAGATATTTCCTATGTTTTTGAGTTTGTTTTTTTCTAATTGCATGTTTCATGTTTGCTTTATAGCATACAAATGTTGACAGAATTTTTAGGTTTATGAACAGGCGAGTTTTCTCAAATATTGTTTATGGGTTTAAAAAAGAAGAAGAAGAAGAAAGGAAAAATAAAAAAAATTATCCTTGAACTCAGTCTGTATGTGTTTTAGGTGGTATTTTCCTATGCTTTAATTGCAAGATAATTGAAATTGGATCACTTCCAATGCATGCTTATTGTGGACAGAGCATATAATGATTTTTGACAATGGACTAGAAAGAAGTGATGCACATGGCAATTATGTTGAAAAAAAGAAGACTTTTAGCTGGCTTCTGCTGCTGCCAAGCTTGTCAAAACTTATGCAATATGCTTCTCTCTTTGCTAGGTCCCAGTCCCAGTCCATATGCCCATCATAGCGAAAAGTCCTTTTACATTGCATCTTAGAGCAGCACTAGAGGAAGAAGAGTGATGTAATTAAAATGCATGTGATAACTCTCTATGCTGGTTTCACTTATGAATGGTGCATCATAGGAAGAATACATAAAGAGATCTGTTTCTTGAGTTTAATGCTGAGTTTCCTTAGAATGTCTGTTTATGCTTTTTGGCTTTTCATTCTTGTCGTGTTCTATGAATGATGCTTTCTATGTAAGATGAAATTGTAGAACGATCATTTTATTTGCAAGAGTTTGATATGTTTAATGAATTCATCAGCAT
Organism: Jacaranda copaia; assembly: GCA_014898725.1. NCBI lineage: Eukaryota > Viridiplantae > Streptophyta > Magnoliopsida > Lamiales > Bignoniaceae > Jacaranda > Jacaranda copaia. Next base: position 1,858,348 of record JACGDI010000472.1, on the reverse strand, counting down.
TGTTTTTGCATTTATTAGTATTTAGACCCCTAAAGATTGAATGGCTCTGTGTTGCTGTTTGACTTGTGTGTCTTTTGATTGTCAAGTTTTGACTTCCATGTGATGCTGATTGTGCAAATGTATATCAGATATATTGATTATCTCTTCTTGGGAGATTATGTTGATCGTGGCCAACACAGCTTGGAGACCATAACTCTTCTCCTAGCTTTGAAGGTATTGACTCATTTGTCAACTCACAGCTGGTGCAATCTTCTCATTTTCTCTTTCTTGAGCATATATACTGATAAAATGTCTTTATGCAAATACATGAATATATAGGTTGAGCATCCCTTCCAAGTACATTTAATTCGCGGTAATCATGAAGCTGCAGATATCAATGCTCTTTTTGGCTTTCGAATTGAGTGCATTGAGCGTATGGTAAATTACGTAAAGTTCTATTACCTTTTGCTTTGCTATTTGGGATAAACCCAAAGACCATCTGATTGTTCCCTGAGCAGGGTGAGAGAGATGGAATATGGGCGTGGCATCGGATAAACAGATTGTTCAACTGGCTTCCTCTGGCTGCATTGATTGAGAAAAAAATTATTTGTATGCATGGTGGTATTGGCAGGTCAATAAACCATGTTGAACAGATAGAGAATATTCAGCGTCCGATTGCAATGGAAGCAGGATCTATTGTTCTTATGGACTTGTTGTGGTTAGTTCATGTTTTTTCTTGTCATGTTTATAATTATCCTTCTAATTTCGTTAATGCATATATCGATGTGGATGTTTCCTTGTAGGTCTGATCCCACTGAAAATGACAGTGTTGAAGGACTACGGCCAAATGCAAGAGGTCCTGGGTTGGTAACATTTGGGGTGGGTGTTCCACTTAACTCTTTCTTTCAATTATCTCTGTCAAATATTTTAACTGCTCTGCTTCTGTTTCCTTGTGTGCATATTGACTTGGCGTGGATTTCCTCCTTGGATGTGTGTTATTGTGTTTTCTTTTTCTTTTCTCTTTTGGGTTTATTGGAATTTATGCTGCTAACTTATGCAACTGAGGTGATAAATTGCAGTTTTAAGTTTTCTAAGAGGTGTGTCCGTGCTCTGTTACTAACATAACTTATGCTGCTGTCAAGAATGATTGCAGACCCTAGGTTTGATGTTATTTTGGAATTAAAATTTTGTGAAGCCACTATCGAGTCAAGAAATAACCATGCAGGTGGTTTAATGGAAATGGCCAATTGAAAGAGCAATTGCAAATATCGTCAAGGAATGTATGGAGTCCTAACCCTGTTAGATTTGTGGATGTCCTATGTTTTCTAATTTATTTCTGGTTGATGACTTTGTTGACTTTGTTAAAGCTGTATTTAAGTGTCTTTCAGAATAATATTGTTGAGTTTCAATATCATTTAGCATGTTTATGCTGGTTTCTGAGTCTGCTTGACAGTTTCTTCTTTTAAGCTCTTCTCCTTAAAGCTGTTTCTGTTGATGGTTGCTTATCAATTGTCTAAGAATAGTAAGGATGAAGATGTAAGCTAAGTTCAACGAAGAATCAGACAGATTGAGCTACCTAAAACCAATTTCTACCAGATCTATCAGAGGAAATGTCTGTGAGAAGCTAAGACTGGATTGAAGATCCATTTTTTTTCAACATCCTTCAATCCTAAGACAGTAGACTCTTATAAAATTTTCCAATGACTTTCAGTGGTTCTACTTGAGAATGAAAACCTATTGTCAAATTTCCAATGAAGTTTTCCTGATTTTCTACTTGATACAACTCTTGAAGTCCTGCTCCTTTTGCTTTGGGCTATAGCTAATTTGTTTTCGTCAATCATCTTCTGTTGTTTGTGGACATATAGGCTCCTTGCTTTAGGTAAAAGAGGTCCAGAATATGATGCACGACTGACGAAAATTGGTTTTATGTAGACTGCAATAAGACTTCTTTCTACTTCTGCATCGTTTCAAACGACATTTGCCTCTATTGCTGCATCAACACTTCTCATTGTCTCAAGAGCTATTTTGCATTGGCATATATGCAGAATAATGTTTGGGAACATACAAATTGTCTCCTGAGTAATTTGATTAAATCATGGAAATCAGATTTTATGTTTACTGTTCAGTAAATATTTTGCTCATTCAAGATGAGTTTTAGATGTTGATGTGGTGTCTTAAGCTGAATCTTACAGTTTATCAAATAGTGTTGTGTTTTTTCCTTTTTCCCCTCTTCTTTTTGCATTTTTGGTGAATCATTTGACAGCTATGTTACAAACACTGATGACTTCTTTTCTGCTTCAATTGTTTCTGACATGTATCTTCGGGTTTTCTTTTATTAATAAGTGTTTTATTGGATATTTGTATGTAATTGTTCACCTCATGTGCTTTATGGTTCATCAAAATCTTTACTTTGCAGCCTGATCGTGTTATGGAATTCTGTAACAACAACGACCTTCAATTGATTGTTCGAGCACATGAATGTGTGATGGATGGATTTGAAAGATTTGCTCAGGGACATTTAATTACTCTCTTTTCAGCCACAAACTACTGTGGTATGCACTACTTTATTGCACATATAATGATTGGTAATCTGCAATTCAGTTGTTGCCTTATGTTATTGGTTTTCTTAAATGATTTCCACAGGTACTGCAAATAATGCTGGTGCTATCTTGGTTTTGGGTAGAGATTTAGTGGTCGTACCAAAATTAATTCATCCATTGCCGCCTGCAATTTCATCTCCAGAAACTTCTCCTGAGCATCATATAGAAGACACGTGGATGCAGGTGTTACTGTTATTTCGAACTTTCATTTTTAATATGATCTTCTAAGTAATATCTTCAATATTGTGCTAGAGATTTATTATATTTGCCCCTCTCTCTCTCTCTCTCTATTCAGGAGCTCAATGCTAACAGACCGCCTACGCCGACTAGAGGCCGTCCTCAAGTTGCTAATGACAGAAATTCTCTGGCTTGGATTTAGTTTATGCTGCCATCCCCGATTGTTTTCCTATAATTGTTCCAGGCTCATGCTAACACCTGAACGTTACAGTGATTTGTATATAGCATGACACACCATATTGAGAATCCCCAAAGAGCTATACCCTTCTTTGAGACTTGAAAGGCTTTGAGCTCCAGGTATCTTTTCACACACTTGGAAGCCTTAAGAAAATGATGGGAGAGGATTGAACTGCAAGCTCTATACTTTTGCTGAAAGGACAATGTTCTGTGTACCTGAGACCCAACATGTGGAAGTTGCAGTGTTGGTTGTTTCTACCTTGGGTTATCTGGCTGGTTAGTACCTGTTAGCTCTTGCTCTATATTTTCTCTTTTAGTTCATGTAGTGTATTATTTTTATCTCTGTTTTAAGAGGACAGGAGGGTCCTTATACGTGATTGGTGAGATTTGTCATATCAAAATTTCTTAGTGGTTCATGTATACTAAAGGGTATTGCCTTGTGTAATTCATGTTTCTACTTGGTACAATGTATAACCTGTTGTGTTAAGATAAGGAATCATTTTGAGTTAGCGTCACCTGGTGTGCCACTACACCTACTCACCGTTGCTTGGTGTCAGCTGGTGTGTTACCAGACCTAGTCACCTTTTGATTAGGATGTAATGGTCTTGCTACATTGGGGCTGTCTGGCATAGAAAATTCGGCTTTTTGGGAATGTATCTTTCATGGCTTACACATCCTCTGCTTGAAAAGCCAGGATTCAAAATGTGTTGCTCTATTGCTAATCATTTACTGGTTAAATTTTGGTAATTATTCTGCAATATAATCAACCCCTTAGAAAGTGACAAGTAATTTTGATTTTGTTTTCTTTTTTAGTCAACAGCACAGAAGGTTTAAATTTTTCTGGGACTGTCAATGTAAACAAAGTTTTGAAGCTTTGAAGTGATGCTAGGTAACGAGTGTCCCAGATATCAGCTATAGTTATTTTACAGGATGATATGCAGGAAAAGTTGATTTATTAAACCTGTGAACTCAGTATTTATTCTTTCCTAGTCTGTCAATAAGAATTGTATTTACCTTCCTGTAAGAGCTTGGAAGCTTAGCTTGGCATCAATGGAAAAATGAAAAATCTCTCTCGCTCTATATGCATGTTAAAACCATACTTTGTCAACTTTAGCTATGGAAGCTGCAGCCTATCCATCTTAACATATTTTCCTCAGTTTTCACTATTCATCATGAACAAATCACCGTGGTGGCATCTCTTGCCACAACAAAACCAGAGCCAGCAAGTAATGGACCATAATGCAGTAACCATACCCATCTAATATCTCCCAAAGATAATGATCATAAAAATGCAAGCACTTCCACTGAATTTGGTTCAAGTAAGATGGAGATGGGCCCAGGACAAACATAAGTTAATAAAATTGCTAGAACTACACCTTTAAAAGCTTTACCATCATTTGGTCAATTGGCAGATATGTGGGGAAGGCCCCATGATAATCATCCTCGTTTCACTGGCCTTTGAACATACGATTTGTTTGGATCCTCTGTTTTGAGCTTGGGAGGTCGAAGCTCTCCTTTCTTAACCTATTAAAGTATAAGAAGGAAATTGCTCTTAGTCACTTCATTTCTGCTGAACCCCAAAAATAAATGCTCGACAAAATAATTAAATGAAAGATGCAGTGTGATCTTTTACCTTCTTTCCACCCTTCATAAAGTCCCTCCAGCTGGAAACCTGTTGATAAATATAGTCAATAAAAATTCAAGTAATTCAAGTGATTCTTTAATGCATTAAATGAGATTAAGTCCCCAAACAGCAACGGAGACATTTCCATTTGCCGGTGCTCAGTATGGCGGATGCCAATGATTTGACCAAGACAACTATGTTCAGAATACTAATGATTAAGAAGGAAAAAGCTTAATGAAGGAGCAATGCCTATGAATGATAAACAAGAAAACTCAACAATACGTCTACCATTTTCTATGTTAAACAACTTTTATTCTGGCAAGCCCATTTGATAGCCAGGAATTTGAACAACATACTGCTGATTGCTCCAATATTATCCAATACATTCCACTCCCTTCATTTATAAAAATATTAGTTAAGTAGGGTGATGATGATAACTTAACATCACCAACCAAAAATTTAGACATGATTCCAGTCTATTCCTTTCTAATTCCTTTCATCTTTCTTCATACCAGCCACCAACACTAAGAAGAAAATTTTGAATTTTGAACATGAGTTGATGTTAATATCACAGGCACAGCAGTTCAAAGAGTGTGTATAAAGAAAAAAAAAACCTAACAAAAAAAAAACATGGAAACATACAATATGGTACTACAAATGCAAGCCCTCTGATCCAGTCCCTCCAAACTTAGAAAGAGTAATCACAAGGATAACTCTATGAGGTTGATATATGTATGTGAAACTAACCCTCTGTTCTCTTGTGCCTTCCCACTGCTCCTCATGTTCACGCTTCCGTTTCCACATCTCTTTTGTTTCTTCTTCATCTTTCTTTAATCTACCTTCTTCCTCTGATATCTACAATATTGAAAGACAGCACTTGTGACTAGTGAATAAAGAAATTGTCTTAGTCAGAACGTACAGTTATGCAGCATACCCTCATCTGCATCTTCCTTCTCCTCCATTCTTGCTCTGTTAAGAGTTCTCGAACTTTTAATTTTAACTGCTGTTGGAATTCCTCTGACCGTTCATATTCTTGCTCATATTTTCCCTGTATCATTGTTTAAAAGTGCCAAAGTCAAAAAACGTTGTTTGCAATCCAGAAATTCAACCACTATACAGTTCTAATTTGAATCATAAAAATGGGCTAGAGCATTGTCTTTCCTTGAATGGAAATGAATAATGGCATGTATGGAAGAAAGAGGTGATAAGCACACCCGTCAAGAAGACAAAGGACGGCAGTATTTATTACTGCACGCTAATATAAACTAACAAATCCAGTTGATCAACAACACAAATGGAACGATTAACCAAGAATGCAATATTGGTGTCAATTGATTTTTACCTCATCCACTAATAGCTTCAACTTAGTAGCAGTGTCTTTTTTCAGCTGCTTCTTCCTCTTTGCTCTAAGTTCTTCTGCATCACATATTTAGGAGCATGAGGATGTTTAGAGATTGATCATTGCAAGTAGTATTTAAAAGCATAAAAGGAGAAATCTACAGAAATGCTTTGTAAGCTTTAGTGATCCTTTTGGCCAGAGTCAGACACAGTCTCTAAATAAATCAGTGATGTGTGAGAGTGAGAAAGGGGAAATGAAGACAATATCAATCAATGCTACAAAGTAGCATCACTAATATACGTTTTAAAACATAGGTAGAATTGACAAGATATCCCCTTAAGAATGCAGAACTAATATCAGATGTGAAAGCAGAACCTGTAGCATCAAATATCATATAAAGAAGAGGCAAACAAATAGGGAGCAAAAAGAATCCATCTCAACCTTTCCAGTAAGGATGACTCGATCAAACAATGGTTCTTCGAATGGAGGGTGAGGAACAAAATTAAACAGGAGAAAACTTAGATTCCTATGGAGAGGGAGCAACCAAGACAAGGCTGCTCCATCTATAATGACAAAGGATGAATGGAAAACAAGGAAAGAAAGTAGAACACTGGAATAATGCAACTGCTTACACTACCATCCAACTCTTTACTTTAGATCATTCAAGTCATGGATTGGCTGTTAACAGTTGGTAATCTGAGTTTTTAGTAACTAATTTTTTTTTTTTTTACAGTTCACTTCATTTGCTTTACAAAGTGTGGCTCTCTAGTACAGGTCCTTGTAGGTAAATAAACAAAAAATTCAGCATCTGAAAGAATAAAATCTGATGTGCAGTGCATAAATCTAGTTTTAAAACTGAGATATCAAACTGAGAAGCAGTTTAATCTAAATTTGAACATAGGATCAGGCAAAATTGGAGAGGTAGGTTTCAAAAATAATTAAACAAAAAAAGCAATAAATAGAGAAGGAGAGACCAAAAATTAAGCTGAAGGACCAACCTTTTGCAGCATTAACTTGGTTCAAAAGATAATCCCTCTCTTGTGGGTCGAGCAATATTTGTTGAGCTTTTGCTAACGCTGTTTCAGGAACAAAACAATGTAATCTAAGAACCAAATCACAATTTCAAAACACACTAACCTAAAAAGAATATTTTGAATTCTATTTCTGCAACCATTAATCAGACAACCATAATGACATTTTTACAAAAAAAAGTAAAGGCTGTAATGCTGCAATGTATAATTGTTGTCGCAAAGGAGTAAAACTTGGAATGAATGACTAATCAAACAGTCCTGCTTCCAGCCAGACTCACAAATGGTGCTTTAACTACTGATGGGTCTATAATAAGGACTACACTAGCACCAAACAGCAATTATTTCCACCTCCTTGGACGGCAGCTTCATCATCAAATAAGTATATAAATGAACATACATCTAATAAGTAATGCAGTAAGAAATTACTTATAACCACTTACTGAAGAAATATTGAAGATTTAAAGATTATCCTCTATCCTGAATATCTAAACACAAAAAAGTCCCCTAAATAAGCATTATCACATAACAGAACGCAGAATTTGGCTAATGGATTGGTAACAGTATACCAGTAACTAAAGGTGAAGAAATGGCAACTCTGACTAGCCTAGATGGCCATAACGTTTACTCCTCTATGGAGCTTAAGGATGATGCTTCTTCACTATAAGAATAAACAGGAGTCACAGTCTTCTCATGGCATAAAGTAATATTTAATGCTCCATGAAGTAAATGAGTTATCTAGGATCCTATGATCACCAAGTAATTTTCATCTCACACTTCTAACAGTATGACATTTTGACATATTGCTTTTACAAAAGTTTCAACAAAACAAAATTTAAGAAAAAAAGCAATTTTAGAAGAACAATTTGTTTTTCTTGTATCCAAGCAATTGAAAGGGAAAAAAAGAAAATCATCGTCAAGTGTATAGCTGAGTACAAGCTCAGGTGCAGGTAATTACATATTTCCTTCACATAAAGAATATAGGGTTATTTACCTCCAAATGCCTCCTTAGCTTGTGGATGTTTACATTTATCAGGGTGAACAAGCAAAGATAGCTGCAAGAGGAGAACATAGCATTAAACAAATTTCGCTATTTCAATGATACCAATAAACACAAAAAGTAATAGTTTCATATGATGAAAATATCACCTTACGATATTGCCTTTTCACATCTTCTATGGAGGAATCAAATGGTAGGTTAAGATATTCAAAAGCATTTAACTTGAAACAAGAAAGGATCCTACAGCACCCCAATAGTCACAGGATATGTCAGCAGGCAATAAATCATTGACCTATTTATTAATTGTAAGAAGCTCATGTGTGCCACAAGAAGATGAAGATTTCATAAAGGTGAGATTTCTTTGAAGAAAAACACACACTCTGTTCAATAATAGTTTTCTCCAACATGAGTCGTTCAAGTCTCTGTTATCAATAGCATTTATCTGACTATCTGTCCATTTAATATTTTGAGCCAAGAGATACTCTATGTTCCATAAGCATGCAATTTAAAGGATCCAGGTTACGTTCTTGGTTAGGTTAGGTCCTATGTTTTATTCAGTTGTCTATTCAACTAGATTCCTTGTAAAATAACTTATATGTCTGTAGGCATGCACCCAATGAACCCTGGTTTTAGTTTTGGTTGGCCTAGGTTCTATGTTTTGTACAGAATTATTTTCTTGTAAGAAAAAATTTATGTTCCATAAGCGTGCTATTCAAAGAATAGTGGTATTAATTTTGGTTGGATTAGATTCTATGTTTATTCAGTTTTCTGTTCAGCTATTTTTCTTGCAAGAAATCTAAGTCCTGATAGGAATAAGAGAGGTTATAGTTTTTAATTAGAGATTGGACAATCAGTTGTTTTCTTTTCAACCCTTTTTATAATTGTACGGATTCAATCTTATAGCCATACAATGGTATCGAGGATTGTTTGCTGTTTTAGTTTTCTTCTTCCACTAACTCACTTTCATTTTTTTGTCTGTTGTTCCAATACTCAAAAATCCGCCTTTTAAGCAAGAGTGATTCAAAAGCAACTGTCTTCAACTCTTATCTCCTGCTTAAAGCATGAAAAGACGAACAATAGTAATCATACATAGCTGCGGCAGTCTAAAACTTAAAGATCGCATTTTCCGTCAAACAATTTTTGCATGAAAGCATACAAAATTCCTGCTGAATAGACTAACCTATTCATATAAATTACATGTAAATTCCACTATCCAAAGCCCCAACAATTATCTGCTCAAATTAATTTTCCTAAGAATTATTCACAAGATTTCTTATTTTCAAAATTTCTTAACCTAATCACTTTTTTGTTTCACTTACAACCATATTTGGATATGAACCTAAATATATCGTTCACCATTCACACATATAAAGACAATACAGATAAAAGTTTGATAGTAAAACAATTTTCACCCTCTTTCAATCATTTCCCAGAAAATTTTACAAAATGAATGAAAACAGATACTCAATTTAAAAAAATTAAACGAACCCCTTTTCACATAAACGGATATGCGTATTCATTAAAATAAAAACCTGTTGACTTCGTTGTCGCGCTCAACCTCGCTAACTTCAGCGAAGAATTTCTTGAGTAGCAGATCTTCATCAGCAGTGGAAGCAGCGGCGGCTGCGGTGGCGATGGAGGTGGTTCCGCTTTTGTCACCCATAGGAGCTTTTGGCTTTTTTCCCTCTCAATTCCGGCCGTGTAATAAAGTCCCAGGAAAAGGATTATTATTCTGGGCTTTGCGATTCGGCACTTATTGGGCTTAGACGTGGGCTTTGGGGCCCAAATACTAGTTGTTTTTTATCTTCCTGTTTTTAATTCTCATTTAGGGCTAAATGCACATTGCCCCACCTATAAAATTTGAAATTGCCACAAATCTCACTGTATTAAAAGTAGACTTTTTTTAGTCCCTCATGTTTCAAAAAAATTGGCTCACTAGCCTCAGTAACACTATTCTGTGAGAAAATAAGTGGAGATAGAATTGCCCTTCTGAAAAGAAAAAAAAAGGTGCCATGGAATCCCCTTACCTTAGGCATATTTTAAGTTATGTACTCAATAGTATTAAAATAATAAATATATCTAAAATAATTTAATTAATTTTTTAAAATTAAAAATAAAATTAAAAATTAAAACCTTAAACCCTAAAATTATTTGGAGAAACATAACCAAACATATCCTCATTTTCCCTCCAAAATTTTCATTTTTCAAAATATACGTACATATATTATATGTAGACATTATATATATATATATATTTTATTATTGTTCTAATAATAAAAAATTACTCAATTCTATTTTCATCCCAAAAACTCAACAAAAAAGTATTGTTTTGATTGCTATAGTAAAGAATGTCTCCCCCCAAAACATAAACAAACATACCAAAACATAACTTTTACATTCTCCAATAATTCATTCTCCTAAAATGCATAATAAATATATAATAAAATCACACAAAAAACATAACCAAACATTCCCATAGTTTTTAAGTTTTTTAATTTTTAATTTATTTTTAATTTTTACTTAAGAATATTAAATTTAAATAAATTTATCTATTAATTTAAATAATATATGCACATATAAATATACATATATATACACTACCCTTTTTCTCCCCTCCAACCAAACACCCACCCCACCCCCCGACATAGCTTCTACTGCCGGTGGTGGCTTGAGTCAATGGCCATGGCAATTTGCCCCACCACTCTCCCTCTTCCCCCTAACCAAACACCCACCCCAACCCTCGACATAGTTGTCGCTGCTGGCGGTGGCTTGAGCCAAAGGTCGTGCCAAGTGGCACGATCGGGGTAGATTTAACCTGCTAAGGTTTGGCTACTATAGCCATGGTAGATCTCCCATGGCCAGATGTACTGGCCATAGCTCCCCTTGGTTGCCATGGCCATGGTAGCCGGGGATGGGGTGTGGATAGGGTGAGGGTTGGCGTTGGGGATGGTTTATATATTTATATTTATATATTATATAATATATAATATATAATATATAATATATTATATATATTATACATATATATGTATCTAGGAAAAAATATGCATAACCCCCTATGTTATTTTAAATTGCTACGAAATTCTCGATGTAAACTTCATACTAAAAAAAGGCCAATTAGACCCTTAGAGGGCATTCTGAACTTTTCATAGCAAAATTCCTATCTGTACACTCAGTATGTGACCCCTATCTGGGTGTATCATGGTAATTTTAACAAAACACAGGGTACTAATCACACTCATTTTTTTACATAGGAGGTTTTGTGAAAATTTTGAGTTACATAGGGGGGTTATGTGTAATTTCCCCCTTCTCTTTTAGTTTTGAAATCTAAAAATTAAAAACAAAAAATGAAAAAAAGTTAGAGAATATAAGAAAATGAAAAGAAAATTAAAAAAAAATAAAAGAAAATCTCAAAAAAAGAATATTAGTCAATTAGAAACATAAAGGTCACTTTTAAGATTTTTGAGTTCTTATCATTGAATTCTGTTACTATTTCTTTGGGAGCGTATATAATTTGCTTTTTATTTTTTCTTGAACTGATCTATATCAACAATATAGAATTACTCAAAAATTATATCTTTCAAGAAAATTACAAATTTTGCTATAAGTTGTTGTTAGTTAGTAACATCATGTGATGATGTCAAATTCAGAGAGTTGGGCTTCTCGATTTCAACCTGAAGATATGGGTCAACTAGAAAGATAGAATTGGGTGACGTGGGTTGAATTTTGCAACCAATGAACAAATGTTAAGCTGGTCGAGAGGGCTCTCAACTAAAGTCCTCTGATGCTTAAGTTAGTTTTTGACCTAAGGATAATTTGGTAGAGTAATGGCTTAGAAAATGTGTAAAAACATACCTTTGTGTTTGAAAGAGGAGGTATTTATAGTGTTTAGCGAGGGCTGAAAAGATGAGTTTCTCCCTAATACACTCTAGATCTTGTCTTTTAGGAGTAGGGGTAACTTAGGTCTTTTTGACCTAGTTTAAAACCTTACAAAAATGATCGGCTAGATGGAGAGAAAGCCCTTACCATCATTGTGTGGAGGTGATGTGCCATCAAAGTCGTTTAATGCGGATAGGGTGGTGGTTTAGGTATTTCTTAATGCTTTTGCGATCTACCAATTTTGACCTCCTAGGTCAGGAAACGTGGCCTCTGAGGTTGATTGGGACTTCCTAAAATGTCATAATTCATGGGCCTGTGATGGGCTTTATGCTCAATTTTATTGGGCTTGCTACTAGGCTTGCACCTTTATTAGGTTTATAGGCTTACCTCGATCATTGTGTATACTTGTGTGGTGTGAAATAACTATGGCATAAATCCTATAGTACACATAGAATGAACAAACAATACTTAAACAATATATAGTATTATTGTTATAGAAGATCAACACAGAAATAATTTGAAAAGTGAACAAAAACTCTATTTGTTAAAGTTGAATGTAATAATAGAAACTTAGAAGTGGAGGCCTAACGCTCCAATAGTCTTTTTAAGATTTTATTTGTTGTTGACGCAGTACTAAAAAATAATGACTTTTTTTAGTCTAAGTAGCACTCTAATAGAATGGAACTTTTAAACTGTCTGGCTTGAAACTCTTTCTCTGATTGATAGATGGTATGTATGCTTGTGTGTGTTTTTCTTACTTTTGGGTCACTTCTAAGCACTCTTATGTATAGGTTGTGACATGACTTAATACGGTGTTGTAGCCACTTGATGAGGTTGAAAGTCGATTATAGTGAATTAGGGTGTGTTTGAGCTAATTTGACCAGGGAGGTCAAATGTTCCAATTATAATATTTCTCGAGGTTTGAGATTTGCAATAATGGCAAATGTCAAACTAGCTGAGGTACCCCTAACGAAGGCACTCCGATACTCAAGTTAGTTTTGATCAAAAGAAGATAATTGAACAAAAGATTAAGAGTATATAGTGTATTTGGCATTATCTGAAGAATGGTTGGCAGTGAGGTATTTATAGTCTTTTCTTGGTGGATAATATGTCTAAGATGCCCATATAAAATGTAGAGGGCTCTTATCTTTACTTGGGTGTTATTGGTCATTTCTATTCTGAGTATTACTCTAGGTGGCATCATCTCCTAGTTTCTAAGATGAACAATACTCTAGGTAGGCATTTCCTTGCCAGAGTTGGTGGTAGGGACTGTACCCAGTGTCACGTGCTATTAATGCAGAGGTATGTTGCTTGTTAGAACATTAAATGCTGCAAGGATATGAGTGAATGTTGGAGTGAGTACTTTAGTCAACAATCATCAAACAAATAAGATGGTCAACCAGAAGGATGATTGAACGAATAAGTAGCTTGAAGCCTCTCGTTAGATGTGATCGAGGGCTATCTGCTTGACTAGACGATCATGGTCAAGTGATTTTAGCCCAATTGGCTCTAGGAGTGATGTTGGGCCGTGCATATTAAGTGGGCCTAGAGGCCTTTTTTGAGGTCGAAAACTTGTTGGGCTGGGCCTGCTGGGCTATCACATATCATGAGTCCCCCCCATTCATAATTTTGAGTGAGCTCATTGATGAGCATGAGCAGGGGATAGATAACTAAATGATGATTATGGTGGTTGTGATGGTTTTATGGTGGTTATGTGTTCTCAACCAGGGTTCTGTCCTCTCAACTGTGTTTTTGAATACTTGATAAGGGTTTTTGACTGTTTTCTCACATTTAATGCGTTGGTTACAACACAGGATATGAAGTGCCAAGGAGCGGCAGTGTAATTATTACTGCCGCTTGGGTTTCTATGTCTAGATGCCTATAAATATGGGGGAGGGGGGTGGAGACATCCATTTACATTTTTGCTGATATTATTTTTGGTTAAGTTCTTGACTTCCAATCTTTCTACATCTTTTCTGTGTTAGAGTTTTTAGGATATCCACTATAAGTTTTTCTACCCATTTGTGTTTTCTTTTATTTTTTTGTGCAAAAATGTCTAGTGCCTCAAATAGTGAAAACACTAGGTCCAAAGGTGTGGCATTTCAGGGGAAAATTGGGGTTGAAAATACATTTGAAATAATTTGTGAGAGTTGATAGCTCCTTGAGCGACAACTCGACCTTGGGCAGCTCAAGTAGCTCGAGCATTAAGAGGGCTGCCTCTGGGGATGAGACTGGCCCTAGTGAGGTGCCTACATCACATGATCAACTATTCACACCATACCACTATACCAAAATAGTCTCTACAATATCTCTATCCGACCTAGTGCGAATTAGGGAGATGTATCATATCCTTAAAGAACACAAGCTTTTGGTGCTTGGGGCTCTGGGTAGGATGCATTGACCTCATAGGGGATGCATAATAGTGTTCGAGGAGGAGTTGAAGTGTGGCCTTCAGTTTCTTTTAGTCCAAGCAATAGTCGACCTTCTAGTGGGCCTCGAAGTCTGCATAACCCAACTCCTTCCCAACTGCTTTGCCATTATATATAGTTTTGCTGTGCTAATGTACATGTTCAACTAGCCAGCTTCATTTGCCAATTTTTCCAACCTATTTCATTTATCGATGTCTTGAAAGTCAGGTAATATAGAAACGTTCAGCTTCTATTATTTAATGGCGCATCTGCATTGAAAGTTCTTAGTAGCCCTTTCCTTCTCATATGGTCAGGAGTGGAAAAAATATATTTTTTTATGTTCGAGGATGTGGAGGTTTTAACATTTAGAGCGGGTGGTGGAAGGGGCATATGAAGATGCTAGAAAATCAAACACCAAGTTACCTAAATACTTTTATTAGGGATCTGATCGAATTTGGGTATATGGAGGCCTTAATTTTGATCGAAGAGAGATGTCTTATGTTTGCTGGCCTATCACCGACTAAGTTTGACCTACTTGCGGGTGATCGGCAAGGTAGAGATCTTCATCGATAAAGTTAATTGTGAAGTATTTTCTTTTCGCTCAATTTTTTTTGCTTGATTTTGAT
>JACGDI010000472.1:1827265-1843351 GCA_014898725.1 Jacaranda copaia | reverse complement strand
ACGTTCTATGTTTTAGATGGGCTAACTGGGATACCACCTCTACTGTCAGTTGGAATTGGCCTTGACTGATTGAGAGGAGCTGCAAAACTAAGGAGATGCTAAGACCTTCAAGGTTTAGCTCGAGTCTTCCCAGCCTCAGGTCAACTAGTTGACAAAAGAGGTGGCTAAGCTTAAGGAGCAGCTAAACTCTAAGGATCAACAACTTATGCAGGCGATCGAGGAGATGAGTTGAATAGACTCTGTACTGAAAAAGACACACTTGGACCTGTAGATGACTACTCTTTAGGTTGAGCGCTTGGTCACGTGGATGTGCTCGAGGTGGCTCGTGAGGCCTTCACTCGATAGCTCCCCATTCTATATGTGAGGTAGTAGAATAGTTTGTATTAAGCCCAGCCTTCTAGGATACGAGCGTAATCATGTCAGTCAACGATGCTTGTGATGTGTTCTATAAGGTGGTCAAGCAGCTTGAGTGCCTGGGCTACACTTTTTGAGCCAAAGATAAGACTAAAATAAGCTTGGCTCTTAATGACTAGTTGTAGCCTTTTCCTAAGTTCAAGGATGGTAGGGCCGATGAAGTTGGGGAGAAAGACATTGCAACTAATGCCCCCATTGAGCCAATGATTAAAGCATAACAAAAATAGGCAAAGGTCAATGCCAGGTTGAGGAGTTGGTGAATGAGTTTGCTTTTGCCAAGGACTTCACCATCCAACTGAGGGAGGAACATGTCGACATGATGTAGTACTGTTGTGCTTAATTGACTTTATGAGTGATGTTGTAGGGCCTTCTCAACTACCTCAAGCTATTTAGCCACTCACGTTTGTGCTGCCAGAGCTTTATTCAGACTGGCTGAAAGGTGACCAGGCTGGGTCTAGCCAAACTTAATCCTGGAGCTTGATGTTGTTTTCTTTCTTTCTTTTTTATTTTTTATTTTTTTGTAATAGAATTGTAATGAATTTTTTGATGAATGAAAAATGTTTACCCTCATCTGTGTTGTCGAATGAAATGAGTTTAATGTTTTTTGTCGAATGCAACTTTATTATCGTGTAGTATGGGTGAATAATTGACAACCTAGTCAGTTATCAAGATAATTATCCAAAAAATCCAACGACATTATCATTGATTGTGTTTAATGCTGAGAAACACATGGTTTCATCAAAATCCATCATTACAGTTGATTTTCATTATTTTATGGTTGACTTGTTCATCGACTATTGGGTTAACTATCTAGTTTAAGCTAAAAAGCTTTAAGTTTGTAGTGTGTAGCTGTTTTAAGTCAATGGCATGGTCGATTTAAGAATTTATTTTGGAAATGTGATTTTGCTTTTGTGTCGATAGCGGGGTCAATGTGAGACTTGAGTGGTAGTATGAAATTGCTTATTCGTTGACTATAGGGTTGACTTAAATCTTGAGTGGCAGCATTAAGTAGCTTATTCGTCGACTGTGGGGTTGACTTAAATCTTGAGCAGTAGTGTGAAGTTGCTTATTTATTGATTGTGGGGTTGACTTAAATCTTAAGTGGCAGCGTGAAGTTGTTTATTCATTGACTGCAGGGTCGACTTAAATCTTGAAATGATGTAAGGTAGATACGGCTGAAATAATGTAAACAAATAGTCGTTGTGTTGCTAGAACTTTATTCATATCATGGAATATGATGACAATTACAATATAATTCTTAGATGTAGAATTTTTTCAAGTTGATAGCGTTCTACGAGCGAGGGAGTTCATTCCCATCCATATTAGCAAGCATGTAAGCTTTATGCTTTTACACTTTTACCATGATGTAAGGTCCCTCCCATTTTAGGTCGAGCTTGCCAATGTTCTTAGAGACTTTCATCTTTTTGAGAATGAGGTCTCCAACCTTAAAATGGTGCACCTTGACCCCTTTGTTATAGTTCTCAGCCATCCTCAACCTGTAGCGCTGCATTGTTTGTAAGCTTCTTGCCTACGCTCATCAATAGTTTCAAGGTCAAGCTTTCTTTTTGATATGTTTCTGAGCAAGTGGAAGTGAATGACTTGAGTCTTGTGTTGAATGAGTTTTGAGGAGATGACTGCTTCAGACCCGTAGACCAGACTGTAAAGGTTATGATCTATGGCTGTTCAAGGTCTTATACGCCTTAGCACTCCTGGAAGGTCGTCTGCCCAGTTTTAGCTAGTATGTTATATCCTGACTTTCAGATGGTCGATAATTATTCTATTTGTTACCTCTGTCTGGCCATTCGATGGAGGATTGCCCACTGAAGTAAAGTGCGGGGTGATCCCCAAGGCTTCACACCAATGTCTGGTATTTTTGCTCTAGAATTAAGTTCTATTATCTGAAATAAGGACCTTAGGTAGGTTAAAATAGCATACAATGTTCTTTCAAATGAAGCTCTTGATGGCAACATTTGTTATCTTTGGAACAACCTCATCCTTGACCCATTTAGTAAAATATTCGACCGCTATGATTATAAATTTTCATTAGCCAGTTGACTTTGGTAATGAACCTAAAATGTTGATCCCCTACTGGTCGAGCGGTTAAGAAATTTGGACACTGATCATGAGCATGGCAGGTTGATGCGGTAGGTTTGAATGAACCTAGCATGATGTACACTTTTGAGCAAAATCCATTAAGTCCCTCAGTAATGTTGGCTAAAAGTATCCGTATCTGATTATTTTGTGTGCAAGGGATTTTCTCCTGGAATGGTTGCCACATATTCCTACATGGATGTCTTGTAATACTTTAAGAGCCTGGTCGGGATCCAGGCACCTTAGGAGGGGTCCAAAGATCGACCTTTTATATAATTGGCCGTGCTTGTTGAGCGCAAACTTGGCCACTTATCCTTGAAGACATCGAGCCTCATTCTTATCCTTGAGGATAGTGCCATGGCTCAAGTAGAGTTTGATTGGGTCCTGCCAAGAAGGAACTGTCTCCTCAATACTTCTTATCAAATTCTCTTTGAATGGGTCGATCAATGGCCTATCAGTGACCAAAAATATTATTTTTCTGTCTCTTATGCCCCTTGTCAAGCTTGTAAATTTTGATAGGGTATCCGCACACTCATTCTCTGATTGAGGTACCTGGCTGAGAGTGAACTTTTTGAATGACTGCTAGTTTTCCAACCTCAGCTAGGTACTAGCTCATTGTGGAATCTTTAGCTTCATAATTTCCCTCAACCTATTATGCCACCAACTGTAAGTTTGTGATAGCAACCAAGTGTTCGACACTTCAATCGAGCACCATCCTCATTCCAGTGAGGAGGGCCTTATATTTTGCCTTATTATTTATGACTACATAGTCCAATTTTATTACAAAATCGTACTCCTCTACTGTTGGGGATCAAAGAGCCATTTCTACTCCCCCTCTAGATATAGTCGATGATCTATCGACGTGAAAAGTCCAAATGAAAGGGGTTTCACAATTTCTCTCCGATAGGTCATCTCACTCGATGATGAAGTCCACCAAAACTTGTGCTTTAATAGCTATTCTTGGTTGGAAGGAAATGTTGAATTCTCTTAGTTCAATGGCCCATTTGGTCAGTCTCCTAGATGTATCTGGCTTTGACAACACTTGTTTCAACAGTTGGTTGGTCAGCACTATAATGGCATAATATTGAAAGTATGGATATAACTTCTGAGTCATAGTAACTAGTGCCAAGGTAAATTTTTGATCTCCAAGTAATTATGCTCTGGTCTTTAGAGTGACTTACTGCAATAATAGACTGGTTGATGGCTACCATCTCTGGTTAAGACAACCAAGTTGATTGATGCTTCGGAGATAGCTAAGTATATTTGAAGCACCTCTCCCAGTTCAGGTTTTGCAAGCATAGGGATGGGGATAAGTAGTGCTTCAACTTGACTAGCACCTAGTCATATTGTTCACTCCACCGGAAACCCAATGTCTTAGTGTTTTTGAGAATTTTGAAGAAGGGTAAGCTTTTGTCTGCTAATCTTATGATGAATATGCCTAAGGCGATGATCCTCTTGACCAGTCTCTATACGTCTCTGACTATTTGAGAAGGAGCAATGTCGAGAACGGCTTAAAATTTTTGTGGATTGGTCTCAATGCATTGTTGACTGACTATGTAGCCTAAAAATTTACCTCCGTAGACCTGAATGTACACTTGTATGGATTTAGCTTTAGACCAAATGCTCTCAAAATTGTAAAAGTATAATTAAGGTCGAGCAAATGGTTTTGAGCCTTTTTCATCTTTACAATCATATTGTTGACGTACATCTCCATCAACTTGCCAATTTCATTTTTAAACATAAAGTTGACAGCCTTTGGGTAAGTTGCTCCCCTATTTTTCAGTCCAAAAGGTATGACCAAAAAGCAATATACCCTATTAGGAACAACAGAAGAGGCTTTATGTCTATTCTCGGGAGCTATGAATATCTGATGGTAGTCTTGAAATGCTTTCATCCTACTTAACAACTCACAACTAGTAGTGGAGTCTACTAATAAATCTATTCAAGGTAGAGGTTAAGGATCTTTAGGGCATGCTTTATTTAAATCTATAAAATTGTTACACATACGCTATTATTCTTAACTTTTTAGGACGAGTACAATTGTACAAAGCCAAGAAGGATATTGAATTTCTATAATATAACCTGTATCTAGGAGTTTCTTGACATCCTCCTCGATGATCTAAGTCCTCTCGACATTAATATCCTCATCTTCTGTCTGAGCGATTTGTATGAGAGGTCGATACTAAGACGGTGCACAATTGCATTGGGGTTAATACCCTGGAGGTTAGATGCTTTCCACAAAAAGACGTCAATGTTTCTTCTTAGAAAATTGACCATAAGGCACTCCAAGTAAGGGCCTATATCTATTCTGATGCGAGTTGTCTTATTGAGATTTCCTTATTCTAGCTTGATAGTTTTAAATTCCCTAATGGGCTCCACTGGGTATCCTCCAACTTTCTCTTCTTATTAGCTTGGATCTCCTCGGGTTTTGCTACAGAGGTGTTCCCTAAGGTCTTTAATTGTGGTTGAGTCTTTTGTTTGCTTGACTCCACCGAAATGTTGTAGCACCTTCAAGCCTCCTTAATGTTGCACAATAGTTTGCCTGTACTCGTTGGGGTTGGGAATTTAATCTTTATATGGTAGGCAACATAATGGCACAAAAATCATTTAGGGCTGGTTGACCAATAATAACTTTGTAAGCAAATGGGGCATCAACCACCAGATAGTTAACTATCAATATCTTTCTATGAGGTGCCTCCTTAAATGACGTTGATAGGTTGATGGATCTTTTGAAATAATTTCTGACCCCCCAAACCCGACTAGAGGGGTTCGCACAAGCTCAAACTTCAATTGTCCCATGTTCATCCTTTTCAAGGTAAAGAGGATGATGATGTTGGCTGAGCTGTCATTGTTGACCAAAATCTTTCTCACTTCAAAGTTGGTGATCTCCATAAAAACTACCATAGGATAATTAGCTTTATGGTTGATATTCTTTCCCTTGAGGTGAGCTATGTCACTATCAGTGAAGGAAATGGGCTTTGCACTCATCGATAAATGGAATGCTGTTTCAATGAGTGAGGCTTTGGTTGACTCCAGCCTCCTCTGAGTTTGGCTTCTACCTGATTTTGAGTATTTCCCAGTGGGACCTCCCTCGATCATATCAATCATTCCTCAAATGGGTGGGCGATCTTCGTGGGGAAGGGGGTTTTCTTTGCCTCTTTCTTTGGCCTAATCAGCCCTATGGGGAGTCCAATCGATTCTGCCCTCTTTAACCTGCGCATCTACGGCTACATATTTCTTGAGATGGCCTTATCTGATGAGCCTTTCAATCTTATACTGGAGGTTGAAGCATTCGCTATTGTCATGCCCTTTCTATTTGTGGAAATGGTAGTACTTTTTTAATTTTTTCATTATTTCATTCTCTGTCAGCTTCCTTGATTTTTTGAGGAGATTGTTATGTTGAATGGCAAATAGGACCTCTCTCCTCAAAATGTTCAATGGGGGTGTAGTCATGGAAGCATTTTATTAGAGATCGACCTTTTTCTTTGTGTTTTTGATCATTTCTCTCTTTCTTGTTCTTATTGATCTTAGAGGATTTGAACTTAAGCTTGTTAATCTCCTCATGGGTTATATACCTCTCCGTCAGGTTGAGCAGCTCCTCTATCGATCTGGGGCATTCACGTACTAATGCATTGGTGTATTCCTTATGTCTGAGCCTTAGGAATAGTATATCAATCAGGAACTCAATCTTGGGGTTATCTATTTTGAGGACCTCCATGTTGAACTTTGTGAAGAAGTCATGGAAGGACTCTCTCTCATTTTGCTTGACGGTATGGAGGTGGGTGTGAAGGAGTTTTACCTTTCTCCGATTGACGAATTTGTGCAAAAATTTATCATAAAGTGGATCATAGGAATATATCAATGAGGGCTCTAGCTTAACAAACTAATCGAGTGCAATGCTCTAGAAAGTGGTCACCAACATCTTGGTATGGATATACTTATTATGCCCGTACAGCTAGACCATATGCTCGAACTGTATCAAGTGCTCATTTGGGTTTGTTGAGCCATCATATTTGGGTAGTCCAATTAGGAATTTTGCATCAATAGTAATGCGCTCATCGACAATCACCTAGATGAAGGGAGAGCCTCTCTCTAGATAAGACCTCTAGGGGTTCTCAAGATTGGGCGCTCTTTTAGTATTTCTTCTCAAGATCTCATTGAGGTGTTTATTTAATTATTGAACTTAATGGGAGACCTTTTCCCATTCCTCTCGATCATCTTATGTGGCATTCAATTAAAATAGGGTCTCGCACGCTCAGCCATATCATGCTGTGGGGCTTGAATAGGCTGGGCCGTGAAGTTTGTAGATTCTCTCATTTTTTTGAGGTGGTTGCATTTGGAATGTTTGACTCTATCGTGTTGTGGGGCTCAATTAGGTCAAATGTGGTGGCTAACAAAGTCAACAATTTCCTCTCTTAGCTTTGGTTGGCCCCTTTCTCTCTAGGGGCATCTGGGACTGGCTTCACATCTAGTTGGTGGCTGTTTGGATTCTTGGCAACTGTAGCTATCCTTGGGGGTCTTTCTTTTGATAAAGTTGATTACGGGGTGGCACTGCCAGTTGGGGCTGACAGTGTGGTGTGCCTATTTAGTGTGGTGAAAAGTTGGATAGAAATTTGAGCAGAGATTGCTCGTTTATCAACTGCATCAACTAGAGCATAGTTAATGTCACAACTTGCTCCTGGGGGACGTTGAGGCTTGGAGCGTGCGAACCTTGCTGGGGTGGAGGGGAAGGTGGAGATGCGAACCTCCTATTATCTTTCCTCTTAGATATAGCTCTTCATGTGTTCACCATTTTTCAGTTGTAATCTCAAGGTTTCCTATAGACGATGCCAAAATAATGAGGTCAAAAGTTGATTATAGTGAATTGAAGTATGTTTGGGCTAATCCAATTGCAATATTTCTTGAGGTTTGAGATTTGCAACAACAACAAATGTCAAACTAGCTGAGGTACCCCAGGCGAAGGTACTTTGACGCTTAAGTTAGTTCTGGTCAAAAGAAGATAATCGAATAGAAGATTAGGAGCATATAGTGTATTTGACATTACTTGGATAGTGGTTGGCAATGTGGTATTTATAGCTTTCTTCTGGTGGATGATATGTCTCAGATGCCCCTATTAAGAATAGAGGGCTTTTATCCTTGCTTAGATGTTATTGGTTATTTCCAATTTGGGTATTATTTCAGGTGGCATCATCTCTTGATTTCTAGGATGAACAGTACTCTGGATAGGTACCTCTTTGCCAAAGTTGGTGGCAGAGACTGTATCGGGTGTCACATGCCATTAATGCGGGGGCATGCTATTTGTTAGAATATTAAATACGGCAAAGATATAAGTTAATGTCAGAGTAAGCACTTTGATTGACAATCATTAAACAGATAAGATGATTGACTAGAAGGATGGTTGAATAGATGAAGTGCCTTGAAGCCTCTTGTTAGATGTGATCGAGGGCTATCCGCTTGACTAGACAACTATGGTCGCATGATTTCGGCTCAGCTGGCTCCAGGAGTGACATTGGGCCTTACGTGTTTAAGTGGCCTAGGGGCCTTCTTTTAGGTTGAAAACTTATTGTGTTAGGCCTGTTGGGCTATCCCATATCACCACTATTACTAATATATTACTATTTGAATTTAGCACATAATTTTCATGTTTGATTCGTGATATGAATGTCATTTAACTGAAAAATATACAACTTTGCAGGAGGCTTAAATCTTTGGATCAAACCCACATATATATAGTTTATCCCTTTTCCACACACTTGGGAACCCTTTAGGGGTCTAACCCCTTAATCAAAACCCAAAGCATATAAATTTACTTGTTTAGCTTCCTTTTTATAATATAGGATGGCCACCTTTGCCTTTTCATTTATTTCCTTTGTTATCCTCTTTAGCTTTCAACTTTAGCTTCAAATATTCCATTCAATCATTAATATATTTTTGCAAACAAGCCCATAATGAATATTTCCTCAACGAGAGGTTTAAATTGATATAAGGTTTTACAAATGTTATTACGTACAAACTTATTTAATAATTTAGTTAAAGCGGGTTCCTCAATTGGGTCTTTTACCCAAAATTCTATTAGTTACATGGGCATGTTGTCACAAACATGTACCTTATAAGCTACTGTGTAGCACTTAGCTCGTCATTCGGCCCTTGCGACACTAGCTAAGTTAGCCCCACCCTGTTTGTAAAAGCACAAGTGCTGTGTGTGCTAAGTGAGTTAGCCAAGCATTAAGCACAAGAGAGACTTGAGAGAAACTAAAAAACGCTTTGCTTACAACTTCTATTTTCTACTTTCTCTACTTGGTTTGTTATAAATAAATTCCTAGCATATATATACAAGTCTTCCCCTAAATTGATGGTGGAGATCAATTTAATCATAATGTCTAGATTACAAATCTAGAACTTTTCCCTACTCTATAATTCTCCAAAACATTCTCTAGAAAATTTTACACAATTCCTATAAGTTTCTACAACCTTCCTACAAGTATATAGAAGTTTCTAGAAGATTTTAGAACTTTCTAGATCAATGTTAATCTTTTTCATCTAGCTTTCTTACATATCTTCAGTCGAGGCATGTCATCCTTCCCCATCTAAGTTAGCGACGCCCTCATCATGTTGAAGTTTTGCAATTGGTCCTAAAACTGCCACAAGTCTTAGTCTCCTAGGTTACCTTAGACTCAGGTAGTCCCTTCCACTTGATCAAGTATTGTGTACTTGGTGGGATGCCTTGCTATCTCATAACTTTCAACGTTAAAACTTTCTCCACTTTCTTGTCATATGACTTCGTCATAGCAAGAGGCGCTTGACGTGATTCTCCTTGACTTGGGTCTTCTTTGTCTCCTTGGTATAGCTTGAGCATACTTATATGGAAGATCGGGTAAATCTTCAATGTACTTGGTAGGTCTAATCGATATGAGACGTTGCCTACCCATGCCACAATCTTGAACGGTCCCTCATACTTGCAAACCAAGCCCTTATGCCTCCTTTGCGATGCTTTGAACTATTGTGGTAACAGTTTCACCATGACTTGGTTGCCAACCTTGAACTCCCTCGGGTGCTGTCTCATATCAGCCCACTTTTTCATCCTCTTACGGGCATTCTCCAAATTTGAACACGTTAAGTTGAACTACTCTTTCCATAACTTAGCCATTTTTATTGCTTCAGGACTCTTTCCATCATCGACATTGCAAGTGTGTATGGCATGTTAGGTTGCTGTCCTATAGCAAGTTCAAACAGACTCCTTTCCATGGCCTCGCTCTGCTACAAGTTGTAAGAAAACTATGCCCCATCTAAGAGCTTGGCCCAATCCCTTTGGTTGGCACTCATAAAGTGCCTTAGGTAGCACTCTAGTAATGCTTTCACCTATTCAATCTGCCCATCAGTTTATGGGTGAAAACTTGTTGAGAAACATATCTCCATCCCAAGCATCTTGAACAACTCCATCCATATCTTACCCGTGAAGTGGGGGTCTTGATCACTTATGATACTCCTTGGTAGCCCCCATTACTTTACCACATTCTTGAAGAACACTTGTGTTGCCTCTTTTGCCGTGTAGTCCTTCAAGCATGGTATAAAGGTTTCATACTTGGAAATCCTATCCACTACGACCATGATTTATTTGAATCCCTCAGACTTTGTAGGGTGCTTATGAAGTCCATGGAGATCAATTGCCATGGATGCTCGAGAACCGATAATGGTTCAAGTAATCCTATGGGGTTGTTTATTCTTGCCTTTATCTTGCTAACATGCAAGGTACGTGCGCACGTACACCTCAACCTCATCCTTTATCTAGGGCCAAAAGTATGTTGTATCAAGTAGAGTTAGAGTCCTATTTTAGCCTGAGTGTCCTACCCATTTTATGTTATGGCACTCTTGAATTAGCCCCTACCTCAAGTTGTTCCACTTTGGCATGTATAAGCATCGCCCTTTAGTGTAGAGTAGTCCATCCTCTACGCAGAATTGCCATGTCTTCCTTGCCTCAGCTAACTTTCTTAGCTCTCTAGCCATGGGTCATTCTCCAATCTCTACCAGTTATTTTAAGTGATGACATTAGTGAAAAAATAAAACTAAAAACAAAAATAAAAAATTACCCCTCGGTTCGAAGGAGTTCAAGAATTATCTCAAGAATAAATGTATAGTGAAGGTTTGTGTGGCATTAGGATCCAGGTATTTTTAAAACAATTGAATAAAATAGCCCACACAACTCCACAAGGATCTAGACATGCATAGGATCCAAATTTAGTAGAGGAAAATACCTAGGTGAAAGCATAAAATTTGAAGAGCAAGAGAAATCTCTTCAACCGTTAAACAGGCTCTTCACTAGCGTAGCAGAATCACCACCAATTTTTCCCAGGATGGACTCATTTATTTGGGCTGAAATTTTAACCAAAACTCCTCAACCCTTTGAAGATTCTACAGCCTAAATTTCATGCTAATAACATCTCTAGAGGTTCTCCAAGCAGAGGTAAAAATTAACTGCCAGAAATAACTCCAGTCAAGAGCAAAAAGTAACCAAATTAGATTGCCTCTAATGCAAACATCTACACACCAAATAAATGGCCTATTCTCTACAAAAAAGCTAAAAAATCTACAAAGAATGAGGAGAGAAAGGATGGAAATATTGTGATGGAAGGAAGAGGGAAAAGGAAAGAGTAATGGGAGGCTAATCACTTAGATTCTCACTACACAATATTCTTGGGAGAAAATCACACAAAATATGCACATCTCACACACATCTAGCCAGCTACTTTACCATATCCATATATAGGAGTGAGTGGTCACACACCTCCCACAAGGAGGTGATGCCAAGTGTTCTTTGCTTAGGTGGCCACTAATTTTGTGATTAGTGAATTTAATTGAAGCACAAATTTTATCTAATGAAATGTCTTACAATTAAATTCTAATTCTTATTAAATGAACTCTTCATTTAATAATTCTCTCAAAAATCATATTTTAAACCTTTTGTTTGAGTCCATAAATAGACCTCTAGAGTTTGCAAACCTTTTGTTAACTCTTCTTAGATGTAAAACCATGTGGTTGCTCTATATGAATCCTTTCTTCAATGTCTCCATTGAGGAAAGCAATTTTTACATTTGTTTGCCATATCTCATAGTCATAATTTGTAGCTATGGCAAGTAGAATCTAAATGGACTTAGGCATAGAGACCGATAAAAAGGTTTCCTCAAAATTGATGTCGGGTCTTTTAGTGTGAACTTTTGCCACTAGTCGCGCCTTAAAAGTCACCATTTGTCCATCAACCCCAAGCTTTCACTTATAAATCTATTTACAACCAATGAAAACTATTCCTTTTGGTAGATCTACCAAAGTCCATATGTTTTTGAGTATATGGAGTCTATTTGGGATCTCATGGCTTCAAGCCAACATCTCGAATCTATGTCCAACATAGTTTCCTCATAGGTTTTTGAAAAATCAGAAGCCAACGTCCTGAATCTATGTCCAACATAGCTTCCCATAGGTCTTCGAATATCTATCTGATTAACCCATCTCATGAAGAAATCCAATCTTCTTAGAGGTTGCGTACTAGGCTTTTTGATATTTATTTATTTCTATCGCTTGTAAGATTTATTGATTGTCTTGAACTTTACCAAGTTTAATTACAACACCTTTTCTATCTTATAGAAATTCTTTTTCTAAAAAGACAGCATTTCTCAAAACAAACAATTTTATCTCGAGGGATCATAAAAGTAATAACCTATAAACTTTTTGGGTATCCCACAAACTTGCACAAGGTAGATCTACTGTCCAACTTATCTCTCATTGTCCATCTTATGTAGGTGGGAGATCCCCAAACCCTTAGAAAATGGTAAGAGGATGTTTTGTCATGCCATATTTCGTAAGATATTTTTAGCACTGACTTTGAAGGTACTACTCTTAGTAACTTCATTACAGTCATTAAGGTATATCTTCAAAAGGATACCGGCACATTGAAGAAGCTCATTATGGAACGTACCATGTCTAACAAGGTATGATGTCTCTTCTTAGCTACTCTATGGTATTGGGGTATGCTAGGTGGATTCTATTGAGAGAGAATCCCATTATTCTTTAGATAATCCAAGAATATGGTGCTTAAGTATTTTTTTTCTCTTGATCCAATTGAAGGGCTTTAATACTAAGTCCCTTTTGCTTTTCTACTTTAGTGTTATATTCTTTGAACTTTTAAAAGGCCTCAGACTTATACTTCATAAGATATATTTGTCTGAATTGACTATTACCATCGAAAAAGGCGATGAAGTAAGAATAGCCTTCTTTCCTACTAACTCTTAGTAGTCCACAAATATTCATAAGGATCAAATCTAAAAGATTTATGGAGTGCTTCATTTTCCCTACAAAAGGAGCCTTGGTCACTTTTTCATTCAAACAAGATTCACAAGTGGGAAGGTCCTTAATGCCACTAATTTTTAGTATTTTAGGAGCTTCTAACTTGTTCATTCTATTTTTGGAGATATGACTAAGTCTTGCATGTCATAACATGGCATCTTCTTGGATATCTAAATTGCTTACTTAGTTGAAAGTGCATTAGTGATGGTTAAGAATCTAATATGTACAATCCTTTGTTAAGTGTACTATGAGCAATTAAAGAACCCATTCTTTAATGCCTTTAATATCCTATTTGATATAGAAGGATCAAATCATTCACTATCCAAAATAGGAATTGAAATAATATTCTCAACAATATATGGTATGTTATAACAAACGTCCAACACAAGTATGGACTTCTCTAAGTCTAACTTATTGTACGCATTCAACTTTGGACACAACTCTTACTCTTTAGCCAAGGCAGCGGATCCACATCACTTGGTTCTATTCTTTATAACAACTCACAAAGAAAAGAATTACATGTGATATCATATATCCATGATGAAGAATTTAACCTAAAATGCACTTCAATGAAGAACATACCCTTCTTAAAGGTTGCAAGGTATTCTTTGCAATAGTGCTTCCAATGACCTATTTTGCCCAAGTAGAAAAAAATAATATCAACTATTTCCTCTATAATCTTCTTGACCCATCGGGATGCCTTTAATGGTTGTTTTCCCTTAGAGAAAGAACCTTTCTTCCTTTTACCTCCTTTTCTAGTACCTATTGGGCCTATAGCCATGGAGGAGGAAACAAGTGTCCAAGTTTTGCCTTTATCATGGTATTCTCTTTCTAGATCAACACTTTGATTAATAAAACTTAGCAAGGATGTGAGGATCAAATCTTTATGGAGATCATTGTCCATTACTACGTCCAAGTAGAACATATTTTTCAATCCTAATCATCTTTTGACTGTAGTTGATGACATATGACTTCCTATCCATCCTAGCTTGAAAAGTCTCCTTTGACAACATGAACTTCTTATACCTCATTTGCTTTACAACTCTTTGTAAATTTTAACCAAGGTACCATTCATGTGTCTTTGAGACTTTTAAAGTTTATAATTGCCATCATGAAACTAAGGGATAGGGTGATCCTAAGCCTAATTCGTGAACTTTTCATGTGTCTCTAGATCTACATTAATCCTAAAGGGATTAGGAGTACCATAACATAGGACATATATCCGCTTGTAGGAATCTAGAATGATTTTGAGGTTAAGTCAATTATGGAAGTTTGGCCCGATTGGTTTATTAATTTCCAAAATAATGTTGAGTGGAGCCATTCTTTAGATTTCACAAATCAATAAAGGAAAAATAGAGAGTATAAGCACGTGATTGAATTTGATATTAAAAATATGTATATGGTCTTTCAAGTATGTTTTCCTCCTACTATTTTATTAAATTCTTCACCCCCAAGAAGAATTCGGGAAATCAAATTTTCTAGTGAGAATCAAGACCCTAATGGCTTGCCAATGGACCCCCATGATCGAGTGCCATCCATGAGCAATTGAAGGATAAGCAACCTTTGCTAATTGCATCTTATGCAACTCTTAATATATTTTGCCTCACTTTTCATATAGACCCACGTGACCGTGCGCCATCTATACTACTAAGCATTAAGTCCAACCCACCAATCATACTTTGATTCAAGATGGCCTCACGACATCCCCCGTGACTGAGTGCCAACGCGTGAGGGTTATTAAGTCACAGGTGTATCTCATGCTAAATGTATGCTCATGGCTTTCCTCCTAAGTGTGACCCCCATGACCAAGTGCCATTAGACAAAATTGGTTGCATCGTCATGGAATATACTATTAGTTAAAGGCTTGGATTAATTAAAACTCTTTTAATTTGTTTTGATTTAGACTAATTGTTTGAAAATACTTAGACCTTCTAAGTGGAGGGTTTTTGCTTGCAAAGATCTCATCATTTTATCTTTTTATTTAGGTTCTTTATATTTTAATCATGCATCTCATGCATTAATAGGATATGGAAAGCATAAATAAGTAAATAGCCTAGCATGTTCCTAGGGTAGGCTGACAATGAGCTTAACTAGGTGATGCACTTAGAGCTACGGGTGCATCATTATGTGGCACTAGAATCCAAATATTTTAAAACAAAATGAATAAACTAGCCCACACAACTCCAAAAGGATATATAAATACATAGGATTCATATTTAGAAGAGGCAAATACTTGGGTGAAAGCAGAAAATTCGAAGAGTAAGAGAAATCTCTTCAACCGTCAAATAAGCTTTTCACCAGCACAACAAAATCACCACCAATTTTCCCCAATATGGACTCCTCATTTTAGGATGAAATTTTAATTGGAACTCCCCAACCATTTATAGATTCTAAAGTCCAAATTTCAAGCCAATCAAATCTCCATAGGTACTCCAAGTAGAGGCAAAAATCGGTTGCTAGAAACAGCTCCAGTCAAGAGTAAAAAACAAACAAATTAGATTGCCTCTAATGCAAACGTCCACACACCAAATAAATGGCCTATTCTCTACAAAAATTCTGGAAAATATGCATAGAATGAGGAGAGGAAGACTGGGAATATTATGGTGGAAGGAGGAGGGAGAATGAGAGACTGATGGGAGGTTAACCACTTAGATTCCCACTACACAATATTTTTGGGAAAAAGTCACACAAAATGTGTATACCTCACACACATCTGGCCAGCCACTCTACTATATCCACATATAGGAGTGGTCACACACCTCCCACAAGGAGGTGATGCCAAGTGTCCTTTGCTTAGGTGGCCACTAACTTTGTGATTAACGAATTGAATTGAAGCAGAAATTTCATCTAATGAAATGTCTTACAATTAAATTATAATTCTTTTTAAATGAACTCTTCATTTAATAATTCTACCAAAAACTATCTCTCCAATTTAATTAAATTAAACACTTTAATTTAATTAATAATCGTTTGACTTAACTCTTAAGTCAAAATGCTTAACATTTTGAGCTAGTCAAAAATTAACTCAACCCTTAAATTAATTTTGAACAATTGATAGTCATGTGATATCAATTAATTAACCCTTAATTAATTGATTTCAATTTAACCCATAAATTAATTTGACCAATTTAATTATTAAATTGATCAAGCTAAAATGACTACAATTTTGCCTTCTCCAAGAATCAGTTGTGAATTTTCTAACTTTTAGAAAATTCTCCTACCTTCAATAGACCATGTCATTGGCTT
>JACGDI010000472.1:1763946-1814930 GCA_014898725.1 Jacaranda copaia | reverse complement strand
ACCTTACCTTTTTACCTCAAGCACTTTGAAATTAAGTGATCTTTGATTAATCAAATATCTCGAAACTAATTCTTGTTCACAAAAAAGTGAAAAAAAATAAAATTAAGTACTAGCCAATCGGACATTCAGTAATGCATAAACTCATGAATAATTTTTTTTAATGCAAATTTTAATATTCAAGCATCAAATTAATTTAATGGATTCAATTAATTAAAAAATGCGAGATCGAGCAATATTTGCTCTGATACCCCTGTTGAAAAATCATGATTTAAGCACATAAACAATTAATCCTATAATTCATTATATCAAATAGAATGGTCCAATATTTCCTTTTGAACAACGAAAGACTCACAAATACCCTCTGGATTAAAGCACGTCTACAGGCCTTGAATGCATACTAACTCTACATATTTTAAACTTGAATGGCCTTCTATCAATTTCTTCTTCTTGCCACATAGGGTTGCTAACCAGAGCTTCCTTAAGCTTACACCCTTTAAACTCTTGGGATTATTTGATGATACCCCAAGAAACATTTAGAAAAAGAACTATGAATTTGAGAGAGTTTTTTATGAGTGAATACTTGAATTGTATGTTTAAAACTCACAGGAGGGCCTGTTTATAGGCAAATCACCCAAGAGTCTAATCTAATTAGGAATATTAAAAGAGATATTGATAATGTCTATTCTACACAAGGGAGAGTTATTCTTCTAAATATAAATGAGTTTTATTTATCCACAACTACTCAAAAAAGAAGAGTTCTAATTCATCAAAAACTACGACTACTATTAAATGTAGAGATCTTTATCCAAATATGAATGTCTATTAGATCAAGAGTACTAAATTAACCCAATTTGTAATAGTTGAAATGGAAAACAAAGATAAAGGGGAAGATATTCACCTTCTATAAAGATAGCTTTATGATGCTTTTGAGGAGAAAGGCTTGAACTCCTCATACTTGTCATTCTCAATCTCATTCCCATTATTATATTGATTGGATGATCGATGGGCCGCAGAAAGAAAGACACAGAAAGTGACTTGGGAAAATGCATGTCTGGAGATGTGAGGAAGAATTCCCCCTTTCACTTTCAATGCTAAATTAAGAGCCTTGCAGACTACAAATCAGGATTTGCCACGCGGTGGAATCCAAATTAGTCGATGAATAGATTATACTTATCATGTTATTGTTGATCATACTTAACAATATAATTGATTAGATGAAATTAAAACCAACTTAAATCAGAATTTTCTGTTTATATCCATTCAGGTTCCGCAATTTAATTTACTACTAATGATCAGCGCATATTTGATAAGAGTATTTAATAATTAGAGTATAGACAATATGTATACATACATAACGTACATTATAGAAATATTTATTGACAATAGTAACAATAATAAAATAGTATAAATGGGATAGAATGCATCCATAGTAAGAAGTTAGAAAGATAAAAAGATATTGTAGATAAATGAAAATATTATTTAACTTTCATTAATAACTTGTAGTAGGATGATTGTAAATGGTAATTCTATATGCAACCGCCAAAAAATTAAGCATTTGTTATGAAAAAAATTGCTACGAATTTAATTTTGTTACTATAATTATAAATTATAGTTACTAATTTTCATAAAAAATGTAGTTTTTTTAATCATAATCAATAAAAATTATGAATGATCAATTCATAGAATTATACATTTGCAATATAATAGATTGTTTATATATTATCCATAGAAAAATTAATAGATTTTTTAAAAAAATGATTATTAACTATAAATTGATCGTAGCAAAGGTTAGCTACAAGTGCATCATCTTTGAACTTGACTATGACAATTTTGTAGCCAAAGTTATGAATTTTTACCATCAGTTACAAAATCTGTAACTGATGCCCTAATTTTTTGTAGTGTGTATTCATGAGAATTAAAAAATAAAAATAAAAATATTTTAAATATATCACTTCAAAGCAAATAAAAAATATGCTAATGGCTTACCCTTTCAATTGGGAAATATAGAATAAATATGAGAGACAGAAGTACTTAAATTACCTTTTCCAGTCATACTAAATATGAGAGACAGAAGTACTTAAATTACCTTTTCCAGTCATACTTTCTTTTCAAATATTGCGATGACATATGTAGATGCCGCCATATGCATATACATAGGTTGCGAGTGAAAAAATTATAGTGCTAATAATATTGGCACACTCCATCTATGTGATAAAATTTTCATAATATAAGATAAATAAAATATTTGTTTATTATTTGTATGATCTAATTTTAAAATATAACTATTTAAAATTTTACATAATAAAAATTATGATGAAGTAGTAATAACGGAGTATTAGCTGAGTGGGTTTAAAGGATAATTATTGCATGAGTCATAGTTATGAGGTTAAAAAATAAAATAAGATATTTTAGGTACGTTAATTGAAGATACACCAAAAGAGAGTCAATATTTTACTAATAGTATAAATAGTGGTAAAAAATTAGAAGTGCATTATTACTTTAAATAAAAGAATAATTTTAAAAATACAATTTTATTATAAAAAAATAAATCTTAATTTTGGGATTCCCTAGAAACTCAAACACAAAAAGATTCACAATTAATTATTTATATTTCAATCAAATATTACTATTTTTTTTATCATTTAATAATCAAATACACTAAATATTATACATAATATAGTAACATTTTTTACAACTACCACCATAGTATTTATGCGTGTTATTATAATAAAAAAAGCTACTAAGTTAGTGTTATAGATACTTTATTGATATGGATAAATTTTGACTATAAAGGTAATTTGGTAAAGTAGCTAAAAGTGACCTAATAACTTAAATTAATTAATTATGTAAAAGGCCTAGAGAGCATAAAGACAAGTTAAGCCCGTAAAGAAGGATAAAAGAATCCTAATGGCCCTTTGTCAATCAAAACAAAAACTATAAATAACAAGTTCCAAAAAGAACTAGAACCCAACAATCATTCACAAAAGAATCATGAACTTTTGAGAAACAGAGATATCTCTGCATGTATTCTAGAGGAAAAAAACTAACTAACAGTTGTCTATCAAAAAGGGACTCGTTTCATTTTTGTACAGCATTATTTTGGCGTTGTCTATAGGAAACTCAAAAAGAAAATAAGAGGATTGAGAATGCAAATGAGATCAAGAGCCCGTGAATCTAGCATCTGGGTGATCTCAACATTAGAATGTGGAGAGTCATCAATTGAAAATACCGCTTGATCCAGCACCAGAGCCTACTCCCAAAACTTAACCCGTACTTGAGGGAATACCCGCATGGCAGGCTCCTCCACTCAAAGATCTCATTCTTCCTTAACTCAAGAGGCATTAAAAACTTTATTGAAAAATGCTACTATTGCAGCTATAGCCAAAGTAGTCCAATATACCAAGAAGTGTTGCCCTTGAGAACTGCAACAATCCTCTTCTAGGAGGTAGGGGGCTTTATCCTTTCTGAAGAGATCTAAATAAAGAGCATCACTTTTCCCTAGCAGGGAGAAATGCACTCCTCACTTTGAGTGGATTCTCTTCTAATGCATGCCTATAGATACTGGAGTCTTGACACATTCTTTGGTACTACATCCATTTGTAGAAATGGGAAGCCAATCTCATCCTTTAGTTATCCCTATCTGAGGCACAGTCTTTTTTCTCCAATGATCCAAGTAGAAGCACTCCCTTTAGAACAAAGATAGCTTAGCTACCAGAGTTTAATGGAATTGAAAACCCCTATGAACACTTTGATATTTTACTGACAAAAATGGAGATGTACAATTTTACTGAGGCTGTATATTGCAAACTTTTTTGCACCACCTTTCACCAAGCGTGCTTTAGTATAGTTCAACTAGATGTCAATAGGGTCCATCACCAGATGTGAAGTGCTTGCACAAACTTTTCTCTAGAATTTCCCCATTAATTGCAAGTACCCTAAAATAGTAGCTTATTTGTTCACCATTAAGTAAAAGGATGGCAATCCTTTGAGGACTTACTTCAATCGCTTCATTTAAGCTTTCCATAAATTCCCTCACATCAGCTTGGAGAACTTACCCAATATCATCCAGTAGAACTTGAAACACATAAAATTCTAGGAGTCAGTTGCTAGGCCTTCATAAAAGAACTCCTCATGTGCGCCAAGAAGTACATCTGGATAGAAAAAAGTTGTAACCATTCAAAATGCCTATAAATGGAAGATGCGCAATGAAGAAACTAATAGCAATAAAAAGAAAGGAGATCAAAGCCGCAACCCTCCTTGTACGCTTGCTACATATACACCACTTATTATCCCCCTGGCAAAGATTCTTGTGGTAGCATTATAACATGGTCTCATTCAACAACCTCCACAGAAAACCACAAAAGATCCTAAAAAATTAATGTTAGACAAATGGTATTGCTCTTAACACAATGCCAGACATACCACAAATGAGTGTTGACATTTGAGGGATGAGATCAAAAAATTAATTTAGAGATGATAACTCAAGAAAAAAATGCACAGAGGCTGTCTAGGCCAAAGAAATGCCTATAGTAGAAGTAAGTAAAGATTACCAAATGGAATCGGAGAAATTGTGGATGATCTAAGAGTAGCTAGAGAATGTTACACCAGAACTTTGAGAAGCATATGGGCCTTACTCCCAAGATGGATCGAATAAAGGACATGTGGGATAACCAGAAAAAAGACAATGGAAGAGGTACATTGCAAGATGTTAGATTTTTGGAACACACATGCCAAGAATTGCTCCTGATGCTGCTTGAATATGCCACATGCGGTTCCATTTGGAGTTAATCATTTGCTTTAGTTTTTTTTAATTTCTTATTATGCGTTTCATTTGAAGTACTATTGCCATACCGAGTTAATTTTTTTTTTCTTAATTTGAATAAGGCCTACTTGCTTGGGAATTATACCCTTCTTTGTTATTGATGCTTTCATGAATAAATGCATGTTCTCAACGTTTCAGTATGTTTTCTTATGCCTTTAATCTTTTGCACGCTGTAATGTTCCTTGAAAGCACTCTTGAAGACCTTTAGGTGTAAACCTACTATAGGTCCCATGGGAGGCATGTGGTAGCCGCCTAGTATAATCCTACTATATGGCCTTTTGGGGGCATGTGGTCATAGACATAAACCTACTATAGGCTCTCTAAAAGCATATGGTAACTACTTTGAAAAGGCCCACCATAAGCCCTCTAGAAGCATGTAGCAACCCCTTTGGGAAAGCCCACCATAGGCCCTCTAAGATGCACATAGCAACTTATTTAAAAAAGCTCACTATAGGCTTGTAGGAGGCTCATGGAAACTTTTCCAAAAAATTCACTAACAACCCTACAAGAGACATATGGTACTTTCTCTGAAAAGACCTACTAAATGGCCTTCCAAGAGGCATATAGTAACGAAGCAAAGAAGCCCACCTTGAATCCTTTCTAGAAGAAGGTGGAAATATCTCAATACTTAAACAAAAGAAAAATTATTTAAGTCAAGTAACTTCTTAACCTACTTTATGCTTATTATGTAGCCCCCATGAGGCACATGATTACACCATCTTCGTCTCATCTCTAAACGCTAGTGGTGATTTCCACTCAACTAAAGCCTAGGATCAACTCTACACCACCCAAGTGCTTAGTTTCATAGAGTCAACAATAACCCTTTTAAAAGGCAGACAATGAAGTCTGATGAAAAAAAGATATTTGCCTCTTTAGACTAATTTTATGATACTTTATGATTACATAAATGATGAGTACTTGAAACTCACTAAATTGGTTAAGCACTTGTACCACCAATAAAAAATTTCACTAAATTCTCTAATAAATTTTAGAAACTTAGGATTCTCAATAAACATGGAAAAGATTTAGACACTGAAGAAAAAAAAAGAGAAGAAATTCATGAGCACCCCATTGGTTGTTAGTTATTAATGAGCACCCCATTGGTTGTTAGTATTTGAACAAATGCAAAGAAGTAAGAATAGAAAAACTTCATTGAAACCAAGAATAACTTAAATACCCATGATGAAAAATAAATGTCCAACCAATGCTCGACCTTCAAAAGAAATAATGCATCAAAAGAAATAACACACCAAACTACCACTTAAGTTGATTAGGAAATGCTCAGTAGTACCTAGTTTTAAACTAAAACTGCAAATTCTATCTACTACTCCTATCCTAGAGAAAAGTACTTTCATTCTTATGAAGTAGCCTTTGTCAATTTCTCCATCATCACTTTACTCCAATCTCAGGACCTTTCCTGGACTCTTTAGTAGAAAGATTGACCAAAATGGTAGGTTTAGCATCAATAAATCCTTAGTAGGATATTACCTAGTCTTGCTTAAAATGTAATGATAGCTCTGGATGGTCTGCTTGTGGATCGCCATTACCTCTGCCTTAACAGCCTCAAAAAATTCATCAAAGCTCCTAAATTCTTTGACTACATAATTGTGGGCATCATTAATAAAGGTCTTTCTAGCAAAAGAATTCACAATCTTCTCTCAAGTCTTCATCTCCCTAACATGCCATGAATTTAAGCACTCATGTTGTTTGAGCAATTTAGCCAGCTTCTCTTTCTTTTGGCTCAACTGCTTAACTAATTAGATAGCCTCTTCCTTAAGATAAATCACCATGGCTGAAGCCCTCTTCACTCAGCAACACATCTACTCCACCAAATTTCTTCCCTACACCTAAAAATGTGTGAACATATTAAAATAAAAAATTTATGCATCATTGTGAAGAAAGGGAATGGTAACAAAAATAAGTCAAGTAATAAAGAAAATAGTTACTCGGGCGAAGTGCTCAACAGCTATCTCAATCAGTTGAGAAGAAAAAAATATAACTCTAATTTTACCTAATCATACTCGCTCACTACGTCCTTCATATGATCAATATTAAAAGAGATCTCATCCACATCTCAATGAGAATCTAAATTGCAACCTGATGCAAGTTATAGCAAAAAAGTCTCTTACCTTTGCAAGCATGTAAATGATAAGTAGCCTGTGAACAAGTAATAGATCCATGTGCACAATTCTCGCAAGGCCCAAAAAGCAACACTTTAGGCTTTTCAGCAACAATGGGCAGGCATTATTGATGCTAGTGGTGCATGCATTTCACTCGTCCATTGGCTTGAGGGGCTCAAACGATGGCATCTTCCTATGGCATTGCTTTACAAAACACCTCTCAAGAACTTTTTCTTCCGCCCTTTGAGTGCAAATAATAGCAAATTAAATTTTCTTCCTTATTATAAATTGGAAGAAAAATTTAATTAAATATAAATAATTGACGAAAATGTGAACAAGCAAAAGTACACAAATTTGTATTAACCAAGAATTAAAAGCAAAATATGCTAAGTACCTACCGAAAATGAATAAGTGGTATCAAAGAAATAACTAAATAATCTTCCTTCCTTAAAGCTTCTATGAAGGTCACGATGAGTCTGGCCTAGATGGATCAAAGAAAGATAACCACTACGCTCATTTGTGATGTCCCAACTCTTATTTGGAATAAAAAAATGTCTATCTTTCTAAGGACCACTCTATGAAGGCAACCAACACAAATACTTGTTATTTGGCTTAGGGAAAAAAAATGAAAGAATAGTTCAATTGGCACCTTCACACCCGAAATAAAAAGTGAACACTATCTAAGAAAACTAACAAACCTAGCTCAGCCAAATACTATTGAAACCCAGCAAAAGATGCAAAAAAAATTAAGAAAGAATTGACTCAAGCACACTCCATAATTCCTTACTATGTCTAATAAAAGAGGATTTGAAAGTAATGAAAAATTCACAAGTGAAATAATTGCTAAAAATGGTAAAAGCACCATGTACGAGGCAATATCATATTGTCTCCAAATGATGGAAAGACAAACTTGAATTCATCAAAAACACATATCTTATACCTTAGAACATTTGATTCATTTAGCTCAAGTAAACACTTAGGATCCACCACCTTAGCAAAGTGCCTGTCGATGATGGGAGTACATCTGAGCTCTTCATCAAAAGATCATCTCCTTCAAACTCAAGCTCAAATAAGAAGATAACTCATCAACCACACATAAACCATGTGATTTTTGAGACGCATTGAAATATTCTAAAGCCTTATTTGATGACAAACTAATTAAGGATTGACATGCTTAGAATGCATTGCAACATCATGAGGAGAGTCACCTCTACGAACTTGACTACTCTTGATGACCCTTAATTATCTAAGGTGATAGCCCTCACACTGATGCCTTTGGAATAGGTTACCAGTAATTGGTGGTGAATGCCTTGGGGACACCTACGCCAAGTGCCCTATGAGCGCCTATCTTTAATGCTCTTGAGTGCTAGCTTTTGGCTCTATGTGAGCACCTTAAATGTTCACCCACAAAGTACCTAAGGCCATTTAGTAAGCACCCATGATAGGCACCTTACAGGTGCCAAGAGAGATACTGCACGAGCACCCAGTCCAACATTGCCAGGGTCCCATCGACCAACAATAAGTAGATGGCGGCGATTTCACTACCATTTCTTCTCATTTGACCACTTTAAGGACTCTCACTAGAAATTGACTCAAAATGGGGCTTACTCGCAGACATGCTCTAGCCTAATGGAATCCTAAAATTTTTTACTAACTTAGAGACATTGGGAAGAGAATTTGTGAACTAAAAACTTAAAGAAAAAAATACTAAGTAAAGAAATCCCGAAGTGAAATTTTTTTTTCTTGAGAACTCATCTCAATATCCCACTTAAAATCTTCCTTTGCTTTCTCCATTTTACAAACTCTTGGGTGCCACTATGGTCTATGTCATGGAGTACCTCCTAAAAATTTTGCAAACTTCAAGACTTAATAGAACTCAACTTAGATAAAAGTTGAAGGCTCGAAAATGCAAATTGTTAAAAATTGAACTTTTAATATATTTTTGTTATGAAATTAAAATCTCCCTATTGAAAATAGGGGACTTGATGATACAGATAAATTTTGACTATAAGGGTAATTTAAAAAATTAACTAAAAGTGGCTAATAACTTAAATTAGTTAATCAGATAAAAGAACCGGACATTTCAAAGAAAAAGTTAAGCGCATTAAGAAGATCAAGAAAGTCTTAATAGTCCTAAGCCCATCAAAACAAAAACTAATATCAAGCTCCAAAAAGAATGGGTACAAGAAACCATTCCCAAAAGAACTGCGAACTTGGACAAACGTTTGAGAAATAGAGATTTCTCTACACACATTCCAGAGGAAAAAAACCAATAGTTATTTACTAGAAAGAACCTCACTCTATTTTCATGTAGCATCATTTATAAATTATTTTTCAAAATGACACCATAGCTAAATATAAGTGGCATTTTTTAAAAAATAATTGTACTAGTAAAATGCCCTTAAAATACAATTGTATCTTCTTTTTCAATCAAATGTTATTATTTTGTTTGTCATCTACTAATCAAATGCCACAAATTCTATATTACAGTGGCATTTGTTTTAAACATATTATCATATTATAAATTGATCTAGGCTTTTTGAAAAATTACAAAACCCCCCCAAAACGGCAAACTTGCTTGTAGTGTAGAAGAAATTTAAAAAAAGACCAAAATGTCCTAACAATAAAATGATTAAAAAAATAAAAATATTAAAAATTAATGAGATGGCTAAAGTCCTAAACGCCCCTTTATGTATTATGAGATCTTAAAATTTTGAATTATGTTAAATAGTTTACATAACTAAAATAATTTATTTACATAATTAAATTTATTTAATAATGTTAAATAAAAAATATTGTAGCGCCCCCTCTAAGGACAGCACCTAAGCTGAGGCACTACTCTGATTCAAACTTTTTTCTCATAGTTACAATTCCATCAATACCTAATAATCCACAAAATAGAAATACCAAAAGAGTTCAAGAAACTAAGTTGTATTCAGCCTCTGATAGATTAAACTATCATTTTCATCTTATACTACAAACTTCAAGCAAAATATGTACATCACAAGGTTGCTATGGTCAACCAAACAGTTACAAGTTCCATACTTAATTTCAGTTCTAGCTCTATTACAAAACAACTATATATAGGTCATTCCAACTTGACATCTACTAGAGCTTATCCCTATCTGAAAGATTATGAAATACAGGGGGGTAAGTCCAAAAACTTAGTGAGGGATATGTACAAGTAACAACAGTGTTTACCGAGGAGAAACTCAACTCAATAAGATATAATTTTTTAGATTGAATATAACAAAATTTAGAAAAATAGACAAACAGTACTGAAAAGCAAACAGGAAACTCTCATACTTTATTGTTCCAAGAATAGATTATAGGCAGATGAAAATCATTTAGGCAAATCAAACCCAAAGCATATGCATTCCAAGAAAAAGCTATAAGATATGCATTACAAATTCACCTTATACCAGACATATAGATAGTTTACCTAAGTGTAATAGCTTGGTATGTGGCAAATGTCTATACGGACTATATAGCGCACTGTTGATACCTAGGGAGAAATCCCTAGTATACCGGTGACATCCAGGGAAAAATTCCTAGCGTGCCCCAACATAACCGAATAGATCGCCCAGTTAGCCTTTGGCCCATATATCACCATACAGATAATAGAATAATTGCTCGTACAGATGCCCAGGGGGAAATTCCTAGCACACTGTCGGTTTCAAAGCAATAGATCAGAATAGAATAGTATGCCGCCAAGGCAATAGAAAACAATAAACAAAAAATAGATAAGCCAGCACGGTTAATAAATATAGAACTAATAATAGATATGCCGATAATGCAACAGATACAGTACAGATATGAGATAGACAGATATCAAAATAACAGATAACAAACAGAAGTTTTGGGCGCCAGAATAGATAGAAAAGAAAACTGACATCAGAGATAACCCTCATAGGGGTATTCAAATCAGATAACAAATAACAAATAGCAGATAGATTCCATATGCATATCAGAATACAATTCAGAAACAGAAAAACCCATTTAGGGGCTTATTACAACCACAGATAAGAAATATAACACTATGTTGTAGGCCCTCACAGGGATTTTCAATAATTTAGAATAGCTTAACAAAGCAACACCCAGAGTGTGAGACCCTCATCTCTTGCAATCCCAAACAGCAATAGCCAAAAATTGATCTTACTGCTCGTTGGTGCTTAGCTCGTCGTTACCTAATCAAGAAAATATGCCACGATTCAAACTTCTCCAGATTCAACATTCATGCATAAATTCTTAGTCAAATTCTCATTCCAATACAATTTAACTTATAATAATTTTTGATATTAAAATTTATATTCAACTTATTATTAACCAACATACGAGTCCAAAATTATATCTCCCATTACTTTATTCTTGTACAGGAAAATAATCATCGAAATACCTATATCAACTCAAAGGATTAACCCAGACGAAACTAACAACTACAAGCATGCATGCACATATATATAATATGTAATATCCAAATAAAATTTTGATCTCACTAACGAAGGCTCAAAATCACAAACCGAAAGCATCAGGACAATCACCGCATTGAGACAAAGAGACTGCCGGACCGCTGCCGCCATTGAAAAATGAAACTTCACCACCAGATTGCTCCTCTCGTCGTGAGGATTTCAATGCCACCTTTCATTTCTAATTTTGAGCAGTGTAGACACCGGAACGGGCCAAAAACCACCACTTTCTCCTTTCTTCAACGAGCTCCGATGACCACCCCACCATCATTGGAAACACCATGCAAGGACTCCATTGCAACCCTCTCATCAAGAGCTTCCTAACCTTACTCTCGGAATGGAGAATAGTTGCCGAAAAAGAAGAAAACCATTAACCACTATGACATGCGCTTCTCGATCCTCCTCCGCCATTGCTGCTCTGCCGCCCGAAAGGTTATTTTGAGGTGTGGAAGATATTGGTTTTGGTGAGGGGATGAGTTTGGTTGGTTTGGAGTGGTGGAAAGGTTGCCGGAAAATGGCCGGAGATGGTGGTGAAGCTTCGATGAAGAAGAAAAGAAAAGATAGGAAAAGGGAGAAGAAAAGGAAAGAAGGAAAAAAGGAAAGAAAAGAGGGCCTTGCCCGTCCAAAAATTTGATTTTTGGTTTGATTTTTATTTATTTTTATATAAAATTTTAAATTATGCAACTTTATCCTAAATTTTTAGAAAATTTCGATTAACCCTAAATTGATCAAAAGTATACACAATCAAGTCTACAAAATTATAATTTAACCCACAAAACTTTTAAAATAATTAATAACGTGAAATTCATAAAATTTTCAAATAATGAGAAAATTGTATATTATAAATAAACTAAATAAAATTTTAGCGGTGTTACAAATATATTTATTAATTGAGTTACATATAAAATAATATTAAAGTAATAAATACATTAAAATAATTTAATTAACTTTAACTAAATTATTTATTCAAATAATAAATGTATCTAAAATAATTAATTAAATTTAGTTAAATTTATTAAATAATTAAAAATAAAATGAATAAAAAACTAAAGACTATAATAATTAAGAATAAATAAATAAATAAAATTACATATATATTTTAATTAAATTATTTATTAATTAAAAAACAAGAAATTGTTTTTAAGAAAATACAAACCCCCACCGATCCTTCCCTTGCCCTCTCCTCCCTCTCCTCCCCCGTCCCTTTGTCTGTCGGATGTGGCCAGGTAGCCGCTAATGTGCTACTGTTGTTAGTAAGGGGTGGGATTGGGCATTGGAGGTAGGGATAGGTGTAAGCATATATGCAGTGATCGAAAAATCAGACCGTTTATTGAATCAAAAAATTTATCAATTTATGGTCCATTGGTTCAACTATCGGTTAGACTACAATTGAATTGCAATTGAACTATGACGTTATAATTATGAAATATATGTTTATATTATATATTACTTAAAAATTAATAAAATATCAAAATATAAAACAAAAAGAGCTTAAAGGATATTCTCCAATATTACAATTCAATCCAAATTTTACAATTTATATTATAAATCATTGCAATAATTTAAATATATCAAGTCTAATGTTTAAAATTGAGAGTGTGTAAGTTAATTTTAAATTTTAAACTCTAAATTAAGGCTTATTTTTGACTTTAAAATAGCTTGTGAAGTGTACTTTAACATTCAAATTTTGTATTTAGACCAAAAAAAAAATTTAAAATTTTTTTATTAAAAAT
The DNA here is from genome assembly GCA_014898725.1 of Jacaranda copaia. Classification (NCBI taxonomy): domain Eukaryota; kingdom Viridiplantae; phylum Streptophyta; class Magnoliopsida; order Lamiales; family Bignoniaceae; genus Jacaranda; species Jacaranda copaia. Next base: position 1,801,789 of record JACGDI010000472.1, on the reverse strand, counting down.
TAAATAAAAAACCCGACCTGGTTCAATGGTTCAACGGTCTGACTGGCCAGTTTGAATGGTTTTTACAAAATATGATATTTTTTTTTATTTTTTAAAAAAATCAGATTGGTTCACTGGTTGGTTGACGGTTTGAACAGTCCGATTTGGTCCGGTTCAATTTTTTAAACAGTGCATATATGTACATTATATTTTACAATTAATTCCTTATAATTTAATAATTTACTATTCCATTTTCTTGTAACTTCAAAACATGATGATATAGTTGTCAAGGGTAATTTTATCAACGAATTATGGTTAAAAAAAAGTAAAAAATGAGGTCATTAACTAGAAGAAAAATTTTGAAATTTCATATACTAATTTTAATGGCGAATTGAAAAATTCTATGGCATCTAACAACTTGAGTAAATTGTTGGACAACAACAAAATTCAGGAAGGCTTTGATCATTTTTCAAAAAACAAGAATTTTTTCATAGTTTTGCAAAACCTCGGGTGTGTAGGGGGTAATTCACCTTTTTTTTTAATGCCACTGCAAATTAGTGAACTACTGTAGGTGATACTTTTATAAAAAAATCTAGTGGCAGTATTTAAATGTCTTCAGGATGATTTATATTTGTATTTTCAGTTAAATATCACTTTTTTTTAAAAATTTTATTTAATAATAAAATACCACTAAATATAATACTGTAATGGCATTGCTTTTACAACTACCATCATATTATCTTTTTAGATAATTATATATAAAATATCATTACGTTAGTGACACTAAGTACTTTAAGAATAAATATAAGTGGCACTTTTTAAAAAAATTAATGGTATAAGTTAAATGCCTTTGAAATAATATTTATGTCGAAATTTTCAATCAAATGTTATTATTTTATTAATTTGTTATTTAATAATTTAAATGCCACCAAATAATTAAGTGTCTTGTTGTAGTGCCATAAGTCTCTTAGATAATATTAGAAGTTATGGATTCAAACCTTAACGGATTTTTAATGTGTGTATATAAATTAAAAAAAAAAACCCACCAAAAATTATAATATAATGACATTTTTTATTACAAACACCATATTATTTTTACGTATCATTACACTATAAAAATGCCACCACATTAGTGCACCAACATTAATTTTATTATGGTAAATCATATTTATTTAATACAGAGTGTAATTAACTCATTACAATAAAAATAGTTTTTCACTGTGGTGGCTGACTGTCACGAAAAAATACAAATCTTAGGAAATAATGCATTCCTTGCAACAATTTGGCCCGTGTACTTTTTATATATTATTGAGATTATTAATCGACAAACATATTTAGAATTCACAATTCTAAAAATTTTTGAAACTAGAAATTAAATTATGAGATATTTTCCGGTATAGTGTGTTACATATATTGTTATTTATATGTGCGAAAGTAATGAATTAGATATAATATCTTTCACCTAATCTTTGAAAAATAAAATTGTATACATAGCTAATAATTATATGATTCAAGGTTGTCTGTGTAATTGAAATTAGTTTCCCTATTCATTTTGGAAACTACGAATTTCAAAATTGTGAAACATTTATAAATGTAAAAAATTATAAATATTTTTAACGCATAAAAATTTGTATTAATCACATACTATATTGTTGAAAGACCCTAATGCTAAAATTCAATACACGTCTTTTTTAATTATACATTATTAAAAATAACTTCTTAATAATTTTTCTAGGGGTTCTATATATGTATTTTTTCCATAATTAAGCATAAATTAGGGAAACCAAAACATTAACATATGCGATGTGGCAATAGATATATATTTTTTCCTGGGTAAGTAAATTAATTTGTCTGAAAGGTTTTTTCATGCACATTAAGAAATTCACAGTAATAAGGGTAAAAATTAAATGTAAGTTAACGAAAAACAACAAATTTAGGTATATATGTGAAAAAATTGTATCCTTCTTTTTGTCACTGCGCATTTCACCTTCTCAGAATTATGAATCACACCATCTTCCTCAAAATGTAGTGTGTGCCCATTTGGGAGACAACATTTAGTGAATAAACACCTTTCTCCAAAACTGAATTTTTGGTTGATATTATTGATTAATCATTATAATTATTTTTTATTCTGCATTAAACAATTTATATAATTTTTCAGAAAGAATATTTTTTTGATAATGTTAAATTACATAACAAATTAAGTATTTTACATTAAATTTTGTTATGATATAGAAAGTTTTTCATAAAATAACTATTATAGTAACTCGAGAAAAATATTACATATAGGCTCGCTATTGTACCAAACTGAATATTGCAGAGTAGAATTAGACGATGTTCAATTCATCCATATTGAAGCTAATCAAGTGCTTTTTAAGTAATAGAGCCTTGATGAGGAATAAGTACATAGAAAATTATGAAGATATTGAGCAAAAAATTCAACACAAAGTGTAATATAATAATCAAAATTGTCCAATATATTTAAAAAATTTATTTTATGTCTCAATAATTGAATTACTAAAATTATTCTTATATATGAATGTATCCTAAAATTTATCTTAAACTATATTACCGAATCTAATTGATAATATCTAGCTAATCAAATATAAATTCTTATTCTTTTAAATAATCATTTGTTGACTCATCCTAGCTATTAAAGGGATACCAAATATACATGAAAGAAACAATTATAACAAATAAAATATTGATCTTGAAAATATGATATACTAATTACAACAGCATATAAAGTAGAAAAGAAAATTTAATCAAACATAAGAACTTTTTTATGTGGAGAACACGGACAAGCTAAATAAATAAAATTAAAGTAAGGAGAGAAAAATTTTGGACAAACTTATTATTGGTTGGTGACCTTGCAATTCGCTAATAATCATGAAAGTAGAAGAAGAAATATCTTATGTTTATTTTATATGTTGAGGTTAGCAGACAAGATTACTAACATCCCAAGAGACAAGATTACCAACTTCCCTAGAGACAAGACAAAAGTTTTGGAGTGGGTGTGATTTGGATGAAGGGGATATTTGCGAGGGCATCAAATAATGTCGTCATCTATGATAATTAGCCAAAAAGAACATAGGATAATAACTTTTACAAGTTACTAATTACATCATATTCATGAGTACATGGGACGAGACGTTCACTAAGGGCTTGTTTACTTTGTAATATAGAATGTAGAGTGATCGGATGAAATAAGTGATGGAGTTAAGGATTAGGATAATTTTGTAGTTTTTAAACTATATTTACTTTGTCGAATGAGATGAATGATATAAGTAGATTATTGTGTTGGTTGTTTACTTGGATAGAAGATAATATTAGGATAAAGTTTAAATGACTAAAATATCCTTCAATAAGAAACAATAAATAAAATAGATATTTATTGTTTAGTTGGGAATATAATATGCAAAATCTTGAGACTAGATTGGCCAAACCTTTCCACAATCCAACTAATTTTACCTTATACTTATGTGCATTTATGCATGTAGTAATTTAGATTGCTCGCCTAAATAATACTAAATAAAAATTTGAAACTGTTTTATTGACGCCATGTCGGGAAATTCTTTTAAGCTTTAGCACCATTCTAGAAGTTTATAAGGTGGTGATACTGAATATTTCACATTGCTGCTTAATACATATAATGTCGTGGCAATGTAAGTGCTTACGAGTAATTTAACCCCTCATCCTACAAAGCCATTTGTGAAGAATTTTTCCATCCTTAGTAATTAGTTGGATTCTACATCCTATAAATTGACTCTATAGTGCTGAGTCTTCCATCATCCACTGGGCTTTCATCAAATAAAGTAAACATTGGATTGTGTAGGATATGGGCATTCATGCCCCCACATCCATTGAAGTAAACATGCCCTACATTGATTTTCTAGTTCCGGTGGTGAATAGTTTTGTAATTATGCTAATTACTTATGCAGCTTGAAAATGAAGTTAAGGTCTTTTTCGAAATTTAGCAAAATTTAAGATTTTTTTTCTCTGAAATGCAATGTAAAGAGTTCTCAATTCTCGATTTTTTTGCAAAGGAATTTTTATGCTCAATTTCTCTTTGGGGTTTATTATTTATAGCTTTTCTAGGTAATGAGCTCCAGCCCACAAGGGTGTTTGACGCCTTTCTTGGTGTACTTAGTTAACTAGACTCTCTTACTTTCTTCTTCATTAATTTTTTTTATTTAATTAGGCCTTTTTAGTTCATTTTTACTTTTTGCCCCCTTGTAGGCTTAATTTATCATATCATCAAGCCCCCTATTTTCGATTTGAAAAATTATTTCATGTTGAAAATAATATAAGTTGATTTAATTTCTATCTTAAATTTTTTAAAATAAAATGATCAATTAATTAATTTTTTGTTTTATCCTATTGGGAGACCCAATTCAAGTTAGAGCCTAAGTTTAGTAGAACCTCACAGAAATGAGATGGGGGAGTGACCGCGAAAGTACCATACTAAGGAGCTATCGGCTGGCCCAAGATGATCAATTAATTAATTTTTGTTTATCACATTTGGCAACCTAATTCAAACTAGAGCCTAAGTTAAGTCAAAACTCGTAGGAATGAAATGGGGTAGCAACTGTGGGAAAACCATCTCGAAGGAGTTGTTGCTTGCCTCAAGGGTAGCCATTTTGGTAGAAGCAAAATGGGCACTCATTAAGCAGTTGGGTTGCGCACTTATCAAACACCCAACATTCTTTTAGGTCATCCAAGTTGGGTGCCCTTGGATGTCGTCTTGGGCACCTAAGGCAAGTATACAATGTTCTCATTCGGTGTTGCATTGTCTAGTTGTTTCTAGTCCTTTGGGATTTTGTCTAACATTTTTAGATGCATATTTTTCTATGCTAGCATGACCATTTATTTTCTCAATGAAAGGAATCATTTAAGTGCCATATAATGGCAAAAACAATATTGTTTGGTAGAGGGACCTAGAAAAGTTTTTAAAACTAAGATTCATGTCTTGGAAGATGTTGAGTCAAGAGTTCACTCACTACGAAACACTCAGATAATTTCATTTAGGTGTTTCATGCTTCAAAGATCCTTTAAGGTCATTAGCATAGATCATGGTCTTATTAATTACTCTTGCTTTGTTTAGAAAGCATCCCATTCATCACATAGTTGGATGGATCCTACTAAGTCTTAGGTCTTCAAGGGTATTTCTTAATATCCATAAGAAGTAGGTTTTCTTCGAAAGATAAAGAGTTGTAGTGAATTTGCTTTATGTAAGGAACAGTTTTGACACCTCAAGGTAAGGACATAAGTGTGAGGGTTGATCGTGTCACAATGAAGTTAAGCTTTGTGTTGCATTATAAAAGAAGCCAAAGTGATCCGTCATCCTTGTCAAGGGTATGGTCGTCTCCTTGAGTGCCCATCCACTAGGGGGACTCTAGATTATTTGGCATCTCATTTTTGTTTTTTTTTTCATAAGGTCAAGTGCACGTTGGACACCTTTGACTTGCCCTGATGCTATTGAGATTTATTCTTTTCTTTCTGAAGGAATTTTTCTAATCAATTTCTTGGATGTACTTAGTCAATTAGATGACTTTAAATTATGTATATGTTTTTTATATTTGATTGACATACAATGTGGGCTTTTTCTTGTCAAACTTTGATGTGAACCTTCTATAGGGGTTTCATCATAGTTGCACCGAGGGGCACATGATTGCAAATGTAAGCCTTGTTAGGAAGGTCTTATCAAGTACTTTGTCATTAGAATCGAATCTAATTGTGAGCCTCCTTGCTGAGCTCTTAACGTAAGCATTAAGTGGTTTGATGATGTTTAGCTATGAATCTCGCTCAGGAGGTCTCAACTCCAATGTTAAGTATTGCAACAATGTCTAGATTCAAACCTTATGCAAGAGGTCTAATCTCCAATGTGAAGTGCCATAATGAGTTTGATGTGTCTGCCATGTACCCCTAGAGAGATTTGATAGTTGATTTCAATGGTATAGCACATACTTTTTGGGGCCTCATAGTAGACTTACGCACGGTTACCACATACCCTAGTGGAGCTGCATACTGGGTTTACCCTAAGTCAATTCAATCATAGGTGTAACTTAAGTAAAGGTGTAAGGTTAGCTATTTACCTTTGAGGAGGATTTTTAGTAGGCTTACATGCAACAACCATGTACTCCAAAATGAGTTGAATAGTAGTTTTACGCCAAAGTAATCTACGAGAGAGATGCATCTATTTACCTTTAAAGAATATTAATAATGGGCTTATAGAATTGAATAGTAGGTTTACACTAAAAAGAATGAACCAGAAATGTTGCTACTAATCTCCTAGAAGGTTTTTTAATGGGTTTACGCATAGCTACCATGTAAGAGGGACTATATAGTAGATTTATTCTAAAAAGAATCAATTAAGATGCTACCACTAACATTAGGGAAGGATTTATGTGGGCTTATGTGAGATAGCATGTATCCTTAGATGAGCCTTATAGTAGGTTTATGCCAAAGCACTTTAGTTGAAGGTGCGTGCCTTAATGGCTTCATCATGGAAAATGTTATCCTACACAAGTCATAATCAATTTAAATAGCATACTATTGAGGATGTAGATTTAAACATAATAATTTAACAAGGCCAACACCCTCCTCTAAAGATGCGAGATGACTTGAAAAAGTTTAACAAGTGGTGCTACTTCCATTATGACTACAGGAATGCTACTAAGGAATTTTGACATTTGAAGGATGTGATAGAGAGACTAATCCATAGGGACATTTGAAGAAATACATAGTTTGGAAGTAAAGTAGCCCCAAGAAGGATTCAAGAGCTAGAGGAAAAAGACTGTCGGTCGTGACCTATTGATTATTTAGAACTAAAGAATTAGCAACATTATCAAAACTTAGAGAACTTGCTTATTACTGGTGTTATCTTAGTAATTTCTTAGGCTTTTGCAGCAGGCGATGCATTGTACATAGAGAGAGCATTAGGTGCAACCAGTGAGATAGAATTCAAGCTCATTTAGTTAACCTTATATTAGGGATATGCAAAGTACGTCCTCATTACCTAGCATCACCATTGGAGAGGACAACATAGAGCTTATACGAGAAAAACACACTAATCTCTTAGTAATCTCAGCCTCATTTTCCAAATTTTAGGTTAAGATATCTTAGTGGATGATTATAGCTTGACAAACAAAATTTTCCATAATGCATTCCCAACTTGGAGTAAATAATGTTTAGGTGCAAAAGATCAATATTCCCTTAGTAAGATTTATTGGTGAAGCAGTGAAGATGCTTGAAGAAATCCATTTTTCTTTTTCCTTAGGCAATTACCCTTGGCAAGTTACCAAAATTATGAGGTTTCGGATGGTGAAGATCTCATCACCATACAATATTGTATTGGGAGGCCTACTTTGAACTTATTATGAGCAATGATTTTGGCTTACCACATGAAGATAAAGTTCCTCATGCTAAGTAAAACAAGTAAAGCTATTGGCGAACAATACATTGCCAAGGAGTGATTTGCTTAAAAGGAAAAAAATAAAGGCTCTTAGTACTAATGTAAAGGTGAAGGAAGGCTAAGACAACAAGTGGAAAGATAAAGTTAAAGGTGTGAAGCCAATGTCACTATAACACTCTTGGTGAAAGTCGATCACATGGAGCATAAGTCAATTGGATGCATGGTTGCACTGCCATAGGAGTTTTAATCAAGAAGATGTCATCTGCCCATAACTTCAGTCACATAGTTAAGATGAGAGTGACATCCTAGCATGACTTAACACGTTGTGAATTGTTGTACGAGGTTTTCTTTCTTTTCTTAGCAAGATTGTGATAGTAGTTAAGAGTTTTTCTTTTAAGTATTGAAGTATTATTTCCATTTAGCTAGGAGTAGTTCCAAAGAATAGCAAATAAAGTTCACCTATACTCAAAATGACATTTTTGTCCCTTTTTGATTATCTCAATGAATTGCTTTTTACACTATCTCTTGTTAGTGCTTGAATTAACTTGTGTAGAAACAATTTATGCAATAAAACCCTTGAGGCTTGCTTCTCTATATATGCATCACAATACACTTGATTATGCATGAAAGTTGTCATCAAATCAGCATCAACATTATTGTAAAACCCTCCATGAGGAGCTAATAGCCTAAGTCCACCACAAGACCCTCCAAGCAGGGCGTGGGGCGAATAACACTATAAAACCCCTCTAGTGAGGCATGTAGTAAAAGACTACTATAATACCCCCAAGCAATGCACATGGTAAAAGACCATTATAATATTCCTAAGTGATGCACATGGCAAAAGACCACTATAAAATCCTCAAGTGAGGTATGTGGCACAATAAAAACTATTTCTTTACTTAGAAATATGCGTACAATGACAATTGTGACTACTCCAATGACACCCCAAGAGGAGCAACTAACAATCTCAACAACTATGATAAGACCTTCTATGTGAGGTTCACAGTTAAAACCAACTCTCAACCTAAACAACTCTAGTAAGACCTCCCAAGTAAAAGATTACACTTATAAATATTACAACCAACAACTATTGTAACACCCTTGAAATTTGGCATTTTTGAGAATTAAGGATCTAGAGTTTAAGATATTAATAAATCAGATTTTAGGGTTTAGAAAATAAATAAAAAGCACTTAATTGCAAGGATTCCAAAAGTTTTGGGGGGTGAATTTATAATTTTCAAAAACTTGATTAGAGCACATTTTCAAAATTTTGGGGTTGCATAACTAATGCTTTGGGTTAAAGGGTTAAATGTTAGGCACTAACTATTTTGTGGGGCTTAATTGAAGAAAGACCAAATTTGATGGATTTAACTGGAGGAGGTAGAAACTTTCTAGGGTCAAATTGAGAATCCAGAAAAATCCTATTATATATATATATATATATTCTAATTTTCATTTCCATCCTCATTTTCTTTCATCTTCACCACTGAAAATCCCCTTCCCCCTCCACTACGGCTAGCATTATTTCTATAAAGTAATCAAGCCACTTAATTCCACCCGATCTTAGCATTGCATTGATACCTCGTGCACACATATGGCAGTGGCGAGTGGTGAGCCTGGTGACACAGCTATGGAAAGAGGTTTTTGGATGGCAATTTTTAAAGAAGGCAGCTTAGGGAACATTTTAGTGTATGGGGATGAGAACTTGGACCACCATCAGTGATGGGAAAAAAGAAAATTGAGGTAGTGGCTGGTGGCGGCGGTAGGCTTTCAAAGCTTAATTGGTGGCACTATAGGCAGCAAAACATGAAATTAACTGTAGAATCAAACTTGTGAGGTTGAAAGATAGCTTTTAATGGTGGTACTAACATTTTTTGTTGGCGGTGGTGGCGGTGATGTGGTGGCAGTTCCAAGATAAAATCTTCGCCTCGTAGCGGTGATCGTGGTGGTGGTCTTGGCTTATGATTTTGAGGTCCAATTAAACAAATTCCTGGGTAAAAAGGAGTTAGATGTTATATGTTTATACATATATGTATATACACACAATGTGCCATTATTTCCATTAGACCTTGTAATATGCCAAAGATGAGGATTTGTATAAGATTGATATATAGTTCCATGCAGGACTATATTGTAATTATTGGGCTTGAATCTATATTATTTTATGTAATGTTAGGATTAATTAAGATAATTAAGCAATTTAACTATGATTTATGAAATTGGAACTTGTGATATGATAACTGGGTGATTTGAGATGATATGGGACTAAGACTCGGTGTATGTATGCACTAGTATGATTTAGTAAAAATTGGATAGTATTATTTTATGAAGATTATGGGATATTATCGAGTATTATAAGATGAAAACCCCAATTCTATAGATTTAAGATCTAAATGACATTGTTGGGAATAATTATGAAGAATTAAGCTATAATTGTGATTTTAGGATAATATTATGAAGAGATCATGTAATTGAGGACTAGTCTATATTATGATAAGTGAATTAATATGAAAATTGAGATTTATTTTGGCAATATTAACCTTATTTGCCATTTTGTGGTGATAGTATTGTTTAAGCTTAAAACTGTCATATTAATCAGTTTATCTAGTAAATTTGGACTGTTAATGGCTTAGTTATGATTATTAGGTTCGAATGTGAATTTTGAATGCGAAAATGTTATTTTGGATAAGTGATGAAGGAGTAGGTCTCCAGGACTAGAAATTATTATTTATGGCCAACTTTTATGAGAATTTGAAGGTGAGGGTCTACCATTTTGGCCTTACTATACCTATATGTTCTTGTGGCATAACCCCTACTAGGTTTAACTTGCTTGGTTGTACTTGCTCTCAATTGCTTGAATGGTACTTGCTCATTTTATTGAAATTTGTACTTAATTGTGTACTTGTTTGTAATCGGTTACTTGATTTGTATACTCCTATGAAGGTTAGTACTTGTTTCACTCTAATGAGTTAGTTCTTATACATTTTGGTGCTCAAAGCTTCGGAGTGTTATCTATTTTGTACTTGTTACCGTTTGATACTTGTTATTGTCCTATTATTATCTTGATTAGTACTTGATATTATTTTGCACTTGTTTCAGTTGTTTGTTATCTATTTGTTTGTTATCTATCCATTCCGTTGTTTGTGTATTATTTGTGATTGTTATATGGGAGTAAATGGACATTAATCTTTGCTGTGTGCATAGGATAAGCCGTAAGTTGAGAACTCTTAGATTAAGTAATGGAATGTTAATCCTTGCTGTATATATGGGATAAGCTGTAAGCCCAAAACTAAAGATAAGGTGAATCTGATAAGTCTATTCTACTTTGATTTGTATTTTGACTATAGTCTAATTATTTGTACCTTGCTTATAGAGCAACAAGGGTAGTGAAGTTTCTTAGTCTAGATTGAGCTGTTGTCTAGGTCGAATAAGTCGTTTGTATTTTCTCCCAACTTAATTCAGTTGAGATAGACAATTCCTCTTGAATAGATGCAATTGAGATAATCCTAAGCCATTTGAGTTAACAATTATAACCCCGAGCTAGTACCTACCGACAGCTTTGAACTTATTAATACATGTGATTGTTCCTAATTATTTGTAGTTGATCTATTTGTAAATTGATACTTGATTGCCTGTATCCAATTTGTTTTAGTTCTTATTGTTAATTAATGATTTGTTGGGTTGATTTTTCTTGATAGATCTCTATTGTTCTTTATTATGAATATCCCTCACTAAGTACTGTGGACTTACCCATTGTTTTTTCTATATTTTCTCAAACAGAACTAAATAATAAGCTTGGACGAAATAAGTGTGATAAGTGAATAATTAAATGTAACTACAAGAAAAACATACATACAAATCAAACTAAGTGGGGAGATGAATGCTTACCCAAGGAAAGTTTCTAGCAATGAGTTCAGTTGATTAGAAAGAGGAGAATATCTTCAACTTTCCCTAATCATACTTACTCACCCTACCTTACAAGCTATCAATGCTGAAGGTGATCTCATCTATGTCCTAGTTCAAGTTAATGTTGCAACTTTGACATAAACTATAGTGAAATGACCTTTTGCCCTATCCTATATGAATTAGGTAAGAGGTTGTAGACAAGTATCTCCAACCACCAATCCTCACATATGTTTCTCAGTTGGTTTGATAATCACCATCTTAGAACCATTATTTGCACCTACCTGATGTACAATAGCTATTGGCAGAGTGTAGACCTTATATGTTCACCAATGTAAGGGGCTCGAATGATGTCGAGCTTGTGATGCTTTCCTAGTACATGGCTTTTCAATACATCTCTCATGTGAACCTTCGTCTACCCTTCTAACACAGATCCTTACCATATTAATCCCCTCATATGCCAAGGACATGAGAATTGAATTAATCTCAATAATCCATGGAGACAAGTATTGTGCAAAAAAGCACTAACAGGAACATATGCAAAGGTAATCAACATAAATAAATTAAATACCCCCAAGAAATATATAAGCATGCTAAAGAAAAAACCAAATAATCCCACTTTCTTGAAACAATGGCAAAGGTCATGATGAGCCTTCCTCGAACATACTAGTGATGTTGTTCTACCTGTACATATGGAATACCCCAACCCTTATCTCTCACAAAAAAAAAAAATAAAAAAATTGAAAGCTTTTTCAATGCCTCTTAAAGAAGGAAACCTTCTCAAGAACTTACCATTTAGTTTAGGAAAGATATGAAAAAAGGTTCATAAGGCACATTACACACCCTAAAAAAGAATGAAAATTGTTTTAAGAGATAAGATGACTCAAGTACTCCAAGTAGAGCCATTCATAGAAGGCATTTGATGTAGAGCCCATAGATGACTTAATAAGGCCGTTTCAATTATAAAATAGCTTGGCTTCAATACTAAAATTGGTCTTTTTAGAAAATGACATATTGAAGAGATAGACTCATCCGCAGAAATCCCGCGAAGTATGCAAAAAAATTTGGTATAAATTGACTTAAACATATTCCATAACTTCTTACTATTTTTGACAATAAAGAATTTATTAGAAGGAAAAACCTATTGCTGAAGGAACTACTAAATATGGAAAAGTACCCTAAAGGAGGTAACATTGTGTATCCTTTGATGAAGGTGTTAGAATTGTGCCAACAAGCCAATTGGATTGACGTATAATTATACTTATGATACATTCTTATTTGATCAATGTATTTACTTTGCTGGCTATCCACATCTTATACTTCTTTGTTAAGCATTTGGTTGAAGCTTGTAAGGTCACGCATAACTATGGAACATGATATAGATCAATGGTTGGCTACATAACAAAACATGCCTTTATGATTGTGATCTTAAAATTACTTAAGTCATAGAATCTATGGGAGCAGGGCATCACAAATTCTAATGGACTTACCTTAGTGATGTATACTTAAAAGGTTGGATAATGCCCCATTTCATGGACATTTAGTTTAATGAATATCAATAGACATTAGTGGGTATTTGTTAGAGAACACATTCATGAAAGACTTAGTTTAGAGATAGTCAAAGTGGCATGTCAGAGAGAATGATTCTCTAAGCTTGTGATAGTGTATATAATTAGTCCTCTAACTTTAGGTTCTATTGCATTCTTGTATGTCAGTATTTATGCTTTGATTCATCCTTTGATCATGTCAAGGGTTACAGGGTGTGTGTTTGGGGCATAGGTTACTTTTATGCAGAAGTTTGCGAGAATCAATAAAGGATCTATTTTTTCCATCTTGATTAAATAAATTGATCTACCATGTTTTCTATGTTGAATAACACAAGAAGCCCTAGCGCGAGGCATAGCGACAATTTGGAAAAGAGTTTCAAAAGTTGAGGTCACGCAAGAATTGATCATTAATGATAGATACATAGCTGTTGAGGCTATTCGGATTCCAACAAATATCTTGACCCTAGATAGTAATTGGGAGATAGAAAATGGAAGGACTGTATTTATATGGTTCTCATAAGCAAAAAGGTTCACATGAATTGATTTCACTCGTTAATTGGGCTCTATAGACTTGTGGCTAGAGTAGTGATGCAAATGAACTGATCCAGTTGGTGAGCCTAATGAGCTAGTTCAAAAAGTTGTTTGATCCTAAGTTTGAAAAACTTGAGCTCAAGTCGAGCTCGAGCCAAGTTCGTATAAAGTTCGAGCTAAGCTTGAGCTAAATAATTCATGCTTGTAGTATTTTTTAAAAGAATTAATATTTATATATAAAAACTATAATAATACATTAATTTTTTATATATTATAAATTAATTCATGTTTCAAGCTTGAGCTCGAAATCAAGCATATAATTTTACCTTAAAGTCAAGTTCAACAAATCATTCTGAGTTGATCCAAGCTCGAGCCTTTATTTTCTACACTCTTTGAGCTCAAGCTTGATCTTTGTTCATTTGATTTGAGTTCGAGCGCGAGCCTAAAAAATATTCTAAGCTTGGCTCAACTCAACTCATTTGCATCCCTAGGCTAGCTATCGACCATGAAGATTGGGTCCTCTTGAATTAATGAAGATTAATTCTAGAGTGGTCAATTAAATGAGTCTAATTCATTGAAATAGTATTTTATAATTCGCAATTAATCACAAGGAGTTGCAGCCCATGTTTAATTGATTGGTGAATCTAATGTGTCACACACAAAAGTCAAAATGCACAATGGATATTGTCTAAGTATTAGATATATTATCCAAGGAGATAGATAGAGAAGAAGAAGTTAATTGGCTAGATTAATTTAAGGAGTTAAATTAATTCAATTAAATAATTTGATTATTTGATTGATGCCAATTATAATTAATTCAAGTGTTTAATTAATTAATTCAATTAGATATTATGATTATTTGATTGAAAGAAAATTTTTGTAGAGATAAATTGATAGACCACAAATTGGCATTGAAATTGAATTTTAATTAGGACCAATTTGTGAGATCCAAGGTGTGATCCATCTCTTCGTTGTTGTGAAGGGAGAATACATATCCTTCGTATTCTATAATAATAGATTCTAAGGAGTCCTTACATAAGACAGTAATACAATTTGGAAAAAGAGTTTTTCAAAGTTGCAGTCATAAACTAGAATTGAACATTGAAAATAGAAACATAGTTATCAAGGTTATTAGGGAGCAAGCATATATCTTGCCTTAGGCATCTTTTAAGAGATAGGAGATGGAAGGACTATATTTGCATGGCAAACATAGATCTAGAATACTTCTCCAAGAGCATATTCATTTTGGCCAACTAGTTGGGCTCCATGGGATTAAAATTGGACATCAATTGTCGAGATTGAGTACTCTTTAATTAATGGAAATTAATTCTATTGGGTTATTAGTTTAAAGGAGTTTAAACTAATGTGAATATTTTGATATTATAAATATCACAAGAGTTGCGAGCCCACATCCAATGGATGGTAGAACTTAATGAGTCGCATATAAAATTCAATAGAAAATCCTATTTGGTGAAGGGAATTTTCCAAGAGTTAGAGAATTCCACACGACTGATTTTATGGGGGAAAACAGTTGACTGATTTTTGGTCATTTTGGCTTGATCAATTTAATTATTAAATTGATCTAAATAGTTTAAGGAGTTAAATTAGACCAATTGAATTAAGGAGTCAATTTAATTGGTGCCACATGACTATCACTTGGTTAAGTAAACTTAAAAAGTTAAGTTGACATCTTTTAGCTTAAAGAGTTTAGCTAATTGACTTAAAGAGTTAATTCAAGACCAATTACTTAAATTAAGGGGTTTTTTTAATCAATGTGAAGAATTAATTTTGGAGAAAAATTCAAAATAAAAAGTAAATTTAAAGTGCCTTTAGAATTTATTTAGATGTCATTTTATGAGAAGAAATGAAGATTCCGAATAAAATTTAAATGCAAGTAAAATTCACATTTCATATGCAACTTGCTTGCTTAGGTGACAACTAATGAGAGGTGTGATTAGGGGTGTAAATGGATATTAATAGATTGTATACATTGCTTTCATATTTGTATCTATTTAACTTTTTGAATATTCAGATATGGGTATATATTTAACGGATATTTAAAATTGATATCCGAATTCATATCCATTGGATATCGATCGGATTTAGATATATCTATATTCGATTATAATTATTCAAATGCTTTCATATTTGATTAAACTTATCTGTATTTGATTTATTTTTTTGATATTTATATTCAATGATAATTATTTAGATATCTATTTACAAATACCTTAATACATGAATCTATGAATATATAACAAATATATATTTTAATTAATAGAATGAACTATACAATTTCATTAAAAAGAAAGCAATCAAACAAATAGTATAATTTCTAATTCATAATTGACTTTATAATTGATTATTAGTACTAAGTAATATTAATAATGACATTTAAGTGTATTAATTATAAAGTCAACCAAAAATAATTATGTTGATTAACTTTATTCTTCAATTTTTTCTCTATATTACAATAATTTTTTAAATTTATTCTTTTTTCTTTCCAACTCTTCAATTATAATATATATATATATATATATAAATATGGATTATGAAATTTTATTGAAAAATATAAATAATAAATTATTTAATAAATATATATTTAGATCGAATATTAACGGATCAGATACACATTTACCATATATGTATTCATTTATAATCAGATATCTACAAGTCAAATACAAATAATATCCACTTTAAATGGATGCGGATAAATTTTGTATAAATTGATACAAATGCGAATGGTAAATGAATTTTTGAATATCCATTTGTAGCCCTAGGTGTGATGCCAACTAGCATCACACTTTCCCTCCCTCTATAAATAGAGAGCATGACTGGCCACTTGGAGCTAGCTTGCACAATCTAATTGTTAGATTTCGTTTTTCCCTCCTAAATTGTGTGATTCACTCATTAGTTGAAGTTTCACACTTTCTTCACCTCTCCCACCTAAATTTCAGCCCTTATCATTTTCTTCTCTCATTGGTTTTCCATGTAACTAAGGATAGATTGGGATTTGCCTATGGTGTGTGGATCATCACATTGGAGGCTAGACACTAGGATAGCTTTCGCTTTCACTGCAGGGGCAGTAGCTTTAGAGGCGATTTTCCAGGCCTTGTCGTTCTATTTTCTGCCGAATTGTTTTACTGGATATTCATCAAAGTGTTGGTGAGGTTGTGTCCAAATTTCAGCAAATTTGGAGCTGCTTTGGTTGGGAAAAAGCTTGCTGGATTTCCGCTGCGCTAGAGGAAGATAGTTTTGAAGTGTTCTAACTATTCTTCCCTTCTACCTTGGATTTTTGAGCAATCTGAAGGTATTTGTGGTGCTATGATCCAAATATTTTTCCAGAAAAACTGAATAAACTAGTCCACACACAACCACAAGGATCTAGACATATGTAGGATTCAGATTTAGAGAAGGGAAATACCTTGGTGAAATCAGAAAATTCAAGGAGCAAGAAAAACTCTCTTCAACCATTGAAGAAGCTTCTCACTGGCGCAGCAGAATCACCAATGTTTTTCCCTTGGTTAGACTCCTCCTTTTCAGGTGAAATTTTTATTTCAATGTCATCACACCTTGAGGATACAACACTCCAAAACCCATCCAAAATAGAACACAAAAGGGCCTCGCAGAACTCACCATAACAGGGCGCCAGAAACTGCATCAAGCAAGAGCAATAGCAACCAACCGGTTGGCCTCTAATGACATAGTCCACACACCATAACAAGGACCTATTCTCTGCAATTTTGTTGGAGATATTTTCAGAGAATTTATGAGAGAAGGTTGGGAAATATCGAGGTGGAAGATGATGGAGGTTGGAGAGAATAATTGGGATGCTAACAAATTAGATGCCCATTACTCAAGTTTGTTGGGAGAATAATCACACCTTGCTTGCATGTGCCAAGTGGCTGCCTACTCTCCTCCTTTATCTATATATAGGAGTGGGTTGGGGAGTGGTCACACACCATCCTCAAGGAGAGTGTGCCAAGTGTCCATGCCAAGGTGGCCACTAACATTTAGTGATTATTGAATAAGAATATTAATTGAAGCTTATATTTCATCTTATGAAATGTC
This sequence comes from Jacaranda copaia, assembly GCA_014898725.1. Lineage (NCBI taxonomy): Eukaryota > Viridiplantae > Streptophyta > Magnoliopsida > Lamiales > Bignoniaceae > Jacaranda > Jacaranda copaia. The sequence goes on along the minus strand of JACGDI010000472.1, from coordinate 1,784,344 downwards.
TTCCAATTAAATTCCAATTCCATATTAAATAAACCATTTATTTAATTATTCTCTCCAAAACTAACTCTCCAATTTAATTAAATTAAATACTTTAATTTAATTAATAATGCTTTGACTTAACCCTTAAGTCAAAGTGCTTAACTCCTTAAGCTAGCCAAAATTAATTTAACTCTTAAATTAACATGACCAATAGATAGTCATGTGACATCAATTTATTAACTCTTAATCAATTGATCTTAATTTAACTCTTAAATTAATTCGAATAATTTAATATTTAAATTGATCAAGCCAAATGACTACAATTTCACATATTCCAAAATCGGTCATGGATTTTCTAACTCTTTGAGAATTCTCCTTCTTTTAGTAGGTCATGCTATTGGTTTTTGTGTCTGACCAATTAGTTTCTACCATTTATTGGATGTGGGCTTAGAACTCCTTGTGACTTATGGAATATCAAATATTCACATTAGCTTAAATTCCTTTGAATTAAGCGACTTAATTTAATTAATCTCATTAATTTAAGAGTACATAATCTCCATGGTTGATGACCAACATCAAGCCCATGGAGCCCAACTAATTGGTTGAAATGAATGCTCTTGAAGAACCATTCTAACATTATGTGTACTATGCAAATACGGTATTTCTGTCTCCTATCTCCATGAAAAAAGCCTAGGGCAAGATATTAGTTGGCTATCTAATAGCCTCGATACTATGCTGCTATTCTCAATGTTCGATTCCCTTTGTGACCTCATCTTTGGAAATGCCTTTCCAAATTGTCACACCACCTTATGCAAGATTTTTTTGGAATCGATCATTATAAAACACATAGGAGATACACCTACCCTTCACAAAGATAAGGAGTTGGATTCCATCTTGAATCTCGCAAAATTTTATGTCTAGTAGCTCATGCCCAATCCCTACCCGAGTGGCCCGCTAAGTGACCAAGGAAGAGTTAAAGCATAAGGACCAAACATAAGGTTACAATGGATCCTTAGGTCAAAGTACTAATAATATGTACTAGCATAAGCAAGATAACTTACCACTACGACCATCTAGTGGATTTTTCAGGCAGGTCTTTAGTGCTTTGTTTTCTAACAAGCACCCACTAATATACATTCATATCTTATATGTGATTGCTTATGGAATGGAGCAACATCCAGCCATTGGATTCATGCATTATTAGTAAAAGTCAATCTGAATCTCAGATGCCCTGTCTCATAAGATCCTATGACTTGAAAGATTTAAGATCATGATCATGTAAGACTTGTTCCACGATCACCATCTAGTGTGTGATCAAGTTAAGTAGTCTTGTGTGATCTAAGGGCTTTACCCAAATGCGAGAGAAGAAAATAAAGAGCATAAGATGAAGATGGACATATAATGAAATCATTCAATCAAAATTGCCTTACAATGAAATAGTTTACAAGGCTAATCTAATTGGTTGTGGAGCACTATTCCAACACAATCAAGGTAATCCTTCATCCAAATCTGAAATGAAAGCATGATTAGACCCTTGGTTTCAAGTGTAGCCGAGTTTAATTTAGCAACTTTATGCTTAATTTGTTAGATCTTTGTGCTACACTTGATTTCAATGAAAGGGAATCAAACATTGGAATAGAAATATAGTTATCGAGGCTATTAGGGAGCCAATAAATATTTTTCCCTAGGCCTCTTTTGGGAGATAAGAGATGGAAAGGCTGTAGAGCTAGAATGCTTCTTTAAGAGCATATTCATTTTGGGCAATTAGTTGGGCTCTATAAGCTTGAGGTTGGACATCAACCATGAAAATTGGGTATTTTTCAATTAAAGGAGATTAATTAAATTGAGTTGTTAGTTTAAATGAGTTTAAACTAATGTGAATATTTTGATATTCTAAATATCACAAGAGTTATGAGCCCATGTCCAATGAATGGTAGAACCTAACAAGTCACACACAAAAGCCAATAGGAAATTCTATTTGATGAAGGGAATTTTTTAAACGTTAGAAAATTCCACATGACCGATCTTGTGGAGGAAAAATGGTTGGTTAATTTTTGGTCATTTAGGCATAATTGATCTAATTGTTAAATTGGTCAAAATAGTTTAAGGAGTTAAATTAGATCAATTAAATTAAGGAGTTAATTTAATTGTATCATATGACTATCAATTGGTTAAGTTAACACTTTTTAGCTTAAGGAGTTAAGTCAAGATCAATTAATTAAAATAAAGGGTTAATTTAATTAATGTGAGGAGTTAATTTTGGAGGGAAATTCAAATCAAAAAGTTCATTACGGGTACATTTATAATTCATTTAGATGATATTTCATGAGATAAAATGAAGATTCCAAATGAAATTCAAATGCAAGTGAAATTCACATTTCATATGCAACTTGCTTGCTTTGTTGGCACCCCCACCCCATGCAGGGTGTGATGCCAACTTTCATATCACCTTCCTCCCTATAAATAGGAGAGAGGTGGTCAGCCAAGCTAGCTTGCATTTTCTAATTGTTAGATTCTCATTTTCCCTCCAAATTGTGTGATTCACTCATGTGTTGAAGCTTCACTTATTTCCTCACCCATCTATCCTAAACTCAGCTTTCATCATTTCTTCTCTCTTGGTTTTCTAGCTAGCTAAGGATTAATTGGGATTTACCTATGGTGTTTTGATCATTACATTGGAGGCTAGACAATTGGATAGCTTCGCTCTTGAAAGATCCACTATAGGATAATCTGTTTGGAGTAACGTTTCCAAACCTTTTCGGATTTTTTTCCATTAAAAGTTTTACTGGAGCTTCCTCAAGGTGTTGGGGAGATTGTATCCAAATTTCAGCCAGATCATAGATGTTTTGGCTAAATAATTGCTACTGTTTTGCTGTTGTGCCAGAGGAATTTGGCTTTGAAGTGTTCAAGCCTTTTTTCCATTCTACTTTGGATTTTTGAGCAATCAAGGTATTTATCTTCTTCCAAATTCATTTTACAGCGTGATTTGATCCTTGGGAGGTGTGTAATCAAGTTTTAATTTAGCTTTACTTGCTCTGTTTCATGAATTTTTGTGCTACACACTTCTTCACATTAGTGAGTGCTTAGAGAATCCACAAGGTAGTCGAGTGGCATGTCGGTAGTGAGAAATTCTCTAACTTATGATATTGCATATAGTTAGTCTTTTGGTTTGAGGAAATGACTTGAAGATCTACGGTAATCTTGTATTTAGGTCATTGTGTTTTGATTTTGCCCCGACCATGTAGCAGGTCACTTGGGGTTTAGGTTGGGCACAAGCTACCCAAGTATGGAGGTTGGTAAGTTTCAAGATGAGATCTATTTCACTCGTTGTGAAGAATGACTTGATCTCCTATATATTCTAAGATGATCAATTCCAAGAAATTCTTATACAAAGTGATATGACAATTTGGAAAAAGAGTTTTCCATAGATGAGGTCATAAATGAGAATCGAACATCAAGAATAGATACATAGTTATTGAGGCTACTAGGGAACCAGAAAATATCTTACCCTGAGCCTCTTCCGGGAGATAAAAACTGAAAAGACTATATTTGCACGATAATCTAAAGGGAATAGATTCACCTAAGATTAATTCATCCAATTGGTTGGGCTCTATAGGCTTGTGCTAGATATCTATTATGGAGATTAGGCATTCTTCAATTAATAGAGATTAATTGAAAAGGTGATTAGTTTAAAAGAGTTTTGAATAATTAGGATTTTGATATTCACTAAATTATAAAGTGTTGTGAGCCTATGTCTAATTAATTCATGAACCTAAAGGATCACACACAAAAGCTTTGAGCACTCTAAGTGGAATTAGAGAGATTATATGAGTTAGATAATTAAAGTGGTCAAGTTTAGAAGAGATCAAGTTGACTAATTAAGAGTTGATCATAATGGCTTGATCAATTTGAAGTGCTAAATTAATCAAATAATTTAAGGAGTAAAATTAGACTAATTAAATTAAAGTATTAATTTAATTGGAGTCATGTAACAATTTAATTAGTTTAGTCAACTTAAGGAGTTAAGTTGATTTAATTAAATTAAAAGGAATTTAATTAATTGGAAAATCTAATTTTGGAAGAAAAATTAAAATAAAAGAGTCCATTTAAATATATAAAGTAGCATTTCAATTTTCTAATCAAAATTAAATTTTAATTAGTGAAAATTAATTTCCAGCAGAGCCTGTAAGTTGGCAAGGTGTGAAGGATTCATCTAGAGGCATCCATCACACCTTATAAATACCCCCTCACACCATTCATGATGGTTGGCCACCTCCCCATTTTTCCTTCCCCAAATCCTCTCAATTAGTTGAGATCTAAACTACTCTCCTATATTCTCTCCACAATTCTCTCTCTTCCAAACTTTCTCACCTTTTCTACACTACATTCCTCCTTTATCTTTATTCTATTTCAGAATTAGATTGAGGATTTAGAGTGCATTGAGGTGTGTGGATACCTTTAGAGACACTATATTTGGATTATTGGTGAACAAACAAGATCACTTGAAGAAGAGTTCTTCAAAAGGTGATTAAAGGAGATCTAAACGGTTGCTTTGGAAGAAGACTTTAGCTATTATTTTTCCATGGTTTGGAAAACATTTGGAGTCCAAGGAGTGGGAAGAACAGTCCAAGTAGTGAGGTGTAGGAGATCTTCAGTAAAGTAGTCTTTTGAAGTATCTTCAAGTTGATTTTGGGAAAATCATCCAAAAGTACTTTTTTTTCTCCTTAAATTTTTAGTTATTGCATAATCTAGATCCTTGGGTGTAATGTTGCAAGTCACTTTTGAACTTTTAATTTTCTATGGTGAATGGATCCTTGCCTCACTACAACTTTTACATGAGCCTTAAAATTTGATTTAAAATGGTTTAATTAGATTAAATAGATTCTAATTAAATGTGGCTTGCACGTCCCACCTTTCCTTTTAATCTCTAAAGTGTATTTCTTCCTCACTATGCGCTCTCCCTTGAGTGAGACTTAAGGTTTCTTTCTTTAATAATGTAATGGGAGTAGGCTCAAATAGGTTGGTGAGGTCTTTCTTTCTTTTCGGTGTCATACCAAGGAGCACTACAATGACTCGAAGGATATAAAAAAGCCCATATATGCATGGGATCATATGTAATAGATAGAATTTATTCATTTAATTTCTAATCCATGTAAATTAACTAAGTGAACAATAATGGTTCTAAGTGGAGTCACATGATTACGGCTCATGATCATCTTAGTAAATACATGTTAGGATTTATTTATTTATGCTTTTTATACTTTGAAGTATGGTATGCTTAGGATAGAAAACCTAAACAAAGATAATAATTGATGAGATCTTGCTAAGACAAAAAACCTTACTTAGAAAGTCTAAGTTGCAAACATTAAGTCATAATGGGCAATATTAAACTGAGTTTAGTCATCCATGCCTTCCACTAATAGTTGTGTGACATGAGGTCTATCCCAGTTGGTATATTGGTCATGAGGCATGGGATATACTGTTTTAGATAGTTGTGATAACTATCTTAGCATGATATGCACTTTGAAATTGCTTGGTTATGACATTGGCCAAATGGCGTGGGATGCTTATAATTGAGTAGTTTTAAAGATGATTAATAGGGTAGACTTAACACCAAGTAACATAAATGGCCATGAGGCATAGGTTTATATAAAAGATGAGGCAAAATAAAGTGAAGGTTGCATATGGATGCTATTGGTAAAGATGTTACCTACCTTAGGATTAAAATTGAAGGTGGGTTTAGGATCAATGCCTTTAGACCATAATACCCACTAGAAAATGTGATTTCTCAAATTTTATCTAAGGGCACATGTTTTAATAAAATAGTAGGAGGCAACTTAAGATTAAAGACCAAATTGTATTTAAACATATTGATTGAATAGATGCCTACACTCTTTTATTTGCATATGTAGAATTTGTGAAAATTCACAAAACTCAAAATGGCCAAGAATCTATTTGCAACTATTTTGGAAACTAACAAGTTAACCAGACCAAACTTTCAAGGTTAGCTTTGTAGTTTAAAGTTGTTCTTAATTTTAATAAAAAGACCCATGTGCTTGATGGTCCCCTACTAAATGCCCTTCCGGAAGATGCTTCTAAGGACATGCATAAAACATTCATGAGGTAGGTTGAAGATAGTCTTAAAACTTGGTGCTTAATGTTAGTGGGCGTGATAAATAATCTCCAAAGCTCTCATCAGTATATGATGCTATTTTTTGAAAAACACATTTGCAAAGAGTTGCATGGTGTGCAATTGAGAAATGAAAAGTTTGTCACCTTGAAAGAGCTTTTTCAAGAGAGAGACATGATTCCTAAAATAATTGAGTTTATTGAGAAGCTCAGTAAACTAAAGTGGTCATAGATAATGAATTATGTATAGATTTGATTTTACAATCTCTACCAAGCTTATTCAACACATTTGTCATGGACTTTAACATGAGCAGTATGGAGGCATCGATTAATTAGTTGGTCAACTTGTGGGTTATTGTAGAGGTGACCATCAAGAAAAATAAGCCCTTAATGAATGCTAGCACATCCTAATCTAATACTTGAAAGGTAAGAAAGGGAAGAAGAAGAAGGCTTCTTTGAAGGGCAAGCAACCACTAAAGTCCTATTGTGGGGTCAAGAAAGGAAAGATGAATAAACAAGATGTAAAATGTCTTTACTATGGCAAAGTTGGGCATTGGAAGAGAGACTAAAAGGAACGTCTTGTAATCATTTAGAATGGTATGTTATTTGTTGAAGTCAACCTATCGGTTGATAGTTCTTCATGGGTATTTGATACTACATATAGTTCTCACCTTAGCATTTTGTTGCAAAGAATGAAAAAAAGAAGAAAGTTGAGTAAAGAGAATATGATGTTCCACCTTGACAATAGGGTAATGGTTAAAGTTTAAGGTATAGTTGTTCTAGTGATTTCTAAATTCAACGAAGTAATAAAAAAAATTAAGATAATCAAACCAATACATTCATGGCACCATGCAAGGCTACGCCATATTTGTAAAAATAAGATGAGCAAATCAGTTGCATCAAGTTTACTAAATATTTGTGACCTAAAGAATTTTCCTATTTACTAGTCTTGTTTGAAAGGGAAAATGACCAAAGCACCATTTGTTAGACAACCAAAGCATGCTACACATTCTTTGGATTTAGTCCATATGGATGTATATGAACTATTAAGAGTTAGTACAAAAAGTGGCTATTCTTACTTCATTACCTTCAATGATGATGCCACTCAATTTAGATATGTGTATCTTATGAAGAACAATTTCAAGGCCTTTGAAAAGTTCAAGGTCTATTAGAATGAAGGAGAGAAGAAACTAGGACTTAGTATTAAAATACTTCAATTCAATCAAAGAAAGGAATATTAAAGTGATAAGTTTAAGTGTTATCTAAGAGAAAATAGCATTATCTATAGTGGACTCCTCTCGATATGCCCCATCATAGGAACTAACCTTGTTGGACATGGTGCTATCTATGATGAGTTCCATGAATTTTTCTCTTTCATTTTGGGGTGATGTGTTAGAAATGATGGTGAAGTTAGTAAATATAGTACCTTCAAAGTTAGTGTCCAAGAACCGACATGAGATATGGTTAGGCAAGGTGCCTTCATATTCCAATCTAAAGATATAGGGGTCTCTCACATACATCAAGAGACTAGTGGGAGATAAGTTGAATGCAAGATTTATATAAGTTTGTAGTGAAGGCAAGATAGGTACTAGGATCTACAATTAAAACTTTAAAACATAAAATAACTAGTTCCTACAAGTATTACAGGGATCTAATCATACCTTAGATTCAAATTTAGATAGAGGATTGCCTTGATAAGCTAATCTGGAAAGAAATAAGTGAATACTTCATTCATTCTAGATTCTATTTGCTTGCGGCATAGCGAAAGTATTGTGATGATCACTCTACGAAATTGCCTCCAAAACTTTTAGAAAAATTGTTGCAAATAGCCAACACCTTTTGGAATATCTAGTCAAAATGTTAGATTGATTAGCCATCTAGATTGTCCTAGAGAGAATCACAAAGTTGGACCTCGCACAAAGAGTTCTCCAGAAACACAGCAAAGTACACATCTTGCCTCTATTGAAATAGTCCACACACCAATGAAACTTCCTTAATTATATAATTCATAAGCTAGATTATAACCAAATAATAGGGAATGGAAGAGGCTGTAAATTGGTAGGAGGAGGAAAAAAAAGCTAAGCCTTTAACTCATGAAATGCTAGCTTGCACAAGGGGTTGTTTTTGTTGGGAAAAAAATGAAGAATCTAATTTTTCACACCTTTTGCACACCTTTTCTCTCTCTGACCATGTACCTCACTATATCTATATATAGATGTGGGTTTTTGTGATGCCAAGGTGGCATCACACATTCCATGAAGGGGGGGATGGCCAAGATTGCTTAGGTGGCAAGGGAATCCAAATCTCATTTGAATTTCATTTACATCTTAATTACATTTGGAATCCCATTTCAATTTAATTAAGATGCCATTTCAAATATCATTTGAGTCTTCCCTCCAAAAATGCATTTCTCCTAATTAATCAAGTTAAAATTTTTAATTCAATTAATTATGCTTTGACTTAACTCTTTAAGTTAAACTAGCTTAACTTTTTAAGCTTAATTGTTAACTTAACTCTTTAAATTAACTTGCTCAATTGATGGTCATGTTGGCACCAAATAATTAACTTCTTAATTATTGGTTTAATTCAACTCCTTAAATTTGACCAATTTAACACTTAAATCAATCAAGCCAAAATTGACCTTCAAAATTGGCACCAAAATTTGGTCCATTAGGATAGAGAGATCTCTTTTCTAACTTCTTAGAAAATTCTCTGTATCAATTAGGAAGCTAATTGAATTTTGTATGTGATCTAATAAGTTCTACTATTCATTAGACATGGGCTCACAACTCCTTGTGACTTTTGAATATCTCATGCTCATTCTAGTTTAAAACTCTTTTTAAACTAGTCGACTTAATTTAATTAATCTCATTAATTGAAGAGTACCTAATCTCCATGGTTGATGTCCAACCTCAAGCCCATGGAGCCCAACTAATTAACTAAAATAAATATTCTAGAGAACCATCATTGCTCCATGCATGCCATGCAAATACAATCCTTTTGTCTCCTATCTTTCAAAAGAGGCCTATGGTAAGATATTTGTCAACTTCCCTTTAGCCTCAATACTATGTCTTTATTCTCAATGCTTGAGTTCATTTGTCTGACCTCACCTTTGGAAAACTCCTTTTTCAAACTGTCACACCACCTTGTGCAAGGATTTCTTAGAATCGACCATTATAGAACGCATAGGAGATGTACTCATCCTTCACAATAGCAAGAAGTTGGATTCCATCTTGGGTCTCACAAACCTCCATGCCAAGTAGCTCATACCTAATCTCAACTTGAAAGACCCATTAAGTGGTCAAGGATGAGATAAAATATGAGGATTGGACATAAGGTTACCACAGATTCTTAAGTCAGAGGACTAATAATATGTACCAGCATAAATAAGTGAATTAGTCACTATTGACTTGCTACTTTGACTATCTACTGGATTCTATGGTGGGTCTTTAGTACTTTGTTCTCTAACAAGCACCCACTAACATGCACATGTATCTCATACAGTTGCACATGGAAAGAAGTAATTTCCAATCCCTAGATTTATGCATCATTAGAGCAAAGTATATTTTGATCTTAGATACCCTGTCTCATAAGATCCCATGACTTGAAAGTTTTAAGATCACAACTATGTGAGACTGATTCCATGGTCACCAAACCAAGTCCCATAGTCTTAGGTGATCTGAGGGTTTCATCCAAATGCTAGTGAAGTATAATAGAGCATAAGATGGATGTGGCCATATAGAGAATATCATTTAATTAAGATAGCTTTACAAGATAATAGTTTGTATAAAACTAATCTCATTTGCTTGCAGGGCACTATTCCAACAATCTCCCACTTGACCTAAAGCTAATGCCTCATGGCCTTAAGACCCATCTTTTCAAGATGTCCTTCAAAGACCTTTTGCGATAGGGCTTTTGTCAGTGGATCTCCTATGTTCTCTTTCGAGGCAGCTCTCTCCACTCGAATGTTACCTCTATCAATGATCTCCTAGATTAAATGATATCGCCTTAATATGTGCTTAGAATGCTAATGAGATCTTGGCTCTTTAGCTTGTGCTATCATCCCGTTGTTGTCGCAGAAGACAACAACTTGCTCAGCAATGCTAGGTACTATATTCAACTTTTGAATGAATTTTTTCATCTAAATGCCTTCTTTGCAGCTTCTGAAGTTGTAATATGTTCTACCTCTATGGTTGAGTCAACTGTGGTGTCTTATTTTGAACTTTTACAACTTATCGCGCCACCATTGAGGCAAAATATGAATCTAGAAATAGATTTAAGATCATCTACATTAGATTAGAAACTAGAATTTGAAAATTCTTCAAGTTTCAATTCTCCATTGTTATACTATAAAAATAAGTCCTTAGTTTTTCTTAATTACTTAAGGATAATTTTTATGGTCATCCAGTGACTGTCATTATGGTTGGATTGGAACCTACTTGTAACACCTAGCGAGTGTGCCATATCTAGTCTTGTATATTAAACTGCATACATTATACTTCTTATTACTGAGGTATATGGTATTTAGGACATTCTTCATTTCTCTTTCTTAGTCTTGGGAACAAAGATTTAGGAAGACAAATGCCGTGTCCTATGGAAAAAAAACCTATCTTGGATTCTTCAATACTAAATCTCTTTAGTATCTTGTCAATATACAGGATTTGGGAAAGTTGCATCATTCTTCTCAATCTGTCTTTATAGATATGTATTCTCAACACGTAGGATGCTTTTCCCAAATCCTTCATGGAGAATTGTGCAAATAACCATGCTTTAGTGCACTATAACATTCCTACTTTATTCCTAATGAGAAAGATGTCATCGACATAAAGCACAATAAGTTGTATTGAACTCTCACTTGCCTTTTTGTACACACATGGCTCATACACATTTTTGACAAAGCCAAATGATTTGACTGTTTTGTTAAAACGTATGTTCTAACTTTGGGATGCTTGTTTAAGTCCATAGATGGACCTTTGGAGCTTGTGAACCTTTTGCTCACTCTCTTTGGATGAAAAATCTTGTGGTTGCTCCATGTAAATTTCTTCTTCAATGTCACCATTGAGGAAAGTAATTTTTACATCCATTTGCCATATCTCATAGTCATAATATGTAGCTATGGCTAGTAAGATTCGAATGGACTTAGGCATAGCGATCAATGAAAAAGTTTTTTCAAAATTGATACCAGGTCTTTGAGTGTAACCTTTTGCCACTAGTTGCGCTTTAAAAGTCATTACTTCTCTATTTACCCCAAGCTTTCACTTATAGATCCACTTGCAACCAACAGGAACTATTTCTTTTAGTGGATTTACCAAAGTCCATACTTTATTTAAGTACATGGCATCTATTTTGGATCTCATAGTATCAAGCAAACATCCTGAATCTATGTCTAACACAGCTTTTTCATAGGTCTTTAGATCCTTATCCAATTATCCCATCTCATGAAGGAATCCAAACCTTTTAGGTTGCTTTTTGATCCAATCCAACCTTCTTAGAGGTTGTGTACTAGGTTTTTGCAATTTTGTTGTTTTCATTGCTTGTGGGAATTCTTGATCATCCTGAACTTCATCAAGCTCAATGATCATCCTTTTTATCTAATAGAAATTTCTTTTCCAAAAAAGTGCGTGTTTCTTAAGATAAAACGCCTTTTGTTTCGAGGAATTATAGAAATAATAGCCCATAAACTCTCATGGGTATACCACAAACTTTCACAAAATAGATCTACTGTCCAATTTATCCCCCATTGTATGTCTCATGTGGGTGGGAAATCCCCAAACTTTTAGATAGTGGTAAGAGGGTGCTTTGCCATGCCATATCTCATATAGTATTTTTGGTATTGACTTTGAAGGTATTACATTTAGCAACCTCACAACTATTTCTAAGGCATATTCCTAAAAGGATATGGGTACATCAGAAAAACTCATCATGGAATGTACCATGTCTAAGAAGGTATGATTTCTTCTCTCAGCTACTTCATTAAGTTGGGGTGTGTTGAATGGAGTCCATTGAGAGGTATCCCATTCTTTTTAAGATAATCCAAGAACTCGGCACTTAAGTATTTTTCCCTTTGATCTAATCAAAGGGCTTTAATACTAAGTCCTTTATGCTTTTCTACTTTATTCTTATACTCTTTGAACTTTTCAAAGGCCTCGGACTAGCACTTCATAAGATACATATGTCTGAATAGACTATGGTCATTGGTGAAAGTGATGAAGTAAGAATTACCATCTCTCTCACTAACTCTTAGTAGTCCATAAACATCTATTGGATCAAATCCAAAAGACTTGTGGTTTGCTTTGTTTGTCCTACAAAGGGAGCCTTAGTCATTTTTCCCTATAAACAAGATTCACAAGTGGGAAGGTCCTCAATGCCACTAACTTTTAGTACTTTGAGAGATTTCTACTTGCTTATTCTATTCTTAGAGATATGGCCAAGTCTTGTATGCTACAGAATGGCATCTTGTTGGATATCTAGCTTCTTTTTATTTGTTTGAGCATGTATTAGAGGAGTGGAAAAATCAAGCACGTATAATCCATTAAGTAATGTACTTTGTGCAATTAAGGAACCATTTCTTAATGCTTTCAACTTTCCATTTGATATTTAAAAATCAAATCCTTCATTATCCAAAATAGGAATTGAAACAATGTTCTTAACAAGATTAGGTACATAGTAAATTGGATCAAGAACAATACAAGAATTTCCTAAGTTTAGTGTTACTATGCCTTAGACCTTGGTTGCAACTCTTGCTCCATTTCCAAGGTGGAGGATCATATCCCCTTCACATAGACTCCTTCTTCTTTCCATCCCCTATAAGGAATTACAGAGATGAGAACTATATGCGGTATCATATACCCATGAAGAAGAATTAGTTGTCAAATGCACCTCAAAAAAAGCATACCCTTCTCAAGATTAGCTAGGTAAGCTTTGTATTTCTTTTCTAATTACCATTTTCACTACAATAGAAACAATTTGCATTGATTTTAGCCTTTTTCTTAACTTTCCCAAAACTCTTATCGAGTTGCTTTCCTTTCGAGAAAAAACTCTTCTTCTTCTTACCTCTCTATCTAGGGCCCCTAGGACCCTTTGACTTGGAGAAAAATGTCATCATAAGAGATATTTCTTTTCTCATTATTACCGCCGTGGTTACTAACATGTTTATCAATTCATTGATCGTAACTATTTGCTTGGACATATTAAAGTTCACAATGAATTGGTTGAACAAGGGTGGCAATGATTGGAGGATCAAATCCACATAAAGGTCATTATCCATGATCACATCAAGTTGTCCGAGCTTTTCAATGAGTCCAATCATCTTTAGCTCGTGATCATGGACACTTGCCCTTTCACTCATCCTTGTCCTAAAGAGCTCCTTAGACAAAGCAAACCTTTTGTATCTAGTTTGAACACTATACAACTCTTGTAGGTGCATGTAGATCTTAGAAGTATGTTTCATGTGCTCATGAGTCTTTTGGAGCTCATTAGTCATGGATGCCAACATGAGGCATCTAACTTGCAGATCATCATCCACAAATTTTGTGAACATTTCACGAACCTCATTAGTTGCATTATCACCTAAAGTGTCTGATGGACTTTGATCAAGAACATATGTCCTTTTATCAGAGTCAAGAATTATCTTAAGGTTTCTCAACCAATCTTGGAAGTTAGGCCCTGTGAGGTTTTTGATTTTCAAAATGTTTGTTAGTGAATTTTTAGCCATTTATTTGTTGAAGATTTTAAAAATCTACATGAGGAAAAAAAAGAGAATTAGCATGTGATTGAGTTTGATATTAAAACATGTTCATGATTTTTCAAGCATGTTTTTCTTCCACTATTTTATCAAATTATTAACCTCCAAGAAGAATTCGGGAAATCACATTTTCTAGTGAGAATTAAGACCTCAATGACTTGACAATGGACCCTCGTGACTGAGTACCATCCACGAGCAATCGAAGAGTAAGAAACTTTTGCTAATTGCACCTCATGCAACTCTTGATATATTTTACCTCATTTTTCATATAGACATATGACCGTGCACTATCTATACTACTAAGTGTTAAGTCAAACCCACCAATCAAACTTTATCTCAAGATGGCCTCACGACATCCCCCGTGATCGAGTGCCAATGCGTGAGGGTTCCTAAGTCAAAGATGCATCTTATGCTAAGTATATGCTCACAGCTTTCTTCCTAAATATGACCCCTGTGACGGAGTGCCATTACACAAAATCGGTAGTATCATCATGGTATACATGATTTGTGGAAGGCTTATTTGTATCCATTTTGACTTTATATTGAAAATACTTAGATGTTCTAAGTGGAGGTTTTTTGCTTGCAAAGATCTGATCATTTTATCTTCTTATTTAGGTTCTCTATATCTTAGTCATGCATCTCATACATCAATAGGATATGAAGAGTGTAAATAAGTATATAGCCTAGCATGCTCCTAGGGTGGGATGACCATAAGCCTAACTAAGTGATAGACTTAGAGCCATAGGTGCATCACTTCAGTTGATTTTAAGTGGGTTGAATTAAACTAAACTATTACATGAGTGCATCCCATACATTTATGATTCTTGAATTAGCCTCCATGCCTCCATTGGACACTTTGCTCTATGCAACATTTACATGAAATGGAAATCCTCACCGTTAGAAGTTATACTCTCGTAACTTTTATAAGATAGAAAAATAGGCATGCAAGCCCCATTGAATACAACCTATTTCAACACTTTGAAACAAATAAAATCAATTTAAAGGCTCATGATCATCCCCATTCATTTATCATTCATTCAACAATTAAATGAATAATAAATAAATCTAGAATTAATAATTAATTCCAACAATTATATGCTTATCTCATAAACAAATAATTAAACCAAGCATAACATGTATGCCATTAATTGGAGATCAACTTTAATCAATTTTTAAAAGCATTCAAATATGTCAAACATAATTTTAAGGCACGACACGACACTTATGCAACCAATGTGTGTAGTGCAAAAACTTGTTGAGCATTAAAGGAGTTGAGAAAACAACTCAAAGCCTACTAATAACACCCAACATCAGACTACCTAGCAGCCCATGGTACACGACTGGGCAGCTAGTGCACATAGTGCGCGCATGTTGCTTGGCCAATGCCTAGGGAGCTGCTGGCAGCCTTGGCTTTTAGTATTCAAGGTTTGCCAAGTGTGTTCTCCACTCAACTTTTATGCACTAACAATTTGAGCACATGTTCTAAACATCATAACACACATTTTAGATCAATTTCCAGATTTAAAACACCTTTTAAAACTGGAAATAAAAGTGCTCAAAGATGCTTTCAAAAATTGAAAAAAGTAAGAATCAAATTCTTCAAGTAATCTTAAACATAATTCCAATCAAATTGGGTCCAAAATAGACCAAAATTTTTCAATCATAAGCCAACATGCTATATCAATATATAACATCAATTAATGCCAAAACTCTTTTCAACATTAATCACTATGAATTAAAACAAGCCAACTACATGAATAAACACTTTAATCACATAATAGCATGCTTTTAATTCATCAATCAAGGAACCACATACAAATCAACCAAATTCCCAAATTCATCAGTTGAATCAAGAATATGGTGATAAAGATCAATCCATCACATAAATCAATCAACCAAGCAAAATCTAAATCTAAGCATGATTTATGCTCCGATACCACTTGAAGGCAAGAAAAGCACTAAGACTATAATCATAACTTTAAAACATAAAATAACTAGTACATACAAGCATTGCAGGTATCTAATCATGCCTTGGATTCATATTTAGATAGAGGATTACCTTGATAAGCTAATCTAGAAAGAAACAACTGAACATTTCACAAATTCTAAATTCTGTTTGCTTGCAGTACAATGAAAGTATTGCGATGATCGCCCTACCAAATCACCTCCAAAAATTCTAGAAAAATTGTTGACTAGAGAAAACATGTTAATTATAAAGGTTAAAAATTCAGATTGATTGGACATCTAGATCATCATGTAGAAAATCACAAAGTTGGACCTCACGCAGAGAGTTTTCCAAAAATAGAGTAAGGCACACATCTTGCCTATGTTGAAATAGTCCACACACCGATGAAATTTACTTAATTTTCTAATTCATAAGCTAGATTAGAATTGGAGAATAGACAATGGAGAATGTCGAAAATTGGTAGGAGGAGGAAGAAAAAGCTAAGCCTTCAACTCATAAAATGCTAGCTTGCACAAGGAGTTATTTTTTGAGGGAAAAAATGAAGAATCTAATTCTTCACACCTTTTGCACACCTTTTTCTCTCTCTGGCTATGTACCTCACCATATCTATACATATACATAGATTTGTGTGATGCCAAGGTTGCATCACACATTCCATAAGGGGGAGGGGGTGGGCAGCCAAGATTGCTTAGGTGGCAAGGGAATCCAAATTTTATTTGAATTTTATTTGCATCTTAATTATATTTGGAATCTCATTTCAAATTAATTAAGATGCAATCTCAAATCTCATTTGAGTTTTCCCTCCAAAAATGCATTCGTCTTAATTAATCAAATTATACTCTTTAATTCAATTAATTATGCTTTGATTTAACTCTTTAAATTAAACTAACTTAACTCTTTAAGCTTAATTGTTAACTTATCTCTTTAAGTTAATTTGACCAATTGATGGTCATGTTGGCACCTAATAATTAACTCCTTAAATTAGTTGATCAATTTAACACTTAAATCAAAATCAATTAAGCCAAAATTGACCTTTAAACTTGGCACCAAAATTTGATCTATTAAGATAGAGTGATCCTTTTTCTAACTCCTTAGAAAATTCCCTCCATCAATTGGGAAGTTAATTGGATTTTGTGCTTGATCTAATAGGTTCTACCATTCATTGGACATGGGCTCACAACTCCATGTGACTTTTGAATATCTCATATTTATTCTATCTTAAAACTCTTTTTAAATTAGTCAACTCAATTTAATTAATCTTATTAATCGAAGAGTACCCAATCTCCATGGTTAATGTCCAATCTCAAGCCCATGAAGCCCAACTAATTGACCAAAATGAATATTCTGGAGAACCATCATTGCTCTACGCATGTCATACAAATATGGTCATTCCATTTTTTATCTCCTAAAAAAAGGCTTAGGGTAAAATATTTGTCAGCTCCCCATTAGCCTCGATACTATATCTCTATTCCTAATGCTCGAGTCCATTAGTGTGACCTCATCTTTGGAAAACCCCTTTTCCAAATTATCACACCACCTTGCGCAAGAATTTCTTGGAATTAATTATTATAGAACACATAGGAGATGCATTTGTCCTTCCCAATAGCAAGGAGTTGGATTCCATCTTGGATCTCACAAATCTCTATGCTAAGTAGCTCATACTTAATCTCAACCTAAAAGACCTACTAAGTGGTCAAGGATGAGTCAAAGCATAAGAATCGGACATAAGGTTACCATGGATCCTCGAGTCAGAGGACTAATAATATGCATTAGCGTAAGCAGAAGAATTAGCCACTACTAACTTCCTACTTCAGCTATCTAGTGGATTCTTCAATAGGTCTTTAGTGCCTTATTCTCTAACAAGCGTCCACTAACATGCACATGTATGTCATATAGTTACTTCTAGAAGAGAGCAATTTCCAGCCCTTGGATTTATGTATCGTTAGAGCAAGTCTTTTTAGATCTTAGATGTCCTATCTCATAAGATTCTATGACTTGGAAGTTTTAAAATCACAATCGTGTGAGAGTTATTCCATGGTTTCCAAGCCAATTCCCACAGTTTTAGGTGATCTAAAGGCTTTATCTAAATGCAAGTGAAGTATAACAAAGCATAAGATGAAGGTGGCTATATAGAGAATACTATTCAATCAAGATTGCTTTACATGGTAATAGTTTGTACAAGGCTAATATCATTGGCTTGCAGGGCACTATTCCAACATGTAGGATGCCTTAGAGAGTCCGTGGGAGGCTATTTTTATGATCCCTTAGAACAAAAGGTGTTTGCCTTAAAGATGCCAACTTTTTGTAAACGGAGTTTTTGTTAACTAGAAAGGGCATTGTAATTAAACTTGATGAAGTTCAAAACAATCATAGCATGCTACAAGAAAGTGAAATACTTATATAAAATCCATCTACTATGCACATTCAAAGAAGGTTCGATTGGCTAAGGAAATAACTTAAAAGATATGGTTTCCTTCATAAAATTGGTTAATCAAATAGTGATTGGAGGGCCTTTGAAGAAGCCATGTTAGACATGAATTCGGGAAAATAACAAGATGTTATGAAATTTGAGATAGGCTTTGTATACTCAAATAAAGTATGGACCTTGATAGGTCCATCAAATGATATAATACCTATTGGTTGCAAATAAATCTATAAGCAAAAGCTTGGAGTAAATTAGGAGGTAGTAACCTATGAAGCTAGACTAGTGGCTAAGGGTTAAACTTAAGGCCAAGGATTGACTTTGAGGAAACCCTTTCATTAGTGGTGATGCCTAAATTCATTAGGATTTTACTTGCTATAGTATCATATTATGACTATGATATATGTTAAATGGATGTCCAAAACCACATTTCGCAATTGAGACATTGATAAGGAAATTTGCATGGAGCAACCAGAAGGTTTCATATCCAGAGAGAGTGAGCAAAAAGTTTGCAAACTCTAAAGGTTCATTTATAGACTTAAATAAGCATCTATAAGTTGGGATTTATGTTTCAATGTGACAGTTAAAGAGTTTAGCTTCATTAAAAACATATATGAGCCATATATGTACAAGAATGCTAGTAGAAGATTAATCCAATTCTTGGTACTTTATGTCGATGACATTCTTTCCATTGGGAATGATAAAGGAATGTCAGAGTATACTAAACCATGGTTATATACACAATTCTTCATGAAAAAGTTGGAAGAAACATTCTTTATATTAGGAATATGAATTTATAGAGATACGTCTCAGAAAATGTTGGGCCTCTCCTAATCATTGTACATAGATAAGATATTAAAGTAATTTAGTATAGAGGAATCGAAGAGAGGATAGCTCTCTATGAGACACAGTCTTAATGTCTCTAAGTTATGGCCCCTAAAACTGAGGAAGAGAGAAGAAGAACAGCTCTTATATCTTATGCATCCGCAATAAAGAGTATAAGGTATGCTTGCTATGTACAAAAGTGGATATAGCTCATGTTCTAAGTATCATGAGTTGCCACCAATCCAAAAAGTCCTTGGAGTGTTGTAAACGGTAATTGTAAAGTATTTGAGAAGAACAAAATGAGTTGTTCTTTACTTACGATAGTAGAGAATTGAAACTCAAGGGGTTTCCAAATTCTATTTTCGAACTCGATGTAGATGACTTTAAATCCATGTCATGATTTATATTTTGCCTTAATGGTAGCATGATTAATCAGAAGAGTTCCAAGCATGAAAATACTACATGCTCAACTACTAAGGTAGAGTATTTACATTAGATGCCGCAAAGAAGGATGTTTGGATCAAAAACTTCATCTAAAAGTTAGATGCAATGCCTAGCATTGCTGAGTCAATTGTCCATTATTGGGACAATGGATCTATCAGGTAAAGTTAAGATCTCATCAAAGTTTTAAGCACATTTTGACATAGTATTGCTTTATTTAAGAGATCATTTATAAAAGAAATATTATGATGGAAATGATTGCCTCGAAAAAGAATATAGCGAACCTACTATCTAAACCCCTATTGCAAAAGATGTTAGAGGACATTTTAGGAAGACAGGCCTTAGGAGTGTGGGAAATTGGCTTTAGGACAAGTGGGAGACTATTCGAGTAGTGCTAGTAAGCCAATTGGATTGGTGTATAACTACTCATATGATACATTCTTACTTAATCAATATAATTATTTTGTTGGCTAACTATATCTTATACTTCTTTGTTAGGTATTTGGTTGAAGCCCGCAACGTCACACATGATAATGGGCACGATGCAAGTTAATGGTTAGCTACATCATGAAACATGTTGTTAACCCTATGATGATTTGCATTGTTTTGATTGTGATAGAATTATATTCCTAAATTTGTGTGCTGAATGCATGCAAATAAATTGGGAATATCCTTCCATATTAATTGCTAGAATCTATCTATATACTGGAATTTACTTTCCATAATTAAAATATCTCTTGAAAATCCTAGGTTGACTCATATCTCTATGATTTAGGAAAGAAATCATTCTTGCATTTCTCATTGATATATCTGAAAGAAGGAGTAGGATTGGGATCTAAATTGATATGGGATAGCCCAACAGACCCAATAGGCCCTTCTACAAATGAGACAG
>JACGDI010000472.1:1606196-1763846 GCA_014898725.1 Jacaranda copaia | reverse complement strand
CTAGTTTACGTTTGTTCTTGGTTGCAGATCTCAAGCCCAATACCTACCATTCTAATCCATCGGAGTTCTGGACCGATAAGCTCTTTGCAGCATCACAAATATTAAAACTAAAAGTAAGCAAAATAAAACTAATCAACTCTATTCCAAGGATCATATTCATGCTCTAAATAAGGATTCTGATCTAGAAAATTTACCTTTGTGGTTAGAAATAAAGGAATAGAGAATTTCTGTCCAAAACTCTTTAATTGGAATATCAACTAACCCCAACCATTGGAACCAAAACTCCCCTTCCAATGCTCTAAAAATCAGCAAAATTGGCAACTATCAACGTCACCAAATGATGGAAATATAGGCCAAAAAATTGCTAGAATCATCTACCAAAAAGTCTCCCATCTATCCACCCAAAAATTAGTCCAATGGATAATCCACCAAGTAATCTAAGTCCTCCAAGTGTAGGACCTCTAACAATCAAGTCCATATACCTTAGGCAAGCTATAATTCAACCTCAATTATGCCATATTAAGAGAAGAGAGGGTTAAAAAGATTGGGCGATTTTGGAGGAGAGGAATTTGTGTGATGAATACAACACATGAATTATATCACACTATGGAGGAAAAATGTGAGGATGCTAACAACATAAGGTGGCCGGCCACATAGCCTTATGCAGAGGTAAGAGAGCTGCTACCTAGTATCACACCTCCTAGGCAAGTTGGCTAACTTGCCAACTTGCATGTGCATTTAAATTTTATTTACATTCATATTTTATTTCTCTAATTGAAAATGCCACCTTGTAGATTTAAATGAATTCTTCTATTTAATTTCCCTCTACTATAGCTATCTAGTGGGTTTTCCTTATGGGTATTCAATGAACTTGTTATCTAACAAGCATACATTAACATGCATCCATGTTTTCATAGATTGCTCATGAAATGGAGTAATATCTAACCTATTGGAATATGCATCAGTAGTGCAAGTCTATCCAAATCT
The DNA here is from genome assembly GCA_014898725.1 of Jacaranda copaia. Lineage (NCBI taxonomy): Eukaryota > Viridiplantae > Streptophyta > Magnoliopsida > Lamiales > Bignoniaceae > Jacaranda > Jacaranda copaia. Next base: position 1,762,859 of record JACGDI010000472.1, on the reverse strand, counting down.
TAGATTCCCTATCTCAAAAATTTCTATGACTTGGAATATTTTAAAATTATGACTGTAGAGACTTATTTCATGTTCACCTTTATATGTGTGATCAATTCGCATAGTCTTGTATGATTTAAGGACTTCAACCAAATACAGGTGAAGTATAAAAATATATAAGGTGAAGGCAACCATTTAATAAGAATATCGTTCAATCAAGATTGTGTCATAAGTGCAATAGTATTACATACCAATGTTATTGGCTATGGGGTACTATTCCAACAATCTCCTACTTACTTTAAAGCTAATTCCTTGTAGTCTTAAGACCATTCTTCTCAAGATGTCTTTCAAAGACCTTTCGTGTTAGGGGCATAGTTAATGGATCTATTATATTTTCTTCTAAGGCTACCCTCTTCACTCGAATGTTGCCTTTATCAATGATCACATGGATTAAATAATATCGCTCAAAATGTGCTTGGATTGTTGATGAGATCTTGGCTCTTTTGCTTGTGCAATGACTTCATTGTTTTCATAAAAGATAACAACCGACTTTGCAATGTTGAGCATTACATATGATTCTTGGATAAAGTTTCTTATCCAAACACCCTCTTTTGCAGTTTCTAAAGTAACAATATATTCTAACTTAGTGGTAAAATTGGTTATAGTGTATTGTTTGGAACTCTTCCAACTTACTGCACCACCATTGAGGTAAAATATAAATCTTGACATGGATTTAAGGTCATCTTCATCGGATTGAAAACTTGAACTCGAAAACCCTTCAAGTTTCAATTCTCCTTTACCATAAACCAAAAACAATCCATAGTCCTTCTCAAGTACTTTAGGATGGCTTTTACAAATTTTTAGTGACTCTTACTAGTATTAGATTGAAAGTCGCTCATGACAGTTAGAGTAAGTGCTACATCTAATCTAGTACATTGAATGACATACATTATGCTTTATATTGTAGATGTATAAGGTATGTGGGTCATTATTTCTCTTTTATCTTTAGTCTTAAGGGCTATAGTATTGGAATAGTAGCTCACAAACCAATTAGATTGGTCTTGTAAACTATTTTCTAGTAAGATAATCTTGACTGAATAATATTCATTATATAACCATCTTCATCTTATGCTCATCACATTCACTTCATCTATATTTTGTTGAAGCATTTAGATCACATATAGACTACAGGACTTGGTCACACATTGGTTAGTGATCGTGGAATAAGTGTTACACAATCATGATCTTAAATCTTTCAAGTCATAGGATCTTACGAGACATGGCATCTAAGATCCAAATAGACATGCACTAACGATGCACAAATCTGAGGGTCAGATATTGCTCTGTTCCATGATCAATACTATATGAGATATAGGTGCTTGTTAGAGATAAGGCACTAAAGGTTTGCCAGAAGAATCTACTAAATAACCATAGTGGTGAGTTCTTCAGCTTATATTAGTATATATAATTAGTCCTTTGACCTGAGGATTTAGGTAACCTTATGTTTAGGTTCTTATGCTTTAACTCTTTCTTGACCACTCCGTAGGTTGTTCAAGTTGAGCTTGGGAATAAGCTACTTAGACATGGAGGTTTGAGAGATCCAAGATAGAATCCAATTCTTCATCATTCTGAAGGGCAAGTACATCTCCTATGTGTTCTATAATGATCGATTCCAAGAAATCTTTAGCAAGGTAGTATGAAAATTTGGAAAAGGCATTTTCCAAAGATGAGGTCATAATGTGGAATCAAACATTGGAAATAGAAACATAATATCAAAGCTATTAAAGAGCTTGCAAATATCTTGCCTTAGGCAGGCCTCTTTTTGGAAGTAGGAGATTGTATGACCATATTTACATAGTACACATAGAGCTAGAATGGTTCTTCAAAAGCATTCATTTTGGTCAATTAGTTGGGGTCCATGGGCTTGAAGTTGGGCATTGACCATGAAGATTGGGTACTCTTCAATTAATGAAAATTAATTGAATTGAGTTGATTATTTTAAAGAAGTTTAATCTAAAATGAATATTTGATATTCAAAAGTCACAAAGAGTTGTGATCCCATGTGAAATGAATGGTAGAACCTAATGGATCACACATAAAAGCCAATAACATTTCCTACTTGATGAAGAAATGTTTCTAAGAGTTAGAAAAATGCTCTTAGTGGACCGATTTGGTGGGTGGCAAAATTGAGATCAATTTTGGCTTGATTAATTTAATTGTTAAATTAATTAGCTAATTTAAAGGGTTAAATTAAATTAATAATTAAGGAGTTAATTATTTAGTACCACATGACCATCAATTAGTTAAGTTAACTATGACTAGCTTAAAGAGTTAACTATGACTTGCTTAAAGAGTTAAGCTAATTGACTTAAAAGTTAAGTCAAAGTTTAATTAATTAAATTAAATTGTTTAATTTAATTAATGAGGAGAATATATTTTGGAGGAAAAATTCAAATGAAAGGTTCATTTGGTGTGGCTTTTTAATTAATTTGAAATGAGATTCCAAATGTCATTAAATACACACCAAATTCAAATTTTGCCAACTTGCAAGGCTTAGTTAGCAGTCATCCTTGAGGAAGGTGTGATGCCCACTTAACATCACACCATTCTCACTCTATGTATAGATATAAAGGGAGTTAGGGGCAGCCACTTGCATCATTGTGTGAAGAATTAGATTCTCTCGCATTTTCCCTCCAACGTTCAAAGTGTTGCCTCATATGTTCAAGCTTCACTTCTCTTCTTCTCCTATCTCCAAATCAATCCTTCATCTTTGAAAATATCATTTCTATTTTCCAGCTAATATTAAGGAGATTAGGATCTAGCATTGGTGTGTGGATCATAACAATTAGAGGCAAGACAATTGGATTGCTTGCTTTTTGAAATCCATTGTCAAGACAGTGACTTTGGAAATTTTTTCAAGGAGCTTTCCTTGGTTTTTTTGATCTGGATTTTTTACAGTAGCTTCATCAAGGAGTTTAGAATGTGCTGTAAACGTTTCAGAATTTTTTCAGGAGTTTGGATTGAGCAAAAGTTGCCCAATCTCCAATGTTTCATTGGAAGACAGATTCAAGTTGTTGAGTTGATCTTCCTCATATCCTTGAATTTTTGCTAATCAAGGTACTTTTCTATCCAAATCTGAATCAATAGTATGTTTAGATACGTTTTATCATGTGTAGCCTAGTTAATTTCTATTTTTAAAGTTTTAGTTACTAGATTCTAGCGTTACATATGACTTCACATAAACTTAGAGAGATGAAGACCATATCCTATGGGAAGAAATTCCTTCTTGGATTCTTCCAGACTAAACCTTATTTAGTATTTTGTCAATGTTTGTAGTTTGGGAGAGCCCCAACATTCTCTTTGATCTATCTCTATAGATCTATATTTTCAGTACAAAGGATGTTTCTCCCAAATTTTTTATCGAGAATTGAGAAGATAACCATACTTTAGTACATAGAATTCTAGAGAATACAAAAGTTGGAAAAGTACACATTTCAATGCTTCCTTCCCCCCTCTCTTTTCCCCCCTTTTTGGTTAATTTTTCTTCCTTTTTTCTTTTTCTCTTTTAGCATTTTTTGCTCACTACTGGCTCTTTATTTCTCTTGCCACACGTGTTGCTGCCTCCAATAGTTAGCATATATCCACTTCCTTATGTTTGAATCCTTCCATCGATTTCCATCACCTGCTTCTTCTTCTTCTTTGCAACCTCTTTCTCTATAACTTGTTTTTACCTTAGCCTCATTCCTACTATTGAACCATCTCCTCCTCTTGGTTATTATTCCTTCTAGGCTTCCCTCTCTTCTCTCCCCATATCGTCTCTCCCCAACCTTTCTTATTATCCACCTTACCTCCAGCCTTTGCGCATACCCCTCTTTTGGAGATGTCATTCACAATAGCACATTTGAACCTTTCACCCACGACCATTATTTCTCTTATCCTTTCTTTGATTCCACAAGTCCTAAGGTTGGGTCAATTTCTTTAATTAATGGCAAAACTTCAGTTACTTTCTCTGTTTCTGAAATTGAGAAATTCATTTAATCTTTCCAATTTTCCCTAATTAGAAAATTCTCATTTAGGCTCCTAAAGTATCAATCCATTGTCCAAAGATTGAAGTTACTAAATCTAGTAGGAGGTTTTTCCATCCTTTTTCTCAATCCTAAACACACCCTTCTATTATTAAGCAACCAAAGGATTACTCTTCGATTTGGCTTTGTAGGGAATGGGTTATCGGTGGTCTTTTAATCCGTATTCTCAAATATATCCTAGATTTGATCTTTATCATGAACTTTCTATAGCACCAGTCTGGTTGCGTATTCTTGAGCTTCCACCTAACTTGTTCAATTATGAGGTGTTCCATATTGTTACTTCAACGGTTGGAAATCCAATCAAAGTAGATGAGCTTACAATGAAAAATGACTGAATTAGTTTTGCTAGAATTTGTGTAGAGGTAGACCTAACTAAACCTTAAATTCATTCAATCTTTCCAATTTTCCCTAATTAGAAAATTCTCATTTGGGCTCCCAAAATACCAATCCATTGTCCAAAGATTGAAGTCACTGAATCTAGTAAGAGGTTTTTCCATCCTTTTACTCAATCCTAAACACATCCTTCTATTATTAAGCAACCAAAGGATTACTCTTCGATTTAGCTTCGTAGAGAATGGGTTATCGATGGCCTTCCAATTTGTACTCTCAAATATACCTTAGATTTTGATCTTTATCATGAACATTCTATGGCATTAGTCTGGTTGTGCATTCTTGAGCTTTCACCTAACTTGTTCAATTATGAGGCGCTCCATATTATTACTTCAATGGTTGGAAATCCAATCAAAGTAGATGAGCTTACAATGAAAAGTGACTGAATCTGTTTTGCTAGAATTTGTGTAGAGGTAGACCTAACTAAACCTCTATTGAAGGAATTTGAATTGATACAAGACTCAATTACCTCCAACATCAAGTTGATATATGAAAACTTGCAAAAGTACTACTCACACTATTGCAATATTGGCCATGGCGTTGAAGTATGCTATATCAATGGTAATGCACCAAGGCTAGCTAGAAAAAGAGTTTTTAGGAAATTGCAAAAATCTAATAAAATGGAGAAAGGAAAATAATCCAAAAAGATGTGTAGAAGAGCATGGCTGGGACCAATAGGGTATCTCAAGCTAAGAAACAAAACATCCCTTCAGTACCTAATCTAGTTAAAGTTGGTAATTCATTGGCTGCTTTTGTTACTTGTGAAGATCCTCTCGGCAATACTTCCATTTATGTGGATGTTAATAAGTTTAGTGTTATGTTGGAAGATGAGAACAATTACAGAGATTTGGGACTTCTGCTGCTTCTATTTCTGATTTTGTGTTAAAAAAGTTAGTATGCCTTGAATCTATTGATGTTACTACTATTAGTAATGAATCTCATGTTAATTTGATTTCTATTAATTAGGTCTTCTTTTGGCTTCTAAAGATGGTGGAAATGTATCTTCATTAATAGTTTTATGTGATTAGGATGTTGGGAACAATGATATTGTGAGTAATAGTCAGGGGAAGAGCTTTTCTGTTGTTACTAAACCTAATTCTTCTTGAAAACGTTTGTGTGCCATGAATCTGTTGATGCCAGTACTGCTAATAATGAAATTCATGGTAATTTAGTTTCTATGAATTTTGGTTTTTGTGTGGGGTTTAAAACTTTAGTTAATTCTATTTTTGTGAATTTTGCTCTTTAGTTGACTTCTAAAGATGTTGAAAATCCTAGAAATGTGTCTTCCTTAATAGTTATATGTGATCAAAATGATGGGGAGTAAATGTTGGTTGATTTAAAAATTGTTGAATGAATTGAGGAATCTTATGGGAGTTTGTTTGATAAGGAATAAAACAAAGCTAAAATTTAATTCGATAAGTTGGTGGAACTATGCCCTATTGATATTTTGAACAATCAATTAGCTTTGAACAAAGTTTGCATGACATTGGCTCAGAAAGATCATGTTATAAGCTGCCCTATTTATATTGTTCAAGATATGCCAAATAATGTGAATACTTGTTTTAATGACTTAGATCACTCTAATGAATACCTCAACAACACTTCATCCAAAACCATGCAACACCTTATGGCTAATAACCCTATTGCTGTTATGATCTCCCTCATTTCTCTCCCAAAAAAAAAAAAAAACTCTAACTAAAATAAAGCCTTCATTCAATCTCCAAATAGATATGCTAAAATGAACCCCTTAAATAATACTAAATCCAAGAAACAAAAAACAAAGAGTTGTTCTTCCCTTTCCTCCTAAAAACACAAAAAGGAATATTCTAAAGATGCTCTTGTCCTTTCCCTCAATCAAATTCCTTTCCTCCTTTTAGATAAAGCAAAATCCCTTTGTTGACTCTTTGATGATTCCCAAAACTATTAAAGAATCACTAGACCAAAATCTATGAGATGTTTCCCCATGGACACTCTTATAAAAAAAGAGTAAAGTTTTCAATGAAGAAAGTGAAAAGAGCTAGACCTTTATCATCTTCAAAATGAATAGTAGTCTCATTTGGAATATTAGGGGCATTGGGAATAAATTCTCTCAATGTTTTGTTTATGATGTACTTAGAGAACACAAAATTAAGCTTATTATTCTAATTGAACAAAAAGTGAGGTTAGATCATGTTTTCATGCGTAGGAGATTGGGTTTGGATAGAGGTTTAGCAAATTCTAATATCAAGATTTGGTGCATCTATGTTGATTCCCTTGTTATTGAGGTTTAATGTAATACAAACCAACAGCTACATGTTTTTGTTTCTTATAGAAATTGATCTTCTGATATGTTTTGCTCTTTTGTGTTAGCCCAATGTGATAAACTTGTAAGATCGTTTCTTTGGGATGACTTACAAAGAGTCTCTAACAATACTCTCCTTTAGCTTGTTGGTGAGGATTTTAACATATTTATGAACATAGAAAAGAGAAAAAGAGGAGCTATTCTAGATGAATTGGTTATGGAATATTTTTATGATATGATGTTAGATTGTGGGCTAGAAGATGTAGGTTTTAAGGGCTCACTTTATACTTGGACTAGTAAGAATGTTTGGGAAAGAATAGATAGAGTTCTTTACTCATTTGCATGGCTGGAGGTTTTTTGCTATACTAGAGTTTAACATATCCCCAGAGCATGCTCAGATCACCAGGTCTTCTCACAACTTTCACAGATTCTAGTTTGGCTTATATCTCTAGTTTTGGATTCCTTCACATGTGGCTTAGACATCATGGATTAAAGGATGTTGTTAAGAATATTTGGATTAAACCTTTGAAGGAAAGAGGCATGCTCAAACTTTCTCTTAAGCTTATGCACTTAAAAAGGTGCTAAAATAGTAAAATAGAAATATTTTTGGGAATGTGTTCTCTAAAGTTAAGGAAGCAAAACAGGCCGCTGTGCAAGCCAAACACAATTATGACCGTGAGCCTTCCATTGAAAACCTACTACTACTAAAAATTCCAATGCATTATTGGCACAAACTCTGTCTTTGGAGGAGGATTTTTGGTGCCAAAAAGTTAACTACAAATGGATGTACGAGGGAGAATGTAGCACAGAGTATTTTTAGAGTTTAGTTAAGAAAAAACATATCAAAGGTAGAATATTTGAAATCAATGATAATGGCCAGACCATCTCAGAGTCAACAAAAAATTTGAGCTCAGTTGTTGATGTTGTTTAGCATCTTTTTATTGAAATTGAAACCGAATTCATAGAAACTGATTTGGAATATTTTTCTAGGCTGTTGGCAAATTATGAAGTAAGCTTTCTCAAGCAAGTCCCAACTCAGGATGAGATAAAGAAGGCTATTTTTGGCATCGATCCAAAAAGCACGGAAAGCCTCAACGATTACAATTCCCAATTCTTTCAAGCCTTCTACGATATTACTCAACAGGATATTGTAGAAGTTGTCCTTGACTTCTTTTAAGAAAAACCTCTTCCCCATGGTTTCTTGGCCATCACCATAACGCTCATCACTAAAATTGACTCCCTTTCCATGTGGAAACACTTAAGACCAATAAGCCTCTACAACACCACCAACAAAATTCTTTCCAAACTTATGAACCTTGGACTCTTATCCATCCTCACTCGCATCATTTCTCCTAACCAAAGTGGTTTTGTGCAGGGTCACTTTATCTATGACAACATCTTTTTGGCACAAGAAATAGTTTACTATTTGAGAATGTCATTATGAAACTAGAATAGAGAAAGCATACAACAAAGTGAATTAGAACATCATAATGGCTATTCTTAATAAATTTGGTTTTCCTTGTACGCAGATTAATCTCATTAAGAATCTTATTAATAACTGTCATTTTTTATTTGAGTGAATGGAGCCAATATAGAAATCTCCAAATTCTTCAGGGGCTTAAGGTAAGGGTATTTGTTCTCTCTTAGTCTGTTCATTATTCTTATGGAATTGTTCTCTAGAAGCTTGAAATCTCTTTTCCAAAGACACAGATCCATGTACTTTGAAGTTGGGATGCTCAATAAGTTCTTTTGGGGATCTACCATAGCTAAGAAAAAAATTTATTAGAGATCTTGGAAAAGGATGTGCTTTCCCTTCATTGAAAGACGTCTCAATGTCAGGTGTTATGACACTATGATAACTTTCACTTACAAACTTTGGTAGGGCGTTTGATGCCGAACTTCCCTATGGGCTGAATTTATCTGTAAGAGGCATTGTGGCGGTTGTTATCTATTAGTTATCGAAGTTTTTTCCTAGAATTCTTATATATGGAAAAGACTTAGGGCTATTCATTTTGAAGCTAAAAAACACATTTTTTGGATCATTAGGGAGGGAAACTTACCTTTTTGGGAAGATAATTGGATTGGTGATTCCTCTCTCAACTCCTTTCTTAACTTTAATCACTTTTCTTGTATTCTTGTCGATTCCTTTAAGAACGATGGTGAGTGGAGTAGATGTTTATTGGAGGATATGTTTCCATTAGATATTGTAGATTTTGTTTGTTGTATCCTCATCCTCCATAATTTTGAAGACTATATATTTTGGAAAATTGCTCATAATGGTTAATTTTGTATCGAAAGTACTTAGCACATTATTAGACACTCCAATACTCATTTCTTCCATTTTCCTTCCATTTAGAAAAAAATCCTCTCCCAAACTATCTTTGTTTTTGTTTGGAGGCTGCTCAATAATCTCATTCCATCTAACTAAAAACTTTAAGAGAAAGGCATTATTTTTTCATCTAAGTGCCAACATTGTAGAGATTTTGAGAGTATAATGCATATTTTTATTTCTTGCACTTTAGCTCAAAAAGTGTGGCACATTTTTGCACATATTTTTCACTTCTCTATGCCTAACCCCACCAATATATCTTTACTATTCCAAGCCTGGAAAATGTGACCACTTGTAAGTTCATGGATATACATCAAAAGCGTTATTCCAATCATAATCTGCTAGTTTTTATGGTGTAGTAGAAATGATCTCAAGCATAAAGTTCTTAAATGCATTGCTGAAAAGGTGATTTGGAGGGTTCATGAGTACATTAATGTTACTTACAAAGCTAGCTTACTCACCGCCAAACAATGGAAAAGAGATTTCACTATAGCAGCTATGTTCAATATCTTTTTTTCCACAACAAGAGCTTACAATATGCAATATTGTCAAAGGGCCTCCCCCTCATGCTATTTAACTTAAGCTAAATACTAATGGTGTAGCCCTTAGCAATCAAGTTGTTGTTGGAACTGGTGGAATTCTTAGAGGTGAAGACAAGCAGGTGATTTTAGCATTCTTTTATCCTATTGGTCATGCCAAGAATACAATTGTTGAGCTCACTATTGTTTTAAAGGCTTAGAGTTGTGTGCCCAAAATCAATTATCTAATATTATTGTTGAGTTAGATTCTCAAGTGGCTAAGCATCTTATTACTAACAACAAGCCTTGTTATTGGAGTATAGCTCACTTGATTAGAAAAATTAGAAATCCTATGTCCTCACTTAATGTATCTTTTTGTCACATCTATAGAGAAGATAATGCAGCGGCTGATTATCAAGCTAAGGAAATGTGTCTTACTTCTCAAAGTTCAATTCTTGAAAAATACCAACTTTCTAGAAAGGTACAAGTTATTGTGTGTATGGAAGAGTTGGACATCCCATATTTTAGATTTAAATAAACCATGATACCTGATGTATAGTTGCTGAAGTTCTTTTTATGTTCTTTAAATATCAATTTGTGGCATGGAATTTTAGTTCAGTTTCTATGTATGGTCCTTGGATGTAGTTCTTATCTCTATTTCAAAATCAGTTTATGGCAGTCTAGTTTCTATCTCTGATTTAGTTCAGTTTATGATTTAGTCATATTTGTTGTTCACTGTTGCTGCTGTGGAGTACCTTTATTTCCATCTAGCTTTGAGTTACAATAATGTATTGTTTAGCGATTATCTCTAATTTCTCACTCGATGGTTTGATGTCCCATGTATTTTACATTTTATGCCTTGTGCATAGTGATTTTGAAGTTTATCCATTAGTCCTTTTTTGATAAATTTTTAGTGACAAGGCCTGCATTTTGTTGTGATTCAAGACCTCATTTTTAGCTTCAAAGCTTACTAGCTTAGTGATTGCTCCAATTGTGTGAATCTCATTTTGTACCTAGTTTTTGTAGAGCTTTGGAAACTTTACTCATTTATTACACACTTGTATAAGCTTTCATAGCTACTAGACCTTTTTCATCTCCTTCAACTCATTTTAGTTGTGCAATTTCTGATTGCTATTGTCTTTGATGTATTGGAACATCCATTTGCTCCACATTAAACATTGATGTAACTTTATTTCTTATTTAAGTATATGTTCGCCTTATTTCAAAAAAATATAAAAACATATTGTAGTACACTATAACCTTTCTTTCATATTCCTAATGAGAAGAATGTCATCAACATAAAGTTTATGTAACACCCTTAAAATTTTCTTGATTATATTTATAATATTGCCATTATTTGAAATTTTCATAAATTTTATTTATTAATTATTTTAAAAGTTTTGTGGACAAAATTTTTATTTTTATAGACTTGATTTCACGCTTTTGGAAATGCTTGGGGTTTGCATGGAATGGCCTAAGTCAACTGTGGGGTCAATATTATTTTCCTAAATTCCTGGACCAAATTACATGACTTATTAAACCTTAGGGATTGAATTGCAAACGTAGAAAATTTGATAGGATATAACTTAGCAAAACTTTTTTTTTCACTTTTCACTCTTTTCTCCTTTCTTCTTCTCAAATCTACGACCACCCAATCTCTTCCTCGATGACCTTTCCATTGGCAACATTTCTCACCACACCAGACCATTTAAACATCTTTCCTCATCTTCTAGCCACACTTACACACACAAGCACTATTAAACGGACATTTCTCCATCAGTAGCAAGAAGGTGGAAAAAACCCACCTTGCAAGTTTCATGGTAGTTGACAGTTGGGTGAACTGAATGGGATTATGGGTGGAAAGTCAAAGAGCTCTCAGTTTTGAGACCTCATTTGAGCTATTGCATGGGAGTTTTGCACTATGGTGATGACAAGAGAGAGCAACTGGAGCTCGATGGAAAAAGTGATTCTCTTGGATGTTGAGCTCGATTTTTGTAGCTACAAGTCGCAAAACTTAGAATTCAGGGCGGCATTGGATAGCTCTCATCGAGAGGAGAAATTTTGTGGTGGCGCCCAATTTTTTTGATAGTAGTGGATGGCAACATATAGTATCCTCTCCTTGACGTAATAAATACTTTGGTGCAAATGGTTTATGGTTTCAGACCTCTGGTGGTGAATTTAGATTTTGATAATTGTATCATGTTATATATACATGTGTTATATATGTTGTACCTTTCTTTTTATAACATTGTACCTTGCTAAGAAAAGGATGTGGAATGATATATATTTAAGTTTATTGATTCCTATGCTAGGAATTTGGAATAGGAATTATAGACCAGGACTTATGCAAAATGCTAAAATTGGACTTTAATCATGGTATTAATGACTATATTATAAGTTAAATGGCAATTGATTTGAAAATTGATTAGGAATTAACATATGTGTGTTGCTTAGGATTGTGATGACCTTGATTTGTGTATATGACAAGATTAATCTTGGAATTATGCAATTAGTGAGATATGAGGTTAAAATGATGAAAAGGTATAAAAATAGGCTAGTATTTTGTAATATATGAAATAGATATGGAAATTGAAACGTACTAGGGAAGCATTAATGTTGTTAGCTATTTTTTCGAGATGATATAGTTGTTAAGCTTTAAATTATTGTGTTAATAGGTTATTGGTAATCTTAAATTATAATAAGCATGATAATGATGTATTAAAAAGTCAAATTTGGGTTTTGACTATAGTTATGCTATCTTGGTTAGGTGGCAAAGAGGTGGAACCTAAGAATTAGTGATTGTAACTTTTAATTGCATTTCCTAAGCTAACAAGGTAAGGGTCTCTCACTTTGGGTTATTATTTTATATAAGCTTACTTGTTACTTGTTGGAAACCTTGTGAGGGTCTGTCATTTGGCCTCATTACATCCATTTGTTCTTGTGGCATAACCCATGTGAGGATTAATGTGCTTGACTGTACCCGTCGTAACTTTATTGATTGTTCTTGCTTGTTTACTTGAGAAATGTATTTGAATTTTGCACTTCATCGTATTTGATTTGTTTGATTGTAAACCCTTGTGTAGGTTAGTACTTATATTGCTCTGTTGAATCGCTCTTAATTATTCTGGCGCCTAGAACTCCATCTATCTTTATTGGTACTTGATATGTTTGGTTTTTAGTATTGTTCTGTTATTAAATACCTTGCCAGCATGTTCAATTGCTTGATTCATACTTGTCATACTTGATGTGCTTGTTATACTTGCTTGGAGATAATACTTAGGCTGAGTGCTAATCTTATGTAGAATGCTGGGATACATAGGACATGCCTTGGAGTCCGTCTGGGTGTCCATGATATGCTAGAAATTTCTCCTTGGATATTAGCAATGTGCTAGAGATTTTTCTTTGGGCATCATAGTATGCCATATGATTTGTATAGGCACACTAATTATATGTCGAGCTATCACACTTGGAAGTATCAAATTCAATCACATATTTATATTTTCTTTTTTGCCTTTAATGATTTGTGAAATCTCAAAAATGGCTAATAATTCCACTTAATGTTATTTTGGAAACTAATATACTAATCAGGCCAAACTTCCACAATTGATTTAACTTAAAAAATTATTCTAGATTCCTTGAAGTGGTTATTGCTCCTACATCATGGTGCTCCTAATCCCTTTGGGATTAATGTAGATCTAGAGGCATGTGAAAAGTTCATGAATTGGACTTAGGATAGTCCTATCCCTTAGTCTCATGATGGCATCTACAAACTTTAAAAGTCTCAAGGACACATGAATGGTACCTTGCTTAAAATTTACAAAGAGTTGTAAAGTAAATGAGGTATGAGAAGTTCATATTCTTAAAGGAAACTTTTCAAGCTAGGATGGATGGGAAGTCATGTGTCATTGACTATGGTCTAAAGATGATTAAGCTTGGAGAAGTTTTTTTTACTTGGACGTAGTGATAGACAATGATCTCCATGGAGATTTGAACCTCACTTCCTCACTGAGTTTTATTGATCAAAGTGTTGATCTAGAAGGAGATTACCACGATAAGAGCAAACCTTTAACACTTGTTTCCTCCTCCAAGTCTATGGGCTCTAGGGGTTCTAGAAAGAGAGGTAAAAAGAAGAAATGTTCTTCCTCAAAAGGAAAACAACAATCAAGGACATTCGAAGAGGTCAAGAAGATTATAGAGGAAATAGTTGATATTATTTGTTTTTACTGGGGCAAAATAGGCCATTGGAAGCACTATTTCAAGGAATACCTTGCAACCTTTAAGAAGGGTATATATTTTATTGAAGTGCATTTTAGGTTAAATTTTTCCTCATGGATATATGTTATTGCATGTGGTTCTTTTCTTTGTAAGTTGTTATAAAGAATAAAAATGAGAATAGAACTAAGTGGTATAGATATGATCCACCGCTTTAGCTAAGGAGCAAAGAGTTATGTCAAAAGCTGAAGGCATACAATAAGTTAGACATAGAGAATTCCATACTCACATTAGACCTTTGTTATAGCGTACAATATATTATTGAGAACACTATTTCAATTCTCATTTTGATAGCGAAGGATTTGATCCTTCTATATCAAATAGGTGATTGAAAGCATTAAAGAATGAGTTCTTTAACTACTTATAGTACACTTAACAAAGGATTGTCCATATTGGATTCTTAACCATTACTAATGTACTTTCAACTAAGTAAGCAAATTAGATATCCAAGAAGATGCCATGTTATGACAAGTAACACTTGGTCATATCTCCAAAAATAGGATGAACAAATTAAAAGCTCTCACAGTGCTAAATGTTAGTAGCACTGAGGACCTTCCTACTTATGAATCTTGTTTGAAAGAATAAATGACCAAAGCTTCTTTTGTAGGATAAACGGAACACTCCACAAATCCTTTGGATTTGATCTATATGAATGTCTGTAAACTACTAAGAGTTAGTGGGATAGGAGCTTCTTCTTACTTCATCACTTTCACCAATGATTATAGTCAGTTCGGAAAAATGTATCTTATGAAGTACAAGTCCAAGGCTTTTGAAAAGTTTAAAGAGTATAGCAATGAAGTACAAAAGCAAAAAGAAAAAAGACTTAGTATTAAAGCTTTTGATTAGATTGAGAGGAAAAATACTTAAGCACCATATTCTTGGATTATCTAAAAGAGAATGGGATTCTCTTTCAAACGATTCCACTTGTCACACCCCAACATAATAGATTAGCCAAGAGGAGATAACGTACTATGTTGGACATAGCATGTTCTATAATGAGCTTCTTTAATGTGCATGTATCCTTTTGAGGATATGCCTAATAACAACAATGAAGTTACTTAGAGTCGTACCTTTAAAGTCAGTGCTAAAGTACCATATGAGATATAGCACAGTGAAGCACACTCTTATCACTATCTAAGGGTTTGAGGATCTCTCGCCTATGAGAGATGGACAGTAAGAGATAAGTTGGATAGTAGATCCACCTTGTGCAACTTTGTGGGATACCCTAAAGAGTCTATGGGTTATCACTTCTATGATCCCTCGAAATAAAGTATTTGTTTCAAGAAACACTACCTTTTTGGAAAAGAAATTTCTATTGAATAGAAAGGACATTGTTGTTAAACTTAATGAAGTTCAAGATGATCAGTAAATCCCAAAAAGGGTGGAAACAAATAAATACTAAAGAGCCTAGTACACAACCTATGAGAAAGTTGTATCAGATTAAGAAGTAACCTAAAAAGTTTGAATTTCTTCATGAGATGGGTCAATCGGATAGAGATGTGAAGACCTATGAGAAAGATATGTAGGACATAGATTTGAGATGTTGCCTTGATGCCATGAGATCCAAAATGGACTCCATGTACTCAAACAAAGTATGGACTTTGGTAGATCCACCAAAGGGAATAGTTCTTGTTAGTTGCAAGTGGATCTATAAGCAAGAGCTTGGCGTAGATGGAAAAGTGGTAACTTTTAATGTGTGACTAGTAGAAAAAGGTTACATTTAAAGACTCGGTATCAATTTTGAGAAAATATTTTCACTAGTCCTATGCCTAAGTCCATTCAGATTGTACTTTCCATAGCCGTATATTATGACTATGAGATATGAAAAATGGATATAAAAACTATTTTCCTCAATGGTGACATTGAAGAAGGATTCACATAGAGCAACTATAATGTTTTCATCCAAGGAGAGTGAGCAAAGGGTTTGCAAACTGTAGAGGTCTATTTATGGACTCAAATAGGTATCCCGAACTTAAAACAAACATTTTGATCAAAAAGTCAAACATTTGGCTTTGTCAAAAATGTGTATGAACCAAGTGTATGCAAGAGATTAGTCGAAGCAGTGTACAGTTTATTATACTTTATGTTGAGACATTCTTCTTATTGGGAATGAGGTAGGAATGTCATAGTGTACTAAAGCATGGTTATCTATACAATTCTTCATGAAGGATTTGGGAAATGCACTTTATATATTTGAAATTTATATCTGTAGGCATAAACCGAAGAGGAAGTTAGGGCTTTTCCAAATCCTATACATTTACAAAATACTTAAGAGGTTTAGTATGAAAGAATCCAAGAGAGGATTCCTATCCATAGGACATAGAATTCATCTCTCAAAGTCTATAGTCCCTAGACACCTAAGATTGAGGAAGAGAAATGAAGAATATCTCACATACCTTATACCTCTGCTATTGGAAGCATAATATATGTAGTTCAATGCACTAGATCGAATATGGCACACTTGTTAAGCATTATAGGTAGGCTTCAATCTAATCTCGATGAGAGTTAATAGATATCCATAAAAATAATCCTTGAGAAGGACTAAGAACTTGTTCTTGGTATACGATAATAGAGAATTGAAACTCACAGAGGTTTTGGATATTAGTTTCCAATTCAATGTAGGTGACCTAATATCCACTTTTGGATACATGTTTTGCCTTAATGGCGCCATGGAGTGTTGGAAGAGTTCCAACTAGATGTGTTATCATTTGATATATGATATCAATTGATAGAGGTGACAACTAAGTGGATAAAAGTTGCCTTGGAAGAGATTATAATAGAACAACTGTATTAACCCCTAAAAGTTAAAGGTATTTAGAGGATATCTTAAGAAGATAGGTCTTAAGACCATAAAGAATTGACTTTAGGGCAAGTGGGATATTGTTGGAATAGTATCTTGCAAGTTAATTGGCCTTGTAAACTATTTCCTTGTAAGATAATATGGATTAAATGATATTCATTATATGGCCATCTTTATCATATGCTCTTTATTTACATCACTTGCATTTGGATAAAGCCTCTATATCACATAAGACTATGGAACTTGGTCATGCACTAGGTGGTGATCATGGACTAAGTTTCATACGATAATGCTCTAAAATCTTCCAAGTTATAGCATTTTGTGACACATAGCATCTAAGATCTGGATAGACTTGCACTAATGATGCATAAATCCAAGGGCTAGAGATTGCTCAGCTCCATGAGCAACTGTATGAGATACGAGTGCATGTTAGTGGTTACTTGTTAGAGATCAAGGCACTAAAGATCTACTAGAGAATCTACTAGATAGCCATAGTGGCAAGTTAGTAGTGGCTAGTTCTCCTGCTTATGCTAGTGTATATTATTATTCTTTTCACCTAAGGGTCCATGGTAACCTTATGTCTAGTCCTAATGCTTTGACATTTCCTTGACCACAGGGCGGGTCTTTTGGATTGAGATTGGGCATAAGCTACTTGGCATGAAGGTTTGTGAGATCCAAGATGGAATTTGATTTCTCATCTTTGTGCGGGATGAGTGCGTCTCCTATGTGTTCTATAATGATCAATTCTAAGAAATCCCTGCACAAAGTGATATAACAATTTGGAAAGTTATTTCCAAAGATGAGGTCACAATGGAAATTGAATATTAAGAATAGAAATAAAGTATCAAGGCTATTAAGGAGCCGACAAATTTCTTACCCTAAGCCTTTTTTGAAAGATAAAAGATGGAAGGACCATATTTGCATGGTATGCATAATGCTAGAATGGTTTTTCAAGTGCATTCATTTCGGTCAATTAGTTGGGCTCTATGGGCTTGGGGTTAGACATCGATCATGGAGATTGAGTACTCTCTAGTTAATGGGATTAATTAAATTGAGTCGCTTAGTTTAAAAGAGTTTAAACTAAAGTGAATATTTGATATTTCAAAACTTAAAAAGAGCTGTGAGCCCATGTTCAATGAATGGTAGAACCTAATATGTCACACACAAAAGCCAATAATGTGGCCTATTAAAGGAAGGAGAATTTTCTAAGAGTTAGAAAATTCATGACCAATTTTTGGAGGAGGCTAAATTGTAGTCATTTTGGCTTGACAAATTTAATTGTTAAATTAGTCAAATTAATTTAAGAGTTAAATTAAAATCAATTAATTAAAGGTTAATTAATTGATGTCGCATGACTATCACTTGGTTAAAATTGAGTTAATTTTGACTAGCTTAAAATGTCAAGCGTTTTGACTTAAAAGTTAATTCAAACGATTATTAATTAAATGAAAGTATTTAATTTAATTAAGTTGGGGAGATAATTCTTGGAAGGATTGTTAAATAAATATTTCGTTCAATACGAATTAGAATTTAATTGCAAAATATTTCATTAGATGAAATTTTTGCTTCAATTAAATTTACTAATCACAAAGTTAGTGGCTACCTAAGTAAGGTACACTTGGCACCACCTTTTTGAAGGAGGTGTGTGACCGCTCCTATATATAGATATAGTGAGTAGCTGGCCATATGATGCATGAGGTGAGCAATTTTTGTGTGATATTCGCCCAACAATATTGTGTAGTGGAAATCTAAGTTGTTAGTCTCCCATTACTCTCTCATTCTCCCTCTTCTTTCCACCACAATATTCTCAGCCTTTCTCCCCTCATTCTCTGCAGATATTCCAACCTTTCTATATATAATAGGTCATTAATATTTTGTGTGGACATTTACATTAGAGGCAATCTAGTTTGGTTGCATTTTGCTTTTGACTAGAGTTGTTTCTGGTAGCCGATTTTTGCTCTTGACTGGAGTTGTTTCTGACAGGCAGTTTTTGCCTCTAGTTGGAGTACCTCTGCTGTTTTGATAAGCCTAAAATTTAGACTATGGAATCTTCAAAGGGTTGAGGAGGTCTAGTTAAAAGTTTAATCCAAATGGAGAAGTCTATCTAAGGGGAAAATGGTAGTGATCCTACTATACCAGTGAAGAGCCCATTTGATGGTAAGGAAGAGTTTGACTCTTGCTCTTTGAATTTTTTGCTTTCACGTAGGTATTTTCCCTTTCTAAATGTGAATCTTATGCATGTCTAGATCTTATGGTGTTGTGTGGGCTAGTATATTTAATTTTTTGTTGAAAATATTTGGATCCTAATGCTACACAAATCTTCATATGTCCGGTCCTTATGCTTTAACTCATCCTTAACCACTTAGCAGGTGTTTGAGGTTGAGATTAGGTATGAGCTATTTGGCATCGAGGCTTGTGAGATCTAAGATGGAATTCAACTTCATGCTATTATGAAGAGCAAGTACATCTCCTATGTGTTCGATCGATTCTAAGAAATCCTTGCACAAGGTGGTTCGACAATTTTGAAAAGGATTTTTCCAAAGGTTAGGTCATAGAAAAGGATTCAAACATTAAGAATAGAGACATAGTATTAAGGCTAATAAGGAGTCGACAAATATCTTGCCCTAGGCCTTTTTTGGGAGATAGGAGATGAAAGGATCGTATTTGCATGGCATGCGTAGAGCAATGATGGTTTTCCAGAATATTCATTTCATCCTATTAGTTGGGCTTCATGGGCTTGAGGTTGTACATCGACCATGGAGATTAGGTACTCTTCAATTAATGAGATTAATTGAATTGAGTCGACTAGTTTAAAAGGAGTTTAAAACTAGAATGAATATAAGATATTCAAAAGTCACAAGGAGTTGTGAGCTCATGTCCAACGAATGCTAGAACCAATTAGATTACTCATAAAATCAATTAGCTTCCTAATTGATGGAGAGAATTTTCTAAGGAGTTAGAAAAGGGATCTCTGTATCCTGATGGACCGAATTTTGGTGCCAAGTTTGAAGGTCAATTTTGGCTTTGATTGATTTAAGTGTTAAATTAAATCAACTAGTTTAAGAGTTAAATTAGACCAATAATTAAGGAGTTAATTATTTGGTGCCAACATGATCATTAATTGTTCAAGTTAACTTAAAGAGTTAAGTTAACAATTAGGCTTAAAGAGTTAAACTAGTTTGACTTAAAGAGTTAAGTCAAAGCATAATTAATTAAATCAAAGAGTTTAATTTGATTAATTAGGAGGATTGAATTTTGGAGGAAAGATTCAAATGATATTTGAGATGGCATCTTAATTATTTTGAAATGAGATTCCAAATGTAATTTAAATGCAAATGAAATTCAAATGAAATTTGGATTCCTTTTTGCTACATAAGAACCTCTTGGTCGTTGCCGCCCCTTCATGGAATGTGTGATGTCACCTTGGCATCACACAAATCCATATCTATATATAGATATAGTGAGGGCTCAGCTAGAGAGAGAGAATTAGATGTGCTTTAGGTGTGAAGAATTAGATTCTTCATTTCCCTCCAAAATAACCCTTTTGCAAACTAGTATTTTATGAGTTGACGGCTTAGCTTCTTTCTTCTTCCTCCTACCAATTTTTGGCCTCCTCCATCAAAAATTCTTTGGTTTTATTCTAGTTCATGAATTAGAGAATTAAAATGTCTTATTGGTGTGTGGACTATTTCAACAGAGGCAAGATGTGTGCCTTGCTCTGTTTCTAGAGAGCTTCCTGCGTAAGGTCCAACTTTATGATTTTTTTTCAGGGTGATCCAGATGGTCAATCAGTCTGAATATTTGACTGGATATTCTGCAAGGTGTTGGATATCTACAAGAATTATTTCAAAATTTTTGGAGGCGATTTGTTAGGGCAATCGTCACAATCCTTTTGTTGTGCCACAAGTAGATAGATTCTAGAACTAGTGAAGTGTTCACTTGTTTCTTCCCAAGTTTTCTTATCAAGGTAATCCTCTATGTTAATATGAATCCAAGGTATGATTTGATCCCTGTTTTGCTTGTAGGCACTAGTTATTATATGTTTTGAAGTTTTGATTATAGATCATAGTGCCTATCTTACTTTCACCTATATCTGCTTCTAGGAATTGTGAACAATTTTTGAGGTTAAGTTCATTGTGGAAGTTTGGTCCAGATTGGTTTATTGATTTCCAAAATGATGTTGAGTGAAATTTTAGCTATTCTTGAGATTTCACAAATCCTCAATGGCGAAAAAGAGAATAGGCATGTGATTGAATTTTGATATTAAAACATATTCATGATTTTTCAAGAATGTTTTTCTTCCACTATTTTATCAAATCCTTCACCCCTAAGAAGAATTCAGGAAATCAAATTTTCTAGTGAGAATCAAGACCTCAATGACTTGCCAATGGACCTCCATGACTGAGTGCCATCCATGAGCAATCAAAAGGTAAGTAACTTTTGCTAATTGCATCTCATGCAACTCTTAATATATTTTGCCTCAATTTCCATATAAATCCACATAATCATGTGCCATCTATGCTACTAAGTGTTAAGTCAAACCCACCAATCAAACTTTATCTCAAGACAACTTCACGGCATCCCCTGTGACAGAGTGCCAATGCGTGAGGGTTCCCAAGTCAATAGTGTATCTTATGCTAAGTGTACGCTCACAACTTTCCTCCTAAGTGTGACCTTTATCACCGAGTGCCATCACACAAAATCGATAGTATCATCATGACATACACTTTTGGTGGAAGGCTTGGATTAATTAAAACTCTCGTAACTTGTATCTATTTTTACTTAATATTTGAAAAGCACTTAGATATTCTAAGTAGAGGGATTTTTTTTGCAAAGATTTCATCATTTTAATTTTCTTATTTAGGTTCTCTATATCCTAATCATGTATCTTATAATCTATAAGATATGGAAACCGTAAATAAATAAATGTGCCTAGCATGCTCCGAGGGTAGGATGTCCATGAGCCTAACCAAGTGATACACTTAGAGCTATGACTATAGGTGCATCACTTAGTTGATTTTAAATGGGTTGATTAAATCTAGCTATTACATAAGTGTATCCCATACATTCATGAATCTTCAAGCCTCCTTGGATACTTTTTGCTGTTTGCAACTTTTACAAGAGAAAGAAAACCTCACTCTTAGTGATTCTACTCTCATAACTTTTACAAGATAGAATAAGAGGCATGCAAGCCCCATTTAATACAACCTACTTCAACAATTTGAAATAAATAAAATCAATATTAAAGGCTCATGATCATTCCCATTTATTCATCATTCATTCAACAATTAAATGATTAATAAATAAATCTAGAATTAACAATTAATTCAAATAATTAAATGCTTATCTCATAATAAATAATTGGCCAAGCAAAAAGAAACATAACAATTATTCATCTCATTTTTGCAATAATTGGAGATCAACTTTAACAAGATTTAATAAGCAATAAAAAATGTCAAACATAGTTTTGAGGACTTGCACAACATTTGTGCATCCATAACACATGATTTAAAATCATTTTTAGCTACTTAAGTATCCAAACATGGGCTCAAAACGTACCTAACCCTCAACCGGGCACTGTTGGCCAAGCTTGGTGTGCAATTGAATAGTAGCCCTTAAACATTGCTTGGCCCGCTTGCACGAAAGCTGCCGAAGGCCTCTGTTTTAGGGTTAATGGCTAGTCAAACCTATTTTTAGCTCAATTTTTGTGCACCAAAAATTCTAAAACACCTTCTAGATATTAAATCACACATTATGGATCAATTTCAAGATCTAAAACTCCTTTCAAAACTGAAATTTCAAGTGCTCAATCATGCTTCAAAAATCAAGTTCAAGTGAGGATCAAATTCTCCAAAACTCTCCGACCAAACTCCAATCTCATTGGATCCAAAAATGATCAAAACTCTTTCGACAGTAAATAAACATGCTATATCAACATATAATATCAATTAATTCCAAATCAACATTCAACATTTATTACTATGAATTAAAAAATACTAACTACATGAAATAACATTTAAATCACATAATAGTATGCTTTCAGTTCATCATTCAAGGAGCCACACACAACATCAATCAAATACTCCAATCCATAAGTTGAGTTGAGAATTTGGTGATCCAGATTAATCCATCACAAGAATAAATCAACCATGAAAAATCCAAATCTAAGCATGACTTAGGCTTCGATACCACTTGATAGCAAGTAAGGCACTAGGATCCAATTATCAAAGCTTCAAAAGTGTGCTATTAACTAGTGCTTACAAGAATAAAAAGGATCTAATCATGATAGGGATTCATATTTGGTGAGAGCATTACCTTGAAAAATAAAATCCAAAGAGAGATTAGTGAACTCTTCATTATTCCAGAAATTATCAGCAACTAGCGCAGTTGGAAGAGTGCAAAAATCGCCCAACCAAAACTCCTCCAAAAATTTAGAAAATATTACTGGATATTCTTAACACCATGAAAAACACTCTGTAGAAATTTTGTATCAGAAAACCTTTTGTAACTCCATGTACAAATTTGCCAAACCGCATTTTGTGCAGGGGGATCTCCAAATTCCAGCTAGTCAAGTACCTTGCCTGTATTGTTATGATCTACACACCAATTAGATCTTCCAAGATCACTGATCTATAAGTTGGAGTGAGACCAGAGATTCAACAATGGTGGAGGCTGATTTTAGGTTGGAAGGAAAAAGAAGAGAGCAAAGCTTTCAACACATGAATGTAATGTTAGCAAGTAGTTTTAGGAGGGGATTTGCAAAGATTCAAATATGCACAATTAAGATCTTAATAATGAATCCCCTGTCACTCTATATATTTAGATGCTAAAATGTGTGGTGCCAAGGTGGAATCACACACTCCATGAGGATGGGCAATTAATGGGGTGCCAAGTTGACAAATTTGAATCCAAATCTCATTTGAATTTTATTTGCATCTTAATTATATTTGGAATCTCATTTCAAATTAATTAAGATGCTAATTCAAATCAAATCTTCATTTGAATTTTCCCTCCAAAATTCATTCTTTCCATCAATTGAATTAAACTCTTTAATTTAATTAATTATCCTTTGACTTAACTCTTTAAGTCAAACTAGCTTAACTCTTTAAGTTTATTTTGTTAACTTAACTCTTTAAGTTAACTTAACCAATTGATGGTCATGTTGGCACCAAATAATTAACTCCTTAATTATTGGTCTAATTTAACTCCTTAAATTAGTTGATTAATTTAACACTTAAATTAATCAAGCTAAAATTGACCTTCAAACTTGGTACCTAAAAATCAATCTTCTAGGAGAAACCTTTTCTAACAATTAGAAAATGTTTTTCTATCTATCAGGAAGCTAATTGGATTTTGTGTATGACTCAATAGGTTCTACCATTCATGTTCTACCATTCATTGGACATAGGCTTGCATCTCCTTATGACTTTTGAATATCTTATATTCATTTTAGTTTAAAACTTCTTTTATTCTAGTCGACTTAGTTTAGTCAATCTCATTAATTGAAGAGTACCCAATTTACATGGTTGATGTCCAACCTCAAGCTCATAGAGCCCAAATAATTAGCCAAAATAAATATTCAAGAGAACCATCATAGCACTACACTTACCATGTAAATATGGTCTTTTCATCTCCTATCTCCTAAAAGAGGCTTAGAGCAAGATATTTGTTAGATCCTTAATAGCTTTGATACTATACATCTATTCTCAATGTTAGATTTCCTTATGTGACCTCTTCATTGGAAAACTCCTTTTCTAAATTGTTACACCACCTTGCGCAAGAATTTCTTGGAATCGATTATTATAGAACACATAGAAAATGCACTTACCCTTCACTAAAGCATGGAGTTAGATTCCATCTTAGATCTCACAAACCTTCCTATTAAGTAGCTCATATCTAATCTCAACCTAAAAGATCAGCTAGGTTGTCAAGAAAGAGTCAAAGCACAAGAATCGAACATAAGACTATCATGAATCCTTAAGTAAGAGGACTAATAATATGAATTAGCATAAGTAGAAGAACTAGCTACTACTGACTTGCCACTATGGCTATCTGGTGGATTCTTTGATAGGTCTTTAGTACTTTGTTCTCTAATAAGCGCTCACTAACATACATTTATATCTTATATAGTTGCTCATAGAACATAGCAATCCCCAACTCTTGAATTTATGCATTGTTAGTGCAAGTTTATCTAGATCTTAGGTACCCTATCTGATAAGATCTTATAATTTTGAAAATTTAAGATTCAGACTGTGTGAGACTTATTCCATAGTCATTAGAACAACTCTCGTAGTCACGGGAAATATAAAGGATTCATCCAAATACTAGTGAAGTGATATGGAGTATAAGATGAATATGGCCATATAAAAAATATTATTCAATTAAGAAGGTACCACAAGTGAAATAGTTTACAAAGCTAATCTCATTGGCTTGCAAGGTACTATTCCAATGCTATCAATGATCTTTTGGACTAAATGATATCACCTTAAAACATGCTTGAATTGCTGATGAATATTAGTTTCTTACCTTGCGTTACTGCTTTGTTGTTGTCAGAGTAGACAACTATAGGCTCAGTAATGCTAAGCACTAACTCTTGGATGAAGTTTTTTATCCAAACACCTTCGTTTGCAGTGTCTGAAGTCGTATTATATTCTGCCTCTATGGTAGAGTCAGCAGTGGTGTCATGTTTGAAACTCTTTCAACTCATCACACTGCCATTGAGGCAAAATATAAATCTAAAAGTGGATATTAGGTCATCTACATCAGATTGAAAACTAAAATCCAAAAACCCCTTAAGTTTTAATTTTACATTTTATATAAAAAAAATAAATCCTTAGTCTTTCTCAAGTATTGAAGGATTGATTTAATAGCTTTCCAGTGACATTTACTGGGTTCAAATTGAAAGTAGCTTGTAACACTTAAAGCATGTACTACATCCAGCCTTGTACATTGAACGGCATACATTATGCTCCTTATGTTAGAGGCATAAGTTATGTGGGACATCTTATGTCTCTTATCATCAGTCTTAGGGGCCATAAACTTAGAGAGACATAAATAGTATTCCATAAGGATGAATCCCTTCTTGGATTCTTTCATACTAAACCTCTTTAGTATCTTGCCAATATATGGTGTTTAGGAAAGCCCTAGCATCCTCCTCTATCTATCTCTATAGATACATATTCCTAATATATAAGATGCTTCTTCCAAATTCTTCATGGAAAATTGAGTAGATAATCATACTTTGGTATACTCTAACATATCTCTCTCATTCCTGATGAGAAGAATGTCATCGACATCAAGGACAATAAAATATACATTATTCCTACTAGCTTTCTTGTACACATAAAGTTTATACACACTTTTGAGTAAACCAAATGATTTGACTATCTTATTAAAATGTATGTTCTAACTTCGTGGTTCCTTTTTGAGTCCATAAATGGATCTCCTGAGTTTGCAAACCTTTTGCTCACTCCCAATAGATGTAAAACCTCATGGTTGCTTTATATAGATTTCTTTTTCATTGTTTCCATTGAGGAAAATGGTTTTCACATTCATTTGCCATATCTCATAGTCATAATACGTAGCTATAGCAAGTAAAATCCTAATTGACTTAGGCACTATAACCAGTGAAAAAGTTTTCTCAAAATCAACACTGGGTCTTTGAATATAACCTTTTGCCTCTAGTTGCACCATAAAGGTCATAACTCTCCATAACTTTCACTTATAGATCCACTCGCAACCAACAAGTACTATACACTTCAGTAGATCTACCAAAGTCCATACTTTATTAGAGTACATGGAGTCCATTTTGGATTTCATGGTATCAAGCTAATGTTCTGAATATATGTCTAATATAGCTTCTTCATAGGTTTTTGGATCACTATCTATTGGCCCATCTCATGAAGGAATTCGAATGTTTTGGGTTGCTTATTGATTTGGTCTGACCTTCCTAGAGGTTGTGTGCAAGGCTTTTGATGTTTACTTATTTTTGCTACGTATTAGATCTGTTGATTATCTTGAACTTTATCAAGTTTAGCAACAATGCCATTTCTATCTAATAGAAGTTCCTTTTCCAAAAGTAAGTGTTCCTTGAAATAAATACCATTTATTCTGAGGGATCATAGAAATAACAACCTAAAGACTCTCTTGGGTATCCCATAAACTTGCACAAGGTGGATCTAGTATCCAACTTGTCTCCTACTAGCTACTTGATGTAAGCGAGAGACCCCCAAACTCTTAGAAACGAGTAATAAGGTGCTTCGCCATGCCATATCTCACATGGTATTTTTGGTGCCGACTTTGAGGGTAATATGTTAAGTATCCTTGCCACTGAATCTATGGTGTATTTTTAAGAGGATATAGGCACATTGAAAAAGCTCATCTTGAATTGTACCATATCCAACAAGACGCAATTTTTTCTCTCAGCTACACCATTATGTTGGGGTGTGCCGAGTGAAGTCCATTATGAGAGAATCCCATTCTCTTTTATATAATTCAAGAATTCAACACTTAAGTATTTTTTACCTCAATCTGATTGAAGAGCTTTAGTACTTAGTCCTTTTTGCTTTTCTAGTTCATTCCTATACTCTTTGAACTTTTCAAAAGTTTCAAACTTGTACTTCATAAGATACCCATGTTCGAACTAAGTACTGTCATCGATGAAGGTAATGAAGTATAAATAGTCTCCTTTTGCATTAACTCTTAGTAGGATACAAATATCTATATGGATCAAATCCAAAGAATTTGTGGTTCGCTCCGTTTGTCCTATACAAAAGGAGCCTTGATCATTTTTACCTTTTAACAAAACTCACAAGTAGGAAGATCCTTTATGCCACTAATAGTTATGTTTGAGGGTTTCTAAATTGCTCATCTTATTTGTAGAAAAATGTCAAAGTCTTCAATGCCATATGATGGTGTCTTCTTGGTTATCTAATTTTTTTTATTTGATTGAATGTGCAACAATGAGGGTTGAAAATCTAATATTTATATATTCATTATTTAATGTACCTTGTGCAACTAAAAAATCATTCTTTGATGCTTTCAACATCCCATTAGATGTAGAATAATCATATCCTTTATTATCCAATATAAGAATAGAAATAATATTTTTAACAAGATTGGGTATTTAAAAAACAAGGATCAAGTACAATGTAGGAATTCTCTAAGTCCAACTTGATTACACCTTCGACCATGGCTGCAATTTTTGCTCCATTTCTAAGGATGAGGATTATATCCCTTTCATTGAGACTCCTTCTTTCCATCTCTTGTAAAAAATTACAAAGATGAGAACTACATGCAGAATCAAACACCCATAAGGAAGAATTTGTCATCAAGTGCACTTTAACAAACTACATACCCTACTTAAGGGTGCTAAGGTAACCCTTGCAATTCCATTTCCAATGTCCTTTTTCATCACAATGGAAACAAGTAGCATTGATTTTAGCTTTTTTCTTTTTCTTGATTCCCCCTGAACTTTTTAAGGTATGCTTTCCCTTAGAGGCAATACTTTTCTTTCTTTTACTACTCTTTCTAAAACCCTTAGGGTCCTTAGATTTGGAAGAGGAAACAAGCATAAGAAGCATGCCTTTCTTCATAGTTACCTCAGCAGTCACTAATATATTGATCAATTCATTAATCATTATTTCTTGCTTAGTCATGTTGAAGTTCACAACAAATTAGTCAAATGAGCTAGGAAATGATTGAAGGATCAAATCCACATAGAGCTTATTGTTTATGACTATGTTCAATTGACTAAGCTTCCCAATGAGACTAATCTTCTTTAGCCCATGGTCATGGACACTCGAACCCTAATTTATTCTAGTTCTAAAGAGCTCCTTGGATAATGAAAACTTTTCATGTCTGGTTTGCCTAACATACAACTCTTGTAGGTATCTGTGGCATCATCACCAATAGTGTCTGGTGGACTTTGAGTAAGCACATAGGTCCTCTTTTCGGAAGCAAATATAATCTTAAGGTTCCTAAGCCAATTTTGGAAGTTAGACCCAGTAATTTTATTAGTTTCCAAAATAGCCCTAAGTGGATTCTTAGCTATTTGATTCAATATTTTAGAAATCTACAAAGGCAAAAAAGAGTGTATAAGCATGTGATTGGATATACGATATTGAAAATATGTTTATGGACTTTCAAGCATGTTTGTCTCATAGTATTTTATCAAATTCCTCACTCCCTTGAAAAATTTAGGAAATCTCATTTTTTAGTGAGAATCAAGGCCTAAGGGACTTGTAAGTAGACCCCTTGTGATGAGTGTATCCACAAACAATCAAAAGGTAAGCAACTTTTGCTAATTGTATCTCTATGCAACTTTTGATTTATTTTGCCTTACTTTTCATGTAGTCCATGTAATGTGTGCCCTTTACATTACTAGGTGTTAAGTCGAACCTCCCAATCAAACTTTAATTTGAGATCACTCTATGTCATTCCCCATGTGTAAGCCATACATTGAAAGCATCAAATCGAAGGTGCATCATATGCTAATTATATGATCACAACTTTCTACCTAAGTGTGACCCCTTTGATGAGTGCTAGCACATAAAGATAGTAGCATCATCATGTCATTTACTACTGGTAGAAGGCAAGGATTAATTAAAACTTTTTTTAATTTGTATACATTTTAACTTAATATTTTGAAAGTACGTAAACGCCTTTATTAGAGGGATTTTCTTTCCTACAAAGATCTTGTCAACTTTATCTTCCTATTTAAGTTTCTATATCCTAACCATACTTCTCATACATCAATAGGATTTGGAAAGCATAAATAAGTAAATCTGCCTAGCATGCTCCTTTGGTGGGATAACCATGAGCCTTAGTAAGTAGTGCA
Source organism: Jacaranda copaia (assembly GCA_014898725.1). Lineage (NCBI taxonomy): Eukaryota > Viridiplantae > Streptophyta > Magnoliopsida > Lamiales > Bignoniaceae > Jacaranda > Jacaranda copaia. Next base: position 1,733,367 of record JACGDI010000472.1, on the reverse strand, counting down.
CTACTTAATTAATTTTAAGTGGGATGATTAAATCTAACTATTACATAAATATATCCCCATACATTTATGGGTTTTCATGCCTCCAATGGTCTTCTTGTTTCCTTGTGACATTTACATGAGAAAAAAATCCTCACTCCTTGTGATCCTACTCTTATTACAAGATATAAATTAAGATGCATGCAAGCCCTAATTTAATACAATCCTTTTCAATAGCTTGAACAAATAAAATCAATATTAAAGACTCCAGATCATCCTTATTCATTTATCATCCATTCAACAATTAAATAAACAATAAATCAAGAATTGACATTCAATTCCACAATTAAATGCTTATCTCATAAATAATTAATTAACTAGTAAAATTAAGCATAGCAATTATGCATCTCATTTTTGCACTAATTGAAGATTAACTTTAACGAGATTTTAAAAGCAATAAAAAATATTAAACATAATTTTTGAGAACTTACACAACATTTGTGCATCTACATAGCATGATTTAGATCAATTTTGGTCATCAAAAAGAATACTAAAGTGGCTCAAAATTCATCTTGAAGCTACCTAGGTGCTAATGCGCTAGCCTAAGTGCACATCTACATTGCATACGCATGCAACATGTGCTCGTTGCATAGCTAGCCTTTGGCTTAGTGCGGTAGCTCCTTTATTTTGCGGTTGGGACCGAGTTAAGCTAATTTTGGCTCAACTTTTATCCATCAAAAACTTTGGAACACCTCCTAAACATTAAATCACATATTATAGATGAATTTTGAGATCTAAAACACCTTTTAAAAATGGAAATTCAAGTGCTCTATCATGATTCAAAAATTAAGTTTAAGTGAGAATCACTGTTTCTCCAATAATCTCCAATCCAATTGGATCTAAAAATGAACAAATACCTTAAGGTCAAATTTGAGATGCTATATCAACATATAATATCATTCAATGCTAAATCAAAATTTAACATCATCATCCACGAATCAAAAACATACTAACATATGAATTAACTCTTAAAATGCATATTAGCATAATTTAATTCATCATCAAAGGAGCCACAGGTAGTATCATCCAAACACTCCAATCTATAAATAGGAACACATATTTAGATATCTCAATCAATCCATCACATGAGAAAATTAATCAAAAATCCAAATTAAAGCATGAAATAAACTTTAATACCACTTAATGAGTGTTCAGCACAAGGATCCACGAAATAAACAAATAAAGATAAATCAAAACTTGATTGCACACCTCCAAAGGATCAAATCATGCAAGTAATAAGGATTTGGAATAGGTTAAATACCTTGATTTCTGAAAAATCCAAGGTAGAATCAAGCGTAGCTTGAACATTTCAAAGTTGTCTTCTCCTGGCACAGTGGCAATCTAGCAAGTTTTTCCCTATCAAAACACCTTCAAATTTTATGAAATTTGGACAGAAACTACAAAACAATTTGAGGAAGATCCAGAAAAAAAATTCGACAAAAACAAGGTCCGTAAGTGCCTGAAAAATCCTTTGAAGTTTCTACCTTTGCAGTAGATCTCCAAGAGTAAAGCTATCCAAGTGTTGGGCCTTTAATGTGATGATCCACACACCATAGGCAAGCTCCATTCAAACCTTAGTCAGCTGGAAAACCAAGGTATGAATAAATGATGAAGGCCAAATTTAGGAGGAAAGGTGAAGAAAAGTTGTGAAACTTCGATAAATCAATGAATCACACAATTTGGAAAGAAAAGTGGAATGTAGAATGCATGCTTGCAAAGTGGCCACCCACTCTATTTATGGAGGAGGAAAGGTGTGCTACTAGTTGGCATCACACCTCCCATGAGGCGAGGTGCCACCTAAGTAAGGCATGGAGCTTGTGAAATGTGAATTTCACTTTGCATTTGAATTTCATTTGGAATCTTCATTTCATCTTATGAAATTTCATCCAAATAAATTCTAAATGCTCCTCAAATGAACTCCTTCATTTGAATTTCTCTCCAAAATTAATTCTTCACATTAATTAAATTGATCCCTTAATTTAATTAATTGTTCTTGATTTAACTCTTTAAGCTAGAAGGTGTAAACTTAACCTCTTAGGTTAACTTGAACAATTGATAGTCATATGGCACCAATTAAATTAACTGTTTAATTTAATTGGTCTAATTTAACTCATTAAATTATTTTGATCAATTTAATAATAAATCAATAAAGCCAAAAGGATAAAAAAATTAGCCAACTATTTTTTCCTCCACAAAATTAGCCATAAGGAATTTTCTAACTCTTAGAAAATTTTCTTCATCAAATAAAACTTCTTATTGATTTTTGTGTCTGACCTATTATGTTCTACCATTCATTGGACATGGGCTCACAACTCTTGTGATATTTAGGTTATCAAAATATTGACATTAGTTTAAATTCCTTTGAACTAATAACTCAATTCAATTAATCTCTATTAATTGAAAGGTATCTAATCTTCATGGTCGATGTCCAACTTCAAGCTTATGCAGCCTAACTAATTGGTTGAAATGAATATGCTCTTGATGAACCATTCTAGCTCTATACTTGCCATGCAAACACGATCTTTCTATCTCCTATCTCCCAAAATAGACCTAGGCCAAGATATTTGCTAGCTCCCTAATAGGCTTGATAACTATGTTTTTATTCCCAATGTTCGATTTCTCTTTATGACCTCATCTTTGAAAAACTCATTTTCCAAATTATCATACTACCTTGCACAATAATTTTATAAAATCGATCATTATGTAATATATAGGAGATACACTCGTCTTTCACAATAATGAGGAGATGGATCCTATCTTCGATCTCACAAACCTCCATACCTAAGTAAAGTAGCTCATACCTAAGTTTAACTCAAATGACCCGTAGAGTGGTCAAGGAAGATTCAAAGCATAAAAATCTAAATATAAGGTTATCGTGGATCCTTAGGTCTAAGGACTAATTATATGCACTAGCATAAGCTGGAGAACTTGCTACTATGGCTATCTAGTGGATTCTATGTTGACCTTCAGTGAATTTGTTCTCTAACAAACACTCACTAATATACACCTATGTCTAACATAGATTGCTCATGAAATGGAGTAATGTACAACCCGTTGGATTTATGCATCATTATTGCAAGTCTATCCAAATATTAGATGTCTCGTCTTATAAGATTTTATGACTTAGAATATTTCAAGATCACGAATGAATACGACTTATTTCATGATCATTGCCCAATGCTTGACCAAGTCTTATAATCTTGTGTGATCTAATAGTTTCAACCAAGTGATAGTGAAGTAAAATAAGAATAAGATAAAGATGGCCATTTATTATGAATAACATTTAATGAAGATTGTATCACAAGTGAAATAGTTTATTTGCCAATCTAATTGGTTGCGGGATCTTATTGCAACATGTCGAGGCATAGGATCATATCCTTATCACTTAGACTTCTTTTTCTTTCCATTCCTTGTAATGAATTACAGAGGCAAGAACCATATATGGTATCAAATACTAATAATGAAGAATTGGTAGTTAAGTGCTCTTCAATAAAGTATATACCCTTCCCAAAGGTTGCAAGATACTCCTTGCAATTCTGCTTCAAATGGCCCATTTTTCCATAATAGAGACAAGTGGCATCCTTTTTTTTCTTCTTAGCCCCACAGAACATTTTTAATACCTCTTTTCCCATCGAAAATGAACTCTTTTTCTTCTTTCCCTTAGGGACTTTAAACTTAGAAGAGAAAGTAAGCATTAAAGGCTTGTCTTTTTTCATTATCGCATCCATGATTAGCAATATGTTGATCATGACTTCTTACTTTGACATGTTAAAGTTCATCATGAATTGGTCAAAAGAACTAGGCAAGGATTGAAGGATCAAATCCACATAGAGGTCATTATCCATTACTACTTCTAAAGTGGCAAGCTTCTTAATAAGCCCAATCACTTTAAGCCCATGATCATAGACATTAGACCCCTAAATCATGCTTGCCCTAAAGTGCTCCTTAAAAACATGTATTCTCATACCTTATTTGTACACCATACAACCTTTATAGGTCGTGGCACTTTTCATGTGCTCATGAGACTTTTGAAGCTCATTGGACATGGGGACCATAACAAGGCAATGATTTTGGAGGTCACCCCCTCTACTCATTTTGTGAATGTTTCATGAGCTTCTTGATCAACATTCGTACCTATGGTGTTCGATAGACTTTGATTTAAAACATATGTCCATTTTTTGGAGTCAAGAACAGTTTTGAGGTTATGAAGCCAATAACAATAGTTCAGCCTAATTAGCTTATTAGTTTCCAATATGATGCTTTGTGGGTTTTTAGCTATTTTTTAATTTTTGCAAATCTACAAAGGCAAAAAAGAAAATATAAGCATTTGATTAAATTTGATATTAAAATCATGTTTATGAACTTTTAAGTATGTTTTTCTCCTACTATTTTATCAAATTTCATACCCTCTTAGGAATTCAAGAAATTTCATTTTCTAGTGAGAACCAAGGTCTAAAGGCATCATTTGTGGACCTACGACTCCTAAGACATCCACTCATGATCCTAAGGTAGGCAACTACTGCTAATTGCATCTTTATGCAATCATTGATGTGTTTTGCCTTACTTTTTGTGTAGATCCAAGGCTCATGCAACATCTATGCTACTAGTTATTAAGTTAGACTTACTGATCAATCTTTAACTTTAAATTCAACCATGAACATTCCATGATTCATGAGATAATGTCATGTCTAATTCTATGTTAAAGTGCATCTTATGCTGAGGTAGTGATCATAGCTTTGCTTCAATTAAGTGTCCCACGACTCGTGAGCCGACATAAACTTAAGGTAGCGTATTAGGTCACTTATGTTAGAATAGTGCCCTATAAGCCAATTAGATTAGCCTTGTAAACTATTTCATTGTGAGATAACCTTGATTGAATGATATTCATTATATGGCCTTCTTTATCTTATGCCCTTTTATTTCTTCACTTACATTTAGATAAAGCCTATAGATCACAAAAAACTATGGGACTTGGTCATGTATTGGATGGTAATTATGGAATAAGTCTTATATGGTTGTGATTTTAAATCTTTCAAGTCATAGGATCTTATGAGACAGGGCATCTAAGATCCAGATAGACTTGTGCTGATGATGTATAAATCTAAGGGTTGGATATTGCTCCATTCCATGAGCAATCCCATATGAGATATGGGCGCATGTTAATAAGTGCTTGTTGGCGAACAAAACATTAAAGACCCACTTGGAGAATTCACTAGATAGCTAAAGTGGCATATTGGTAGTGGCAAGTTCTCTTACTTATGCTAGTGCATATTATTAATCCTTTGTCTTAGGATCCATGTTAGTTTGGTGTTTGGCCCTTATGCTTTGACTGTTCCCTAGTCACTTAGCAGGCCACTCAGATAGGGATTGGGCATGAGTTTCTGGACATGGAGGTTTGTGAGATCACAGAAGGAATTCGACTCCTTATCTTTGTGAAAGATAAGTGCATCTCTTATGTGTTCTATAATAACCGATTCCCAAAAATCTTTGCGCAAGGTGGTGTGATAGTTTGGAGAATAAGTTTTCCAAAGGTGAGGCCACACAATGAAATTGAACATTAAGAATAGAAATATAGTATTAAGGCTATTTGGGAGCCGACTAATACCCTGCCTTAGGCTTTTTTTGGGAGATAAAAGACAGAAAGACCGTATTTACATGGTATGCATAATGTTGGAATGGTTATTCAAGAGCATTCATTTCGACCAATTAGTTGGGCTTAATGGGTTTGAAGTTGGACATCGACCATGGAGATTGGGTACTTTTCAATTAATGAAATTAATTGAATTGAGTCACTTAGTTTAAAAGAGTATAAATTGAAGTAAGTATTTAATATTCCAACGTCACAAGGAGTTGTGAGTCCATGTCCAATGAATGGTAGAACCTAATGGGTCATACACAAAATCCAACAAAATGGCCTATTGAAGGAAGGTGAATTTTCTAGGAGTTAGAAAATTCATGACCATTTTTTTGGAAGAGGTGAATTGTAGTCATTTTGATTTGATAAATTTAAATGCTAAATTGGTCAAATTAATTTAAGAGTTAAATTAAGATCAATTAATTAACCTTTAATTAATTGATGTCACATGACTATCAATTGGTCAAAATTAATTTAAGGGTTGAATTAATTTTAACTATCTTAAAATGTTAAGCGTTTTGACTTAAGAATTAAGTCGAATGATTATTAATTAAATTAAAGTGTTTAATTTAATTAGGTTGGAGAGATAAATTTTGGGAGAATTATTAAATGAGGAGTTCATTTAATAAGAATTAGAATTTAAATTTTGGGAGAATTATTAAATGAGGAGTTCATTTAATAAGAATTAGAATTTAATTGTAAGGCATTTCATTAGATAAAATTAGTGTTTCAATTAAATTCACTTATCAGAAAATTAGTGGCCACCTAAGTAAGGGAGACTTGGCATCACCTCCTTGAAGGAGGTGTGTTACCACTCCTATATATAGATATAGTGAGTGGCCGGCCATAGTATGCATGAGGTGAGCATTTTTGTGTGATATTCTCCTAACAATATTGTATAGTAGGAATTCTAAGTTGTTAGTCTCCCATCACTCTCTCCTTCTCCCACCTTCTACCACCACATTATTCTGAGCCTTCCTCCCCTCATTCTATGTATATTTTCCAGTCTTTCTGTTGAGAATAGGCCATTAATTTTGTGTGTGGACGTTTGCATTAGAGGCAATCTAATTTGGTTGCTTTTTGCTCTTGAGTGGAACACTTTCTGGCAGCCAACTTTTGCCTCTTCTTGGAGTACCTCTGGAGTTTTGATCGGCCTAAAATTTAGACTGTAGAATATTTAAAGGGTTTAGGAGTTCTAATTAAAATTTCATTCCAAATGGAGAAGTCTATCAAAGGGAAAAATGGTAGTGATCCTATTGCGCTGATGAAGAGTCCATTTGATGGTAGGGAGGAGTTTGACTCTTGCTCTTCATTTTTTCCATCACCAAGGTGTTTTTGCCTATCCAAGTCTGAATTTCATGCATGTTTTGATCCTTGGGGTTTTTTTGTGGACTAGTTTTGTCTTTCAGTGTTTTGTGACAATATTTGGATCCTAGTGCTACACAAACTTACAAGTGGTATTGGAGCCATATTCATGCATGGATTTGGATTTTGCTTGGCTTGGATGATTGGTTTTTGTGAATATATTATCAAAATCACCATGTTCTTGATCCATATGATGGGTTGGAGTGTATGGGTGATATTGCTTGTAGCTCCTTGATTGATGGATTGAATCATGTTGTTGCATGCTTTAATTGTTAAATCATGTGATGGGCATGCTTTGATTCAATAATGTTGAATTTTTGATTTGGCATTGGTGAATGTTATATTTTGATATGGCATATTATGATTGGCTTTATGTTGTTTTGGTCATTTTTAGGTCTAATAAGATTAGATATAATTGGAGATTTTTGAAGAATATGATTCTTGCTTAAACTTGTTTTTCAAGCATCTTTGGGCACTTGATATTTCATTTTTAAAAGGTGTTTTAATCTGAAATATTCATCCATATTGTGTGTTTTGATGCTTAGAAGTTGTTCTTGTTCTAAAAATCATGGTGCACAAATGTTGAGCTAAAAATGGCTTAATTCGCACTTGACACCAAAACAGAGTTGCTGCTAGTAGTTGGCAGCTCTTGGCAAGGCTACGATCATATGGTTGCTGCCCAACCTTGAGCTTGCCTAAGTCAACAGTGCCCTATTTGGTCTTGAGAGAACTTTGAGCCTTTTAGGTTTCTTCAGTGATTGAGGTGGTGTTGAAACATACATAATAGTTGCACAAACATTGTGCAAACTCTCAAACAAATGTGTTGGACACATTTAATTGCTTTTAAAACTTGTTTAAGTTGATCTCCAAATATGGAAAAAATGTGATGCATAAGTGTTATGCTTGTTTTGCATGACCAATTATTTGTTAATTTGATTAGCACTTAATTGTTGGAATTGAATGTCAATTTATGGTTTATTTATTGTTCATTTAAATGTTGAATGAATAGGGATGATCATGAGCCTCTAATATTGATTTTATTTATTTCAATTGTTGAAATGAGTTGTATTAAATGCGGCTTCCATGTCTCTTGTTCTATATTGTAAAAGTTATGAGAGTAGAATCACTAGGAGTGAGGATTTCGATTTATGTAAATGTTGCATGAAGCAAGGAGTCCTGTGGAGGCATGGAGGCCATTTGAAGACCCATAAATGTATGGGATACTCTCATGTTATAGTTTAGTTTAATTCAACCTATTTAAAGTCAACTGAAGTGATGTGCTTATGGCTCTAAGTGCATCACTTGGTTGGGCTCATGGTTATCCCAACCTAGGAGCATGCTAGGCTATTTACTTATTTACGCTTTCCATATCCTATTGATATATGTGATGCATGATTAGGATATAGAGAACCTAAATAAGAAGATAAAATGATGAGATCTTTGCAAGAAAAAACACCCACATAGAATATCTAAGTGTTTTCAAATACAAAGTCAAAATGGATATAAATTAAAAGCGTTTTAATTAATCCAAGCCTTCCACCAATAGTATATGCCATGATAATGCTACCGATTTTGTGTGATGGTACTTGATCAGGCTGGTCATACTTAGGAGAAAAGTTACGAGCATGCACTTAGCATAAGATGCACCTTTAACTTAAGAACCCTCAAGCATTAACACTCGGTCATGAGGGATGTCATGAGGCCGTCTTGAATTAAAGTATGATTGGTAGGTTGGACTTAGACACTTAGTTATATAGATGGCACATGGTCACGTAGGTTTATATGAAAAGTGAGGCAAAATACATCAAGATTTTCATGAGATGCAATTAGCAAAAGTTGCTTACCTTTCGATTGCTTGTGGATTGCACTTGGTTCGGGGGTCCGCTTGTGAGTCCTTAGGATCTCGATTTTGGCTAGGAAATAAGATTTCCCAAATTCTTCTAAAGGGGTGAAGGATTTGATAAAATAGTGAGAGAAAAACATGCTTGAAAGACCATAAACATGTTTTTAATATCAATTTTCAATCACATGCTTATACTTTCTTTTCAACTCTGGTAGATTTTTGAAATCTTCAAAAACAAAATGGCTAAAACTCTACTTGTAAGAATTTTGGAAACCAATAAACTCACCTGGCCTAACTTCTAAGACTGGTTGAGAAACTTTAAGATAATTCTTGATTCTAAAAAGAGGACATATGTCCTAGATCAAAGTCTGCCGGACGATGACCCTTCTGATGAGGCACGTGAAGTGTTAACTAAATTTTTAGATGATTATGTACAAATGAGGTATCTCATGATGGCATCCATAACCAATGAGCTTCAAAACACTGACGAGCATATGAGGCATGCAAGTGAGATTGAAAGCATCTTCAAGAGTTGTATGGTGTACAATTGAGACATGAAAGGTTCATATTGTCCAAAGAACTCTTTAGGTCAAGGATGATAGAGGGTTCGAGTGTTCATGATCATGGGCAAAATATGATTAGACTTATTGAAAAGCTTGGGCAACTTGACATGATCATGGATAATGACCTCTATGTAGATTTGATCTTCCAGTCATTGCCCCAATCATTCAACCAATTCATTGTGAACTTTAACATGTCCAAGTAAGAGGTCACGATCAACGAATTAGTGAATATGCTTGTGACTACTGAGGCAACAATGAAAAAGGAAAAGCCTCTGATGCTTGCTTCTTTCTCTAAGTCAAAAGGCCTAAGAAAAAGAGGAAAGAGAAAGAAAAGTTCTTTCTCTAAAGGGAAGCAACTTGAGAAAAGTTCTGGGATGGTTAAGAAGAAGGCTAAGCTCAATGCAAACTATTTCCACTGTGGTGAAAAAGGGCATTAGAAGAGGAACTGCAAGGCTTATCTTACAAACCTTGAGAATGGTATGTTTGCTATTGAAATGCATTGCATGACTCATTTTGATACCGCATATGGTTCTCACTTTTGTAATTCATTACAAGGGATGGAAAGAAGAAGGAGTCTACGTGAAAGGAATATGATCCTCCACTTGGGAAATAGGGCAAGAGTTGTAGCCTAAGGTGTTTCAAATATCATATCTAAGGATGAATTACCGTTCTCCAAAAATCTCCAATAAACTTCAATCCAATTGGATCCAAAAATAGCCTAAATAATTTGAAGCTATAATCAACATGCTATATCAATTTATAACACCATCCAATGAGAAATCAGCATTAAATATCATAAGATTTGAATTAAAACTCATGCCAACATATAAATTGACACTTAAACACGTATTGACATATTTCAATCTAACATCATAAGAATCGCATGCATCATCTATAAACTCTCAAATTCAACAATTGAATCAAACCTTGGTGATCTAGAATTAATCCATCACTTGAATCAATTCATTAAAATTTGAAAATAGACATGAAGATGGCTTTGATACCATTAGAAAGTAGGAGACAAGCATAGATCTAATAATTGAAACCAAATTAAAGGCAAGATAAATTGCCATCACCAACCTAAGGATCAATCAACATTTCATCAATTAAGATTTGAAAGCAAGAATACTTACATTTGAAGCTAATCAAGGCAACAATGTGGATCTTGCTTTTGGACTCCTCTAAAGCAAGTCTACACTCTTCACTTCAAGGATCAATATCTCCACACCAAAAGCTCCTAAATGCAACAAATTGTGCTCACATTAGGAACTCCTATACAGCCTTGAGATGGCCAAAATTAAGGAGGAAAGACAGCTCCAAAGTTTCCCAAAGTGAACTCCAAAAATCGATCACAAGATGAAGATCAATCTCCAAATCAAAGCTCCCCAAGTGTGAAGCCTCTAATAGTGATCCACACACCTAGGTAAAACTCAAATATTTACATTCTAGGCTAGAATAAAGAGGAGGAAAAAGATGATAAGAGAGAGAAAGAGAGAGAAAGAGAGAGAGAGAGAGAGAGAGAGAGGTGGCGGTTTTGATAAAGAAAGAGAGGAGATAACCCAGAGAGGTAGTTACTCAAAATATGAGTTGTGCTACCTTTTGGAGGGAAATGAAATATGGAATTACTTTGCTATGGTGACCATCTCATGTATTTATAGGATGGGATGGTCAGCCATATCAAAGTAATTCCATCTTTCATATAGGCTCTTCCATTTGATTTCTCTCCAAAACTAAGATTCCCTAGCTAATTCAATTAACTCTTTAATTTAATTAGTTTAATTAATTCCACTTAACTTTTAGAGTTAATTAAATCAACTTCACTCCTTAAGTTGACTTTAACTAATTAAATTGCCACATGGTACTAATTAAATTAATACCTTAATTCAATTAGCATAGTCTAACTCTTTAAATTATTTTGATTAATTTAACACTTAAATTAATTAAGCCAAAGTGACCAATAGATAATTAGCCAATTTTCTCTCTTTCCATCAAAACAAAACCTCCCTCTTGAAATTCTAATTCTAACTCAGAAAATTCCTCCTGTCAAATTAGAGTATCCTTAGGCTTTTGTGCATGACCTATTAGGTTCACCAATTCATTAGATATGTGCTCACAATTCTTTGTGATATTTTAAATATTAAAATATTTGAATTAGTTTAAACTCCTTTAAACTAATAACTTTATCAACTAATCTTCATTAATTGAAAAGTACCCAATGTTTATAGTCGATGCCTAGCATAAGCCTATGGAGCCCAATGAATGGATGAATGAATTATTTGGAAGTGAACCATTATTGCTTATATTGTTGTGCAAATACAGTCTTTTCATTTCTTATCTCCTGAAAGATGCCTAGGGCAAGATATTTGTTAACTCACTAATAGTCTCAATAACTATGTATCTATTCTTGATGTTTGATTCCTATTACGACCTCAACTTTAGAAAACTTGTTTTCCAAATTATCATATCACCATGTGCAAGTATTTCTTGGAGTCAATTATCTTAGAATACATAGGAAATCAACCCATTCTTAATAGATAGATGAAATGAATTTTGTGTGTGACCTAATAGGTTCAACTATTTATTAGACATGGGCTCACAACTCTTTATGAATTTTTAATATCTTATATTCATTTTAGTTTAAAACTCCTTTTAAAGTAGTTGACTTAGCTTAATTAATCTCATTAGTTGAAGAGTACCCAATCTCCATGGTCGATGTCCAATCTCAAGCTTATGGAGCCCAATTAATTAGCTAAAATAAATATTTTGGAGGACCATCATCGCTCTACACATCCCATGTAAACACAGTCCTACTATCTCCTATATCCCAAAAGAGGCCTAGGACAAGATATTTGTCGGCTCTTTATTAGCCTCGATACTATGTCCTTATTCTTAATGTTTGAATCCTTTTGTGTAACCTCACCTTTTAAAAACTCTTTTTCCAAATTGTCACACCACCTTGCACAAGAATTTCTTAAAATCGAATATTATAGAAGATATAAGAGATGTACTCGCCCTTCACAATAGTGAAGAGTTGGATTCCATCTTAGATCTCATAAACCTCCATGCCAAATAGCTTATACCACATCTTAACTAAAAAGGCTTGCTAAGTGGTCAAGGATGAGTCAAAGCATGAGGACTAGATAGAAGGTTATCATCAATCCTCAAGTTAAAGGACTAATAATATGCACTAGCATAAGTAGAAGAACTAGCCACTACTAACTTGCCACTTCAGCTATCTAGTGGATTCTCTAGTGGGTCTTCAGTACCTTGTTCTCTAACAAGCACCCACTAATATGCACCTATATCTCATATAGTTGCTCATGGAATGGAGCAATCTGCAACTCTTGAACTTATTCATTGTTAGTGTAAGCCTATCCAGATCTTAGATGCCCATCTCATAAGATCCTATTACTTGGATGTTTTAAGATCACGATCATGTGAGACTTATTCTATGGTCACCAAACCAAGGACGATAATCTTAGGTGATCTAAGGGCTTCATCCAAATGCAAGTGAAGTATAATAGAGCATAAGATGAAGGTGTCCATATAAAAAATATCATTTAATCAAAATTATTTTACAAGATAATAGTTTTCACAAAGGTAATCTCATTGGCCTATAAGCCACTATTTCGACAATCTTTCACTTGCTCTAAAGCTAATGCCCTGTGCCCTTAAGACCCATCTTCTCAAGAAGTCCTCCAAAGATGTTTTGCAATAGGGGTGTTGTCAGTAGATCTGCTATGTTTTCGTCCAAGGTAACTCTCCCCACTTGGATGTAACCTCTACTAATGATCTCCTAGATCAAATGATATCGCCTCAATATGTGTTTAGATCGCTAATGAGATCTTAGCTCTTTAGCTTGTGCTACTGCCCTATTGTTGTCACAAAAGACAACAACTAGCTTAGCAATGCTAGGTACTATATTCAACTCTTGAATGAAGTTTTTCATCCAAACTTCTTCTTTTGCAGCTTTTGAAGCTGCAATATATTCTACCTCTATGGTCGAGTCAGCTGTGGTATCTTGTTTGGAACCTTCCAACTTCCTGTACTGCTATTAAGGTAAAATGTGAATCTAGAGGTGGATTTGAGGCCATCTACATCATATTGGAATTTGGGATCCAAAAACCCTTCAAGTTTCAATTCTCCATTTTCGTACACTAAAATAAGTCCTTAGTTCTTCTTAAGTACTTAAGGATCATTTTTATGGCCAACCAATAACTCTCATCGGGGTTGGATTGGAACCTACTAGTAACACTTAGTGAGTGTGCCACATTCGGTCTTATACATTATACCGCATAAATTATGCTCCCTATCGCCAAGGTATAGGGTATTTAGGACATTCTTCATTTCTCCTCCTCAATCTTAGAGGCCATAAAGTTGGAGAGATGAATACTATGTGCCATAGGAAGAAGCCCTCTCTTGGATTTTTCCGTACTAAATCTCTTTAGTATCTTGTCAATGTATGGGATTTGGGAAAGCCCCAGCATCCTCCTGATCTATCTCTGTAGATACATATTCCGAACACGTAGGATGTTTCTCTCAAATACTTCATAAAGAATTGTGTAGACAACCTTGCTTTAGTGCACTTTAACATTCCTACCTCATTCCCAATGAGAAAGATGATATTGACATAAATCATGACAAACTGTACTAAACTCCCACTAGCTTTCTTACACACACATAGCTCATACACATTTTTGACAAAGCCAAACAATTTGACTGTTTTGTCAAAATGTATGTTTCAACTTCAAGATGCTTATTTGACTCCATAAATGGACCTTTGGAGCTTGCAAACCTTTTGCTTACTCTCTTTGGATGTAAAACCTTGTGGAAACTCCATGTAAATTTGTTTTTCAATGTTACTATTGAGGAAAGCAGTTTTTTATTTGCCATATCTCATAGTCATAATATGTAGCTATGGCTAGTAAGAATCGAATGGACTTAGGCATAGCTACCGATGAAAAGATTTTCTCCAAATTGATACCAGGTCTTTAAGTGTAACCTTTTACCATTAGTCGCGCCTTAAAAGTCACTACTTCTCCATCTACCCCAAGCTTTCTCTTATAGATCCACTTGCAACCAACATAAACTATTCTTTTTGGTAGATCTACCAAAGTTCATATTTTGTTTGAGTACATAGAGTCCATTTCGGATCTCATGGCATCAAGCCAATGTCACGAATCTATATTTGACATAGTTTCTTCATATGTCTTCGGATCCTCATCCGATTAACCTATCTTATGAAGAAATTCAAACATTTTAGATTGTTTCTTGATTCTGTCTGACCTTTTCAGAGGTTTTGTACTAGGTTTTTGCAATTCTATTCTTTCTGCCACTTGTGGGATTTCTTGATCGTCATGAACTTTATCAAGCTTAATGACAATGCCTTTTCTATTCAATAGAAATTTATTTTCCAAAAAGTGGGCATTCCTTGAGACAAACACCTTCTATTCTAAGAGATCATAGAAGTAATAGTCTATAGACTCTTTTGGGTATCCCACAAACTTGCACAAAATAGATGTACTTGAAAACAAGATAGGTACTAGAATCTATAATCAAAACTTCAAAACATAAAATAAATAGTGCCTACAAGCATCCCAGGGATCTAATCATGCTTTGGATTCAGATTTAGTTAGAGGATTACCATGAAAAGCAAATCCGAGAAGAAACAAGTGAACACTTCGCTGGTTCTAGATTCTATCTGCTCACAGCACAGCAAAAGGATTACAACGATCATCATACCAAATCACTTTAAAATATTTTGAAAAAATTACTAGAGATAGCCAACATCTTGTAGAATCTAAACCAAAAATTTAGATCAATTGGTCATCTAGATTATCCTGGATAAAATCGCAAAGTCAGACCTCACGCAGAAAGTTCTACAGAATATAGTAAGGCACACATCTTGCCTCTATTGAAATAGTCCACACACCAATTAGACTTCCTGATTCTATAGTTCATGAGCTAGAAAAAAATCATAAAATTGATGGTGGAGGTTGAATTTAGGGTAGGAAGATGAAAAATGAAGCTTAACCTTCAACACATGAAATGCTATCATGCAAATATTTTGAAGGAAAATGAATAATCTAATTCTTCACACCATTTTTTGTATGTACGACCTCCTCTCTCTCTCTCTATATATATATATATAGAGGCTTAAAATGTGTGATGCCAAGTTGGCATCACACAATGCATAGGGGGGTGGCCAAGTAGGGTTGCCTAGGTGGCAAAATTTGAATCCAAATCTCATTTAAAATTTTTTTGCATCTTAATTACATTTGGAGTCTCATTTCAAATTAATTAAGATGTCATCTCAAATCCCATTTGAGCCTTCCCTCCAAAATTCATTCTTCCTTAATTAATCAAATTAAACTCTTTAATTTGATTAATTATCCTTGACTTAACTCTTTAAGTCAAACTAGCTTAACTCCTTAAGCTAAATTAGTTTATTAATTTAACACTTAAATCAATCAAGCCCAAATTAATATGCAAAGTTGGCCCAAAAAATGGGTCCACTAGGAGACACCATTTTCTAACACCTTAGAAAATTCTCTCCATTAATTAGGAAGTGAATTAAATTTTGTGTATGATCTAGTAGGTTCTACCATTCATTGGACATGGACTCACAATTCCTTGTGATTTTTGAATATCTTATATTCATTCTAGTTTAAAAGTCCTTTTAAAATAGTCAGCTCAATTCATTTAATTTCATTAATTGAAGAGTACCCAATATCCATGGTCAATATCCAACTGCAAGCCCATGGAACCCAACTACTTGGCCGAAATGAATATTCTGGAGAACCATCATCACTCTACGCGTGCCATGCAAATACGGTCCTTCCATCTCCTATCTCCCAAAAGAGGCCTAAGGCATGATATTTGTCAGCTCCTTAATAATCTCGATACTATATCTCTATTCTTAATATTCGATCCCTATTGTGTGACCTCACCTTTGGAAAACTTGTTTTCCAAATTTTCACACCATCTTGCAAAAGGATTTCTTGGAATCAATCATTATAGAACACATAGGATATATACTCGCCCTTCATAATTGTGAGGAGTTGGATTCCATCATGGATCTCACAAACATCTATGCCAAGTAGCTCATACCTAATCTCAACCTAAAAGACTCGCTAAGTGGTCAAGGATGAGTCAAAGCATAAAGCCGAACATAAGGTTACCATGGATCCTCATGTTAGAGGACTAATAATATGCAATAGCATAAGTAAGAGAACTAGCCACTATCGACTTACCACTTCAACTATCTAGTGGATTCTTCGATGGGTCTTCAGTGTCTTACTCTCTAACAAGCACGCACTAACATGCACCTATATCTCATATAGTTGCTCATGGAATGAAGCAATCTCCAACCCTTAGATTTATGCATTATTAGTGCAAGTCTATCTGGATCTTAGATGCCCTGTCTCATAAGATCCGATGACTTGGCTGATTTAAGGTCATGATCATGTGAGACTAATTCCATGGTCACCAAACCAAGTCCTGTAGTCATAGGTGATCTAAGGGCTTTATCCAAATACTAGTGAAGTGCAACACATCAGAAGATGAAGATGGCGATATAAAGAATATCATTCAATGAAAATTGTACCACAAGTAAAATAATTTACAAGGCCAATCTCATTGGCTTGCAGGATACTATTCCAATAATCTCCCACTTGCTCTAAAGCCAATGCCTTATGGCTTTGAAACCTATCTTCATAAGATGTCCTCCAAAGGCCTTTAGCTTTTAGAGGTTAATACAGTAGTTCTGCTATATTCACTTTGAGGTAACTTTTATCCACTCAGTTGTTACTTCTATCAATTGATATCATATATCAAACGATAATGCATTTAATGTGTTTGGATCATTGTCAAGTCCTAAATTATTTTCTAAAGACAATTGTAGGCTCATGCCTGCGAGGCACTATATCCAACCCTTAGATGAAGTTTTTATCCAAACACCTTCCTTTCTGATTTCCAAAACCACAAAGTATTTCACTTTAGTGGTTATTTAGGCTATGGCACCTTGTTGGAACTTTTCCAACACACCATGCCATTATTAAGGAAAAATATGTATCCAAAAGTGGATATTAGGTCATCTACATTGATTGGAAACTAATATCCAAAAACTCCGCATGTTTTAATACTCCATTGCCGTATACTAAAAATATATCTTTAGTTCTTCTCAAGTACTTTAGAATTATTTTCACGGCTAACCAATGACTCTCACTAGGATTAGATTGGAACCTTCTCCTAATGCTTAGCAAGTATGCCACATCTGGTTTTGTACATTAAATGTCATGCAAATATTTTGGAGGGAAATAAAGAATCTAATTCTTCACACCATTTGTCATATACATGACCTCCTCTCTCTTTATCGATATATAGAGGCTGAAAATGTGTGATGGCAAGTTGGCATCACATAATGCATGAAGGGGGTAGCCAAATGGGGTTGCCTAGGTGGCGAAATTTGAATCCAAATCTCATTTGAATTTTATTTGCATCTTAATTACATTTGGAATCTCATTTCAAATTAATTAAGATGCCATCTCAAATCTCATTTGAGCCTTCCCTCCAAAATTCATTCTTCCTCAATTAATTAAATTATAATCTTTAATTTAATTAATTATCCATTGATTTAACTCTTTAAGCTAAATTAGATTAACTCCATAAGCTAAATTCGTTAACTGAACTCTTTAAGTTAACTTGACCAATTGATGGTCAATTTGGCACCAAATAATTAAGTTCTTAATTATTGAGCTAATTTAACTCTTAATTTAGTTGATTAATTTAACACTTAAATTAATCAAATTAAAATTGACCCTCAAAGTTGGCCCCAAAAATCGGTCCACTAGGAGACACCATTTTCTAACACCTTAGAAAATTCTCTCCATTAATTAAGAAGCTAATTGTATTTTTTGTGTGACCTATTAGATTCTACCATTCATTGGACATGGGCTCACAAATCCTCGTGACTTTTTAATATCTTTTATTTATTCTAGTTTAAAACTCCTTTTAAATTAGTCGACTTAATTTAACTAATCTTATTGATTGAAGAGCGTCCAACCTTAAGCCCATGGAGCCCAACTAATTGGTTGAAATGATTATTCTAAAAAACCATCATCACTCTGTATATGCCACGCAAATACGGTCCTTTCGTCTCCTATCTCCCAGAAAAGGCCTGGGGTAAGATATTTGTCAGCTTCCTAATAACCTCGATACTATATCTTTATTCTCAATGTTAGATTCCTATTGTGTGATATCACCTTTGGAAAACTCCTTTTCCAAATTATCACACCACATTGCACAAGGATTTCTTAAAATGGATCATTATAGAACACATAAGAGATGTACTCGCCCTTCACAATGGCGAAAAGTCAGATTCCATCTTGGATCTCATAATCCTCCATGCCATGCAATTCATACCCAATTTCAACCTGAAAGACCTGCTAAGTGTTCAAGGATGAGTCAAAGTATGAGGGCCGGACACAAGGTTACCATAAATCCTCATGTTAGAGGACTAATAATGTGCACTAGCGTAAGCAGAAAAACTAGCCACTACCGACTAACATGCATATGTATCTCATATAGTTGCTCATAGAATGAAGCAATCTCCAATTGTTGGATTTATGCATCATTAGTGCAAGTCTATCCGAATCTTAGATGCCCCATCTTATGAGATCTTATGACTTGAAAGATTTAAGATCACGATCGTATAAGACTTATTCTATGGTCACCAAAGCAAGTCCCGTAGTCATAGGTGATCTGAGAGCTTTATCCAAGTGCTAGTGAAATGAAATAAAGTATAAGATAAAGATGGCCATATAAAGAATATCATTTAATCAAGATTATACCACGAGTGAAATAGTTTACAAAGCTAATCTCATTGGCTTGTAGGGCACTATTCCAATGCTACTATTCAATTTATCCCCATTGTACATCTCACGTAGACACGAGATCCCTATACCTATAGATACTGGTGAGGGTTCTTTGCCATGCCATATCTTATATGGTGTTTTTGGCACTGACTTTAAATGTACATTATTTAGTAGCCTTGTGGTCATTTCAATCATTTTGTTTGAATGTAAAACCTTATGGTTGTTCCATATAGATTTCTTTTTTAATGTTTCCATTGAGAAAAGTGATCTCTATATCCATTCGCCATACGTAGTAGTCATAGTAAGTGGCAATGGCAAGTATAATCCTTATAGACTTAAGCACAACAATTGATGAAAAGGTTTTCTTGAAGTCAATACTAGGTCTCTGAGTATAATCTTTTGTCACTAGTCTAGCCTTAAAGGTTGTTACCTCTCTATTGACTCCTATCTTGAGCGTGTAGATCCACTTGCAACCAATGGGTACTATACCCTTCGATAGATCTACTAAGGTTCATATATTATTGGAGTATATGAAGTCCATTTTAGATATCATGGCCTCAAGTCAATGTCTTGAATCTATATTCATCATAGCTTCCTCATAGGTCTTTAGATCATTATCTATTTATCTTATCTCATGAAGGAATCCAAATATTTTGGGTTGTTTATTAATTCAGTCTGGCCTTTTAAGAGTTTGTGTGTTAGGCTTGAGATGCTCTGTTATTTTTGCCGCTTGCAGGATAATATGTTCATCTTGAACTTCATTAAGTTTGATGACAATGCCTTTTCTATCCAATGGAAACTCTTTTTCTAGAAAGATGGCATTCCTCAAAACAAACACGTTTTATTGTGAGGGATCATAGAAATAATAACCTAAAGACTCTTTTGGATATTGCACAAACTTGCACAAAGTGGATATCACATCCAACTCATCCCCCACTAGTCTCTTGACATATACAAGAGACCCCCAAATTCTTAAGTAAGAATAAAAGGATACTTTACCATACCATATCTCATGCGTGAAAGATTGAGATAGATTGGGATCTAAATATTAAAACCAAAATTAGGCAAAAAAAAAAAAACCAATCATCTCATCCCAAGGATCATAATCAGACTCAAAATATGGACTTGAAGGTAGAAAATTTACTTATGCATTTAGAAACAAAGGATTTGATGAGATCACTCTAATGACTCTTCTATTGGGAAGATCTTCAAGCTCTAATGGTTGGATCTAGATTCTCCCTTTACAATGCTCCAAAAATCAGCAAAAATGGCAGATCTTAACACCACAAAATGATCCAAAATTTGGCTAAAATTCACTAGAATCTACTACCAATAAATCACCCAATGGTGCTTTGCAAAAACTGGTGCAATGGATGATCCATCAAGGAATTCTATGTTATCCAAGTGTAGGATCTCTAATGAACAAGTCCACACTTCTTAGGCAAGCTCTCAATCAACCTTGGTTTTGCCAAAACAAGGGAGAAAGAAGGTAAGGAAGAGTGATAGTATTGGAAGAGAGATGGAGGAAAGAATTTTGTGTGATTATTCAACATATTAATTATATCACACTTTTGGAGGAAAAATGTGAGGATAGCCAACCACTCCTAGTGGCCAACTACATGGCCTATTTATAGAGATGATGGATGCTTCCATCACATACTTCATGCATGCTGACCAACTTGCCAACTTGCTAACTTGCACATGCATTTCCACTTCATGTGCATTTGGATTTAATTAATGTTTGCATTTCATCTTATGAAGTGAAATACTAATTAACTTAACTTCAAATGGACTTTTTCATTTAATTTCTATCCAAAACTCAAATTCTCAATTTAATTAAATTAACTCTTCAATTTAATTAATTAAGCTTAACTCCTTAAGTTAATTAGAGTTAACTTCACTCATTAAGGTAACTTGACTAGTTACTTGTCATATGGCACCAACTAAATTAACACTTTAATCTAATTGGTCTAATTTAACTCTTTAAATTTTTTTGATTAATTTAACACTTAAACTAATCAAGCCAAAAATAACCAATTAAAATAGTCAATCGTTCCTCTCACCAAAAATGCCTAGTCTTGAATTTTCTAACTCCTTAAAAAATTTCTCCAATCAAATAAGAGTCTCTCTAGGCTTTTGTGCATGACCCATTAGGTTCATTTGTTCTTAGACATGGGCTCACAACTCATTGTGATATTTTGAATGTTGAAATATTCACATTAGTTTAAACTCCTTTAAATTAATAACTCTTTCAATTAATCTCTATTAATTGAAGAATACCTAATCTCTATAGTTGATGTCTAGCAACAAGCCCATGGAGTCCAACTAATTGGATGAATGAATTATATTCTGATGAACTATTATAGCTTATGCTTGCCATGCAAAAATGGTTCTTCTGTCTTTTATCTCCAAAAAGAGGCTTAAGACAAGATATTTTCCGATTTTCTAATAGCCTCGATAACTAAGTCTCTACATTCAGTGTTTAATTTTATTTTGTGACCTCATCTTTGAAAACCATCTTTTCTAAATTTTCATACTACCTTGCACAAGAATTTCTTGGAATCAATCATATTATGGAATACATAGGAGATGCACTTATTTTGCAAGATAATGAGGAGATGGATCCATTTTTGGATCTCCCAAACCTCTATGCTTAAGTGGCTCATGTACAATCTCAATCTCGTATGACTCGCTATGTGGTCTAGAAAAGGTCAAAGCATAAGTACCTAAACAAGAGGTTACCATATATCTAAAGGTCCAAGGACTAATTATATGCACTATCAAAAGGTTGGGAACTTGCCACTACTGCTTACCACTATGGCCATCTAATAGATTCTCTAGGTAGGTCTTTAGTGAATTTGTTCTTTAACAAGCACCTACTAATACGCATCCATGCCTCACATAGACTGCCCATGAAATAGAACCCCTTAGAATTTGCATCATTTGTGAAAGTTTATCTAAATATTAGATATCATATCTTATAAGATTCTATGACTTGGAATACTTTAATATCATGACAATAGGACCTATTTCATGATCACCATCATATATGCGTGACCAAGTCCCAGAGTCTAGTATGATTTAAGGGCTTTAACCAAATGCAAGTGAAATATAAAAATCATAAAATGAAGATACCCATTTAATAAGAATATCACTCAATTAAGATTGTGTCATAAATAGAGTAGTTTTATATGCTAATTTAATTAGCTTGTGGGGTACTATTCCAATAAAGTAGTGTCTTTGGCATCGACTTTGAAGGTACTATATTTAGTATTTTCCTTGCCATTGTTAAGGTGAATCTCCAAAAGGAGATAGGTACATCAGTAAAGCTCATCATAGAACGTACCATGTCCAACAAGGTATGGTTTCTCCTTTGGGCTACTCTATTATGTAGAGGTGTGCCAGATGGAGTTCATTGTGAAATAATCCCATTTTCTTTTAGATAATCCAAGAAATCATTACTTAAGTATTTCTCTCCTCGATCCAATCCAAGAGCTTTAATACTAAGTTTATGTTCCTTTTCTACTTCATTGTTGTAATCTTTGAACTTTTCAAAGGTTTCGGACTTATACTTGATAAGATACACATTTCGGAACCGAGTGTAATCATGAATGAAGGTAATGAAGTACAAAGAGCTTTCTCTTAAACTAACTCTTAGTAGCCCACACACGTCTATGTGGATCAAATCTAAAGAACTTGTTGCTTGCTTCGTTTGTCCTATAAAAGAAGCCTTGGTCATTTTTCCTTTCAATACAAGATTCACAAGTAAGAAGATCCTATATGCCAACAATATTCAACCCATTTTTTAGAAGAGAAATGAGAGGTAGTGGCCAATTTTAGGGAAGAGAAAGATGAACTTCAACACATGAATGAACACTTTGAAAAACGAAGGGAAAATGTGAAAGAATCTAATTCTTCACTCACAAAATGCATGTGCCGCCTACCTCACCTCTATAATTATATATAGAAGAAAGATGGTGTGATATGATGTTGGCATCACACCTTTCTCAAAATGGGGAGGGCGGGACTGCCAACCATGTAATTCTTGCATGCAAGTTGACAAATTCAAATTTAATTTGAATTTTGTATGCATTTCAATTTCATTTGAAAATTAATTTCAAGCTAATTAAAATGTCACATCAAATGAATCTTTCATTTGAATTTTCCTCCAAAAAGGATTATTCTCATTAATTAAATTAAATATTTTAATTTAAATTAATTAATCATTAACTTAACATTTAAGCCAATAAGCTTAACTCCTTAAGCTTAATTTGACCAATTGTTGGTAACATGGCACTAAATAATTAACTCTTTAATTATTTATCTAATTTAACTCTTAAATTAGTTAATCAATTTAACACTTAAATTAATCAAGCCAAGCGACACTTTGATCTTTGGTCACCCCAAAAAAATTGATCACTATGAAGTGAATTCTCTAGCACTAAAAAAGTTCCTCCATGATTTAGGAAATGCTGTTGGCTTTTGGGTGTGACTCGATAGGTTTTACCATTCACTGGACATGGGCTCACAAGTCCTTGTGACTTTTGAAAATCATATATTTGTTTTAGTTTAAGCTTCTTTAAACTAAATCGACTTAATTCAATCTCTATTAATTGAAGAGTACCCAATCTTCAAGGTCGATGTCCAACATCAAGCCCATAGAGCCCAACTAATTAGCTAAAATGAATGCTTTTGGAGAACTATTATAGCTCTATGCATACTATGCAAATACGACCTTTCATCTTCTATCTCTCGAAAGAGGCTTAGGGCAAAATATTTGCTGGCTTCCTAATAGCCTTGATGCTTGTCTCTATTCCCAGTATTTGATTCCATTATATGACCACATCTTTGGAAAACTCTTTTTCAAAATTATCATGCTAGCTTGCATAAGAATTTCTTGGAATTGATCATTTAGAAAATAGAGGAGATGCACTCGTCCTCCACAGATATGAGGAATCAGATTCCATCTTAGATCTCACAAACCTCCATGCCTAATAGCTCATGCCTAATATCTACCTAAGTGGTAAGCTTCATGACTAAAGGAGGGTCAAAGTATAAAGACCAAACACATGGTTACCATGGATCCTCATGTCAAAGGATTAATTATATGCACTAGTATAAGCAGGAGAACTTGTCATTTTCAACTTGTCACTACAGTTATCTAATGGATTCTCTGAGTAGGTCTTCAGTACCTTATTCTCTAACAAGAACCTACTAATGTACATCTATATCTCATATAGGATTGCTCATGGAATGGAGCAACATCCAACCCTTAGATTTATGCATCATTAGTGCAAGTCTATCCATATCTTAGATGTCCTATTTCATAAGAACCAACGACTTAGAAGTTTTAAGATTAGGACCATGTAATACTTATTCCATGATAACCATCTAATGCGTAACCAAGTTTGATAATCTTGTGTGATCTAAAAACTTTATCCTAAAGCCAGTGAAGTAATGAAGAGCATAAGATGGAGATGGTTATATAAAAAAATATCATTCAATCAAGATTATTTGACAAGAAAATAGTTTTACAAGGCTAATCTAATTAGCTTGTCGAGTAGTATTCTAGTAAAGTCTATTAAGAGAGAATTCAATGCTTCATTAGATAATTCAAGAATTCAGTAATTAGGTATTCTCCCATTTGATTTGATTGAATATCTTTAATACTAAGCCCTTTTTACTTTTCTACTTTATTCCTATACACTTTGAACTTTTCAAAGGCATCAGACCTGTACTTCATAAGATACACATGTCCAAACCAACTATGACCATTGGTGAAGGTGATGAAGTAAGAATATCTTCATCTTCCATTAACTCTTAGTGAACCACAAACATTCATATAAATCAAATCTAAAAGATTTGTGGAGTGCTCTGTTTGTCCTACAAAAGGATCATTAATCATTTTTGCCTTTGAACAAGATTCACAAGTAGGAAGGTCATCAATGCCACTAACATCTAGTGCTTTGAGTGCTTCTAACTTGTTCACCCTATTTTTAGAAATATGCCCAAGTCTTGTATGCCATAGAATGCCTTCCTCAAGGTGTATAGTTGGCTTTATGCTAAGTTGGCAAATGCAAATTCAATCTTTATTTGAATTTTATGTGTATTTCAATCTAATTTCAAATTAATTAAAATGCTAACTCAATTGAACTCTTCATTTGAATTTTTCTTCCAAAATATATTCTTCTCATTAATTAAGTTAAGCACTTTAATTTAACTAATTAACCTTTGACTTAACTCTTAAGTCAACAAGCTTAATTTTGTTAACTTAACTCTTTAAGTTAACTTTGATCAATAGGAGATCAAATGGCATCAAATAATTAACTCTTTTATTATTGGTCTAACTTAACTCCTTAAATTAATAGATTAATTTAACACTAAAATTAATCAAGCCAAAATTGACCTCAAAATTGATCACCTCAAAATCGATCCACTAGGAGTAAATATTCTAACTTCTAGAAAAATTCCTCCATCAATTAGGAAACTAATTAGGTTTGTGTATGACCCAATCGATTCTACCATTCATTGGATATGGGTTCATAACTCCTTGTGACTTTTGAATATCTTATATTCATTTTAGTTTAAAATACTTTTAAACTAATCAACTTAATTTAATTAATCTTATTAATTGAAAAGCACCCAATCTCTATAGTCGATGTCCAACCTCAAGCCCATGGAGCCCAACTAATTAGCTAAAATGAATGCTTTTAAAGAACTATTATAGCTCTAAACATACCATGTAAATACGGTCCTTCCATCTCTTATCTCTCAAAAGAGGCTTAGGATAAGATATTTGCTAACTTCTTAATAGCCTCAATACTATGTTTCTATTCCCAATATCGTATTCCAATTTATGGCCTCATATTTGGAAAGCTCTTTTTTCAAATTATCATATTACCTTAGGAAAGGACTTCTTAGAATCGATCATTATAAAATAAAAAGGAGATGCGTTTGCTCTTCACAAAGATGAAAAGTCAAATTCTATCTAGAATCTCACAAACCTCCATGTCTAGCAGCTTATGCCTACTCACCACCTAAACGGCCTACTAGGTGACCAAGGAGAAGTCAAAGCATGAGGACCAAGCACAAGGTTACCATGCATCCTCAAGTCAAATGACTAATTATATACACTAGTATAAGCTAGAGAACTTGCTACTATTGTAATTTAATGGGTTCTCTAGTCAGGTCTTCAGTACCTTATTCTCTAACAAGTACCCACTAATATGCACCCATATATCAGATGGCCTCGCTCATAGAATAGAGCAATATCCAACTCTTGAATTTATGTATTGTTAGTGCAAGTATAATCGAATCTTAGATGCCCTGTCTCGTAAGATTCTATGACTTGGAAGATTTAAGATCACAACCATAAAAGAGGTATTCCATGATCACCACCTAGTATGTGACCAAGTCTCGTAGTGTTATATGATCTAAGAGATTCATTCAAATGCTAGTGAAGTAATAATAAGCATAAGATAAAGATGAATATTTAAAGAATATCATTCAATCAAGATTATCTTGCAAGAAAATAGTTTACAAGGCTAATCTAATTAGCTTTTAGGGCACTATTTCAATAATCTCTCACTTGCCCAAATGCCAATTCCCTATAGCCTTAAGGCCTATCTTCTTAAGATGTCCTTCAAAGATCATTAGAGTTTAAGGGTTTAGATAACAATTCTTCCATATTCTCTTCTAAGGCAACTTTATCTACTCAGTTGTCATCTTTATCAATGGATATCATATATCAAATGATAATGCATTTACTGTGATATGTGACTATGGTAAGTAAAATCTAAAGAGACTTAGGCATTACAACTGGTGTAAAGGTTTTCTTAAAATCAATACTAGGTCTTTGAGTGTAACCTTTTGCCATTGGTCGTATCTTAAAGGTCATCGCCTCTCCATCAACTCCTAAATTTTGCTTATAGATCCACTTGCAATCAACAGGAGCTATTCCCTCTAATGGGTCTACCAAAGTCTATATTTTGTTGTAGTACATGGAATCCATTTCAAATTTTATGGCATCTAACCAATGTACCAAGTCTATGTTCAACATAGCTTCCTCATAAGTCTTCATATCATTATTTGATTAGCTCATCTAATGAAGAAATTTGAACCTTTTGGGTTGTGTCTTGATTAGGTCATGCCTTCTCAAAGGTTGTATATAAGTCTCTTTGATAATTATTTATTTTTACCACTTATGGGATTTAATGATACCACATCTCATACAACATCTTTTAAAGGCTAGTAAGATACTATGATCTAATATCGAAACTTCAAAACATCAAAGTAACTAGTGCTTACAAGCTAATAAATGATCTAATCATGCCTATGATTTTGATTCAAATAGAGGATTACCTTGATGAGCAAATCCATGGAATATCAAGTGAACACTTCACTATTTCCAGAATCTGCCTACTAGTGGCGCAACGAGAAGATTGAGATGATTGCCCTATCAAATCATATCCATAAATTATGAAAAACTATAAGGAGATATCTAACACATTGGAGAACTTTTAATTAAAATTTTAGGTTAATTGGAAGTTTGGAACTTCTTGGAAAAAATTGCCAAGTTAGACTTTGTACAGGTGGATCTTTAGAAATAAGTAAGTCACATGCTTTACCTCTATTATAATGATCCATACACCAGTAAGCATGGTATGCATAAATCCTCTCTCTATATCAATATATAGATGTTGAAAATGTGTGATGCTAAATTGGCATCACACAACACATAGGGGGCAGCCATATAGGGTTGCTAAGGTGACAAAATTTGAATTAATCTTATTTGAATTTCATTTGCATCTTAATTACATTTGGAATCTCATTTCAAATAAATTAAGATGCCATTTCAAATCTCATTGGAGCCTTCCCTCCAAAATTCTTTCTTCCTAATTAACCAAATTAAATTCTTTAATTTAATCAATTATCCTTTGATTTAACTCTTTAAGTCAAACTAGCTTGACTCCTTAAGCTAAATTCATTAACCTAACTTGTTAAGTTAACTTGACCAATTTATGCTCATGTTGGAACCAAAAATGGTCCATTAGGAGACAGCATTTTCTAAAGCCTTAGAAAATTCTCTCCATTAATTAGGCAGCTAATTAGATTTCGTGTGTCACCCAATAGGTTCTACTATTCATTAGACATAGGCTCACAACTCCTTTTAACTTCTGAATATCTTATATTCATTATAGTTTAAAACTCCTTTTAAACTAGTCGACTCAATTTAATTAATCTCATTAATTAAAAAGTACCCAATCTCTATGGTCGATATCTAACCTCAAGCCTATGGAGCCCAACTAATCAGCTAAAATGAATACTCTAGAGAACCATCATTGCTCTATACGTACCATACAAATATAGTCCTTTCATCTAATATCTCCTAAAAGAGGCCTAAGATAAAATATTTTTCAGCTCTCAAATACTCTCAATACTATGTCTCTATTCTTAATGTTCAATCCCTGTTGTGTAACCTCACCTTTGGAAAACTCATTTTCCAAATTATCACACCACCTTGCACAAGGATTTCTTGGAATTGATCATTATAGAACACATAAGAGATGTACTCGTCTTCACTACGGCAAGCAGTTGAATTTCATCTAGGATCTCACAAACCTCCATGCCAAGTAGCTAATACCCATCTCAGCTTGAAAGACCCGTTAAGTGGTCAAGAAAGAGTCAAAGCATAACGACCAAACACAAGGCAACCATGGACTTTTAGGTTAGAGGACTAATAATATGCACTAGTATAAGTAGGAGAACTAGCCACTACCGACTTACCACTATAGCTATGTAGTGGATTCTTCAGTGGGTCTTTAGTGTCTTGTTCTCAAACAAGCACCCATTAACATACACCTATATCACATATAGTTGCTCATGGAATAGAGCAATCTCCAACACTTGCATTTATGCATCGTTAGTATAAGTCTATCTAGATCTTAGATGCCCCATCTTTAAAGATCCAATGACTTGAAACATTTAAGATAAAAACTATGTGAGACTTATTTCATGGTCACCAATCCAAGTCCTGCAGTCATAGGTGATCTAAGGGTTTCATCTAAATGCTAGTGAAGTGAAACAAAGCATAAGATATAGATGGCCATATAAAGAATATCATTCAATCAAGATTGTACCATGAGTTAAATAGTTTACAAGGCCAATCTCATTGGCTTGTAGCGCACTATTCCAACAATCTTCCACTTGCTCTATAGCCAATGCCCTATAGCCTTGAGACCCATCTTCATAAGATGTCCTCTAAAGATCTTTAGGGTTTAGGGGTTAATATAGTAGTTCTGTTATATTCTCTTCTGAGGTAATTTTTATCCATTCAGTTATCACCTCTATCAATTGATATTATATATCAAATGATAATACATTTAATGTGTTTGGATCATTGATAAGATCTTGGCTTAGGTCCTAAACTGTCTTCCAAAGACAATCGTAGGCTTAAGCACACTAAGCACTACATTCAACTCTTGGTTGAAGTTTTTATCCAAACACCTTCCTTTGTGGTTTTTAAAACCATAAAGTATTTCACCTTAATGGTAATCTAGGCCATGGTGTCAAGTTGGAACTTTTTCAACATATCATACCTCCATTAAGGTAAAATATATATCCAAAAGTGGATATCAGGTCATCTACATTGGATTGAAAACTATTATCCAAAAATTTTGCAAGTTTCAATTCTCCATTGTCGTATACAAAAAATAAGTCTTTAGTTCTTCTCAAGGATTATTTTAATGGTCTTCCAGTAATATTCATTAATATTAGATTGGAGCCTACTCGTAACGCTTAGCAAGTATGCCATATCTGATCTTGTACATTGAATAGCATACAATTATGCTCTATGTTGTGGGTGCATAAAGTATATGTGACATGTTGTGTCTCGCATTAACAGTCAAAGGGGTTATAGACTTGGAGAGACGAAGATCACATCCCAAAAAGATAACCCCCTCTTGAATTCTTCTATACTAAACTTTTTTAAGAATTTGTTCAATGTATAGGATTTGGGAAAGCCCCAACATCTTCTCTCATCTATCTCTATAAATATATATTCCCAATAAGCTTGATGTATTTCCTAAATCCTTCATGGAAAATTATATAGATAACTATGATTTAGTACACTCTAATATTCTTACCTTATTCCCAATGAAAAGGATGTCATAAACATAAAACATAATAAACTATACTGAACTACCACTAGCCTTCTTGCAAACACATGGTTCACAAACATTTCTATGAAAGCCAAATGATTTGACCATTTTGTTAAAATGTATGTTCCAACTTTGAAATGCTTATTTGAGGCCATAAATGGATCTCTGGAGTTTGCAAACTTTTTGCTCACTCTATTTGGATGTAAAACCTTTTAGTTGCTCCATATAAATTTTTTCTTCAATATCATCACTGAGGAAAATGTTTTTCACATCTGTTTGCCATAACTCAGTCATAATATATAACTATGGCAAGTAAGATCCAAATGGACTTAGGCAAAGCAATCGGTGAAAAGGTTTTCTAAAAATCAATATGAAATCTTTAAGTGTAACCTTTTACCACTAGTCACATCTTAAAAGTTACCACTTCTCTATCTACTCCAAGCTTTCACTTATAGATCCACTTGCAACCTATGGAAAGTATTCCCTTTGGTAGATCTACCAAAGTCCATACTTTGTTTGAGTACATAGAGTCTATTTCAAATCTCATGGCTTCAAGCTAATGTCCTAAGTTTATGTCTAACATAGCTTCTTTATAGGTCTTTGGATTGATCTCTATCCGATTGTCCCATCTCATGAAGAAATACGAACTTTTTAGGTTACTTCTTGACTTGGTTTGACTTTTTCAGAGGTTGTGTGTAAGGATCTTTGATATTTGTTTGTTTCTATCACTTATGGGATTTATTGATCATCTTGAACTTCACCAAGTTCAATTACAATGCCTTTTCTATCTTATAGAAATTCCTTTTCCAAAAAGGTTGCATTCCTCAAAACAAGCACATTTTATCCTGAGGGATCATGAAACTAATAACCCATACACACTCTTAGATATCCCACAAACTTGCAAAAGGAGGATCTATTATCCAACTTATCTCCCACTATCTATCTCACATAAATGAGAGATCCCCTAACCTTTAGATAGTCATAAAAGTGTGCTTCACCATGCCATATTTCATATGTTGTTTTTAGCACTAGCTTTGAAGGTATTACTCTTAGTAACTTCATAGCCATCATTAAGGCGTATCCTCAAAAGGATATAGGCACGTTGGAAAAGCTTATT
Organism: Jacaranda copaia; assembly: GCA_014898725.1. Taxonomy (NCBI): domain Eukaryota; kingdom Viridiplantae; phylum Streptophyta; class Magnoliopsida; order Lamiales; family Bignoniaceae; genus Jacaranda; species Jacaranda copaia. The sequence goes on along the minus strand of JACGDI010000472.1, from coordinate 1,701,774 downwards.
ATGGAATGTACCATGTCCAACAAGGTACAATTTCTCCTCTCGACAACTTTATAGAGTTGGGATATTCGAAGTGGAGTCCATTAGGAGAAAATCCCATTCTCCTTTAGATAATCTAAGAATTCGGTACTTAAGTATTCTCTCCATTGATCCAATTGAAGAGATTTAATATTAAGTTCTTTTTGCTTTTCTACTTCATTTCTACACTCTTTGAACTTTTCAAAGGCCTTGGACTTGTACTTTATAAGATACATCTGTTCAAACCAACTATTACCATAAGTGATGCTAATAAAGTAAGAATAGTGCTCTCTCCTACTAACTCTTTGTTGGAATAATGCCCTGCAAGCCAATGAGATTGGCCTTGTACAAACTATTACCTTGTAAAATAATCTTGATTGAGTGATATTCTCTATATGGCCACCTTCATCTTATGCTTTATTATACTTCACTTGTATTTGGACAAAGCTTTTAGATTATCTAAGACTGTGGGACTTGGTTTGGAGACCATGGAATAAGTCTCACATGGTCATGATCTTGAAATTTTTAAGTTATAGGATCTTATGAGATGGGGCATCTAAGACCCGGATAGACTTGCACTAACAATGCATAAATCTAAGGGTTGGAGATTGCTTCGCTCCATGAGCAACTGCATGAGATACGGGTGCATATTAGTGGGTGCTTGTTAGAGAACAAGGCATTAAAAATCTACCAGAAAATCTGCTAGATAGCCGAAGTGGCAAGTCAGTAGTGGCTAGTTTTTCTACTTATGCTAGTGCATATTATTAGTCCTTTGACCTGAAGATCTAAGGTGACCTTGTGTTTGGTCTTCATGCTATGACTTATCCTTGACCACTTAGTGGGTCTTTTAGATTGAGATTAGATATGAGCTATTTAGCATGGAGGTTTATGAGATCTAAGATGCAATCTGACTCCTCACTATTATGAAGGGTGAGTACATCTCTTATGTGTTATATAATGATCAATTCCAAGAAATCCTTACGCTGGGTGGTGTGATAATTTGGAAAAAGAGTTTTTCAAAGATGAGGTCACATAAATGAATTCGAACATTGAGAATACAGATATAGAATCAAGGCTAATAAAGAGCCGATAAATGTCTTACATTAGGCCTCTTTTGGGAGATAAGAGATGGAATGACCATATTTGCATAGCATGCTTAGAGCGATGATAGTTCTTTCAAATATTTATTTTGGCCAATTAGTTGGGCTCTATGGGCTTGATGTTGGACATCGACTAAAGAGATTGGGTCCTCTTTGATTAATGAGATTAATTAAATTGAGTTGACTAGTTTAAAAGGAGTTTTAAACTAGAATGAATATAAGATATTCGAAAGTCACAAAGTGTTGTAAGCCTATGTCCAATGAATGGTAAAACTTATTAGGTCACACACAAAATTCAATTAGCTTCCTAATTGATGGAGAGAATTTTTTGATGAGTTAGAAAAGGGATCTCTCTATCCTAACGGATTTTGTTGCCAAGTTTGAAGGTTAATTTTGGCTTGATTGATTTAAATATTATTATTAATCAACTAATTTAAAGAGTTAATTATTTGGTGCCAACATGACCATCAACTAGTTTAGTTAACTTAAAGAGTTAAGTTAACAATTGAGCTTAAAGAGTTAAACTAGTTTGACTTAAAGAGTTAAGTCAAAGCATAATAAATTAAATTAAAGAGTTTAATTTAATTAATTAGGAGGAATGCATTTTTGGAAAGAAGACTCAAATGATATTTGAGATAGCATCTTAATTAATTTGAAATGAGATTCCAAATGTAATTAAGCTACAAATGAAATTCAAATAAAATTTGGATTCTTTTTGCCAACTAAGCATCCCTTGGCTGCCGCTACCCCTTCTCATAGAATGTGTGATGCCACCTTGGCATCACACAATTCCACATCTATATATAGATATAGTGAGAAAAATAGCTAGATAGATAGATAGATAGATAGAGAGAGAGAGAGAGAGAGAGAGAAAGAGATAGGTGTGCTAAAAGGTGTGAAGAATTAGATTCTTCATTTCCCTAAAAAAAACAACCCCTTTTGCAAGCCAGCATTTCATGAGTTGAAAGCTTAGCCTTTTCTTCCTCCTCCTACCAATTTTCAGCCCCCTTCAGTATCAATTATCTGTTTCTATTCCATCTTATTACAACAAAGGTAAAACATGTGCCTTGCTCAATTTTGTTACAGCTCTTTATTCGAGGTTTAACTTTACAATTTTCTCTAAAACAATCCAGATGGCCATTCAATCTTAATTTTTTACTGGAGATTCTTCAAGGTGTTTTCTATCTCCAGTAATTTTCTTTGAATTTTTGAAGGTAATTTTATAGAGAGATCATTACAATCCTTTCACTGTGTCGCGAGTAGATAAAATCTAGAACCGGTGAAGTGTTTACTTGTTTCTTCTCAGATTTGTTTATCTTGGTAATTCTCTGTCTAAATCTAAATCCAAGGTATGATTAGATCTCTAGGATACATGTAGGCACTAATTATTTTATGTTTTGAACTTTTGATTATAGATCCTAGTGTCTATCTTGCTTTCACTCTTAATGGTGCACAAACATCCATATGACTCAAATCCAAAGGATTTGTGGAGCACTCTATTTATCTTATAAAAGGAGCTTTGGTCAATTATCCATTCAAAAAAGATTCACAAATATGAATATCCTCACTGCCACTAACATTTATTGCTTTAAGAGCTTCTAACTTGTTCATCCTAATTTTTGGAGATATGACCAAGTTTTGTATGCCATAAAATGGCATATTCTTGGATATCTAATTTCTTACTTAGTTGAAAGTTCATTAGTGATGGTTGAAAATCCAATTTGTACAATCCTTCATTAAGTGTACCAAGAGCAATTAAAGAACCCATTCTTTAATGCCTTCAATCTCCCATTTGATGTAGAAGGATCAAATCCTTGGCTATCTAAAAGAGGAAAAGAAATATTATTCTCAACAATATATGGTACTTTATGAAAAAGGTCCAATACAAGTATGGAATTCTCTAAGTCTAACTTATTATACGCCTTTGGCTTTGGTCACAACTCTTGCTCCTTAGCTAAGGTGGTAGATCATATCCACATCACTTAGTTCTATTTATTTTTCTATTCTTCATAACAACTTACAAAGAAAAGAACCACACATAATATCATATATCCATGAAGAAGAATTCATCCTAAATACACCTCAATAAAGTACATGCCTTTTTTAAGAGTTACAAGTTATTCTTTGCAATAGTTCTTCTAGGCCAATTTTGCCTAAGTAGAAATAAATAACACCGACTATTTCCTCTGTTATTTTCTTAACTCCTCTAGATGCCTTTGATAGTTATTTTACCTTTGAGGAAGAATATTTCTTCCTTTTACCTTCATTTCTAGCACCCTTAAGGGCCATAGACTTGGAAGAGAAAACAAGTGTTAAAGGTTTGACATTGTCATGGTAGTCTTCATCTAGACCAACACTTTGATCATTAAAACTCAGTGAGGATGTAAGGATCAAATCCTTATGGAGATCATTATCCATCACTATGTCTAAGTTGAAAAACTTCTTGAAGCCTGATCATCTTTAGACTATAGTTGATGAAACATGACTTCATATTCATCCTAGCTTGAAAAGTCTCACTTGGCAACATGAACTTCTCATACCTTGTTTGCTTTACAACTCTTTGTAAATTTTAACCAAGTTATAATTTATGTGTCCTTAAGATTTTTAAATTTTGTAGATGCTATCATGAGACTAAGGGATAGGATGATCTTAAACCCAATTCATAAACTTTTCACTTATCTCTAGATCTACATTAATCCCAAAGAAATTAGGAGTACCATGATATAAGACCTATATCCACTTGTAGGAATCTTGAATGATTTTTTAGGTCAAGTTAATTGTGGAAGTTAGGCTCGATTGGTTTATTGGTTTGCAAAATAATGTTAGGTGGATTTTAGCCATTCTTGAAATTTCACAAGTCCTCAAAGGCGAAAAATGAAATATGCATGTGATTGAATTTGATATTAAAATATATTCATGGTCTTTCAAGCATGTTTTTCTATTAGAATTATGCCCTGCAAGCCAATGGTATTGGCCTTGTATAAACTATTTTCTTGTAAAATAATCTTGATTGAATAATATTTTTCATATAGCCATCTTTATCTTAGGCTTTATTATACTTCACTTGCATTTGGATGAAGCCCATAGATCACTTATGACTACAAGACTTGGTTTAGTGACCATAGAATAACTCTCACACAGTCGTGATCTTAAATCTTCCAAGTCAAAGGACCTTATGAGATGGGGCATCTAAAATTCAAACAGATTTGCAGTAACGATGCATAAATCCAAGGGTTGGAGATTACTTCATTCCATGAGCAACTGTATGAGATATAAGTCCATGTTAGTGGCTACTTGTTAGAGAACAATGTATTGAAGACCTACCGGGGAATCCACTAGATAGCCATAGTGGCAAGTCGGTGATAAACAACTCTCCTACTCACGCTAGTACATATTATTAGTCCTTTGACTTGAGAATCCACGGTAACCTTATGTCTGGTTTTCATACTTTAACTCATTCTTGGTTACTTAGTAGGCTGTTTAGGTTGAAATTGGGTATGAGCTACTTAGCATGGAGGTTTGTGAGATCTAGGAAGGAATCCAACTCTTCACTATTGTGAAAGATGAGTATATCTCCTATGTGTTCTATAATGATCGATTCTCAGAGATTCATGTGTAAGATGGTGTCACAATTTGGAAAAGGAGTTTTCTAAAAGTGAAATTACACAAGTGGGATCAAATATTGAGAATAGATATATAGTATCAAGGCTATTAAAGAGCTGACAAATATCTTGCTCTATGCCTCTTGTGGGAGATATGAGACAGAAAGACTGTATTTGTATGGAAAATTTAGAGTGATGATAGTTCTATAGAATATTTATTTTGGTCAATTAGTTGGGCTCCATAAGCTTGAGGGTGAACATTGACCATGGAGATTGGATACTATTCAATTAATGAGATTAACTTAATTGAATTGATTAGTTTAAAAAAAGTTTTAAACTACAATGAATATAAGATATTTAGGAGTTACAAGAAGTTATGAGCTCATGTCTAATGAATGATAAAACCTATTGAGTCACACAAAATCCAATGAGCTTCCTAATAAATGGAGAGAATTTTCTAAGGAGTTAGAAAATAATGTCTCTTTGTGGACCAATTTTTAGGCCTATATTTTAAGGGTCAATTTTGGCATGATTAATTTAAGTATTAAATTAATCAACTAATTTAAGAGTTAAATTAAACTAATAATTAAGGAGTTATTATTTGTTGCCAACATGACCATGAATTGGTTAAGTTAACTTAAAGTGTTAAGTTAACGAGTTTAGCTTAAGGAGTTAAGCTACTTTGACATAAATAGTTAAGTTAAAGGATAGTTAATTAAATTAAAGAGTTTAATTTGATTAAATAAGAAAAATGAATTTTAGAGGGAAAACTTAAGTTAGATTTGAGATGGCATCATAATTAGTTTGAAATGAGATCTTAAATGTAATTAAGATTAAATAAAATTCAAATGAAATTTAGAATCAAATTTTGCCACCTATACACACCTCATTGGCCGCCCCCTCATGGAATATGTGATACCAATTTGGCATCACACTATTCTACATCTATATATAGATATAAATAGCTGGCCGACCATAAGGAATGCTATCATTGCAATCTTCTTGTTGCACCACAAGTAGGTAGATTCAGTAATTAGTGAAGTGTTCATTTAATAGTCCTTGAATTTTCTCATCAAGGTAATCCTCTATCTAAATTTGATTCATAGGCATGATTAGATCCTTGATTAGCTTGTAGGTACTAGTTACTTTGATGTTTTGAAGCCTTAATTTTAGATCCTAGTGCCTATCTTGCCTTTAAGTGGTATCAAAGCCATAATCATGCTTAGATTTGGATTTTGTTTGGTTGATTGATTGACGTGATGGATTAATCTAGATCACCATATTCTCGATTCAATTGATGGATTGGAGAATTTGGTTGATTTGTGTGTGGCTCCTTGATTAATAAATCAAAAGCATGCTATTGTGTGATTTAAGTATTAATTCATATTATTAGTATGTTTTAATTCATAGTGATTAATTTTGAATGTTGATTTGGCATTAATTGATGTTATATGTTGATATAGCATGCTGTAATATGGCTGAAGAATTTTGGTCATTTTTGAATATAATTGGATTAGAGTTTGATTGGAGATTTTTGGAGAATTTGATTATCACTTAGACTTGAATTTTTGAAGCATGCTTGCACACTTTAATTTTCAGTTTTAAATTGAGTTTTAGATCTGGAAATAGGTCCATAATGTGATTTAATGTTTAGAATGTGTTCCATAATTTTTTGTGCACAAAAGTTGAGCTAAAAATTGGCTTGACTAGCATTTGACCCTAAAATAAGGGCTATTGGCAGCTTGTGTGCAAGCTAGTCGACCAGTGGCCAAAAGCTTTTACCTAGTCATGCACCAAGCATGGCCAGCAACCATCGGTTGAGGGTTAGGCTAGTTTTGATCAATTTTTATAGCTCCTTAGGTGGCTAAAAATGATGTTAAATCATATGTTATAGGTGCACTAATGTTGTGCAAGTCGTCAAAAAGATGTTTGACATTTTTGTTGCTTCTTAAAGGTAAGATAGGTATTAGGATCTATAATCAAAACTTCAAAACATAAAGTAAATAGTACCTACAATCTAATCAAGGATCCATTCATGCCAATGATTCAGATTTAGATAAAGGATTACCTTGATAAGCAAATTCGAGAAGAAACAAGTGAACACTTCACTAATTCCAGAATTTGCCTGTTCATGGCATAGCGAAAGGATTGCAACAATCTCCCTACCAAATAGCCTCAAACAATTCTACAAAAATTACTGGTGATAACTAAGACCTTGAAGAACCTCCAGTCAAAATTTAGATCGATTGACCATCTAGAACTTCCTAGAGAAAATCATAAAGTCGGACCTTGCATAGGTAGATCTAGAAGCTAAGCAAGCCACATGTCTTGCCTCTATTGTAAAAGTCCACACGTCAATGAGATCTTTCTAAATCTCTAGTCTATGAGTTGGAGTAATACTAGATATTTTCTGATGGTAGAGGCCAAATTTGGGGTAGGAAGATGAAGAAATAAGCTTAGCCTTCAACACATTAAATGCTAGCTTGCAAATATTTTGGAAGGAAATGAAAAATCTAATTCTTCACATCAAATGTGATACTAATAGGTTCTACCATTCATTGCGATTTTGTGTGTGACCCAATAGGTTCTGCCATTCATTAGATATAGGCTAACATCTCCTTTGGACTTTTGAATATCTTATATTCATTCTAGTTTGAAACTCCTTTTAAACTAGTCGACTCAATTCAATTAACCTTATTAATTGAAGAATACCTAATCTCCATGATCAATGTCCAACCTCAAACCCATGGAGCCTAACTAATTAGCCAAAATGAATATTCTGGGGAACCATCATCACTCTACGCATGCCATGCAAATATGATCTTTTATCTCCTATATCCCAAAACAAGCCTAGGGCAAGATATTTATTAGCACCTTAATAGCTTCAATACTATATCTCTATTCTCAATGTTTGATCCCTATTATGTGATCTCACATTTGAAAAACTCCTTTTTCAAATTATCACACCATCTTGCGCAAGAATTTCTTGAAATCGATCATTATAGAACACATAGGAGATGCACTTGCCTTCATAATAGCAAGGAGTCAAATTCCATCTTGGATCTTATAAACCTCTATGCCAAGTAGCTCATACCCAATCTTAACCTGAAAGACCCACTAGGTGGTCAAGGATGAGTCAAAGCATGAGGATCAGACATAAGGTTACCATGGATCCTCAGGTCAAAGGATTAATAATATGTACTAGCATAAACAAGAGAACTAGCCACTACTGACTTGCCACTATAGCTATCTAGTAGATTCTTCGGTGGGTCATCAATATTTTATTCTGTAACATTCACCCATTAATATGCACCCGTATCTTATGCAGTTGCTCATGGAATAAAGTAATCTCCAACCCTTGGATTTATGCATCATTAGTACAAGTCTATTTGGATTTTAAATACTATATCTCATAAGACCATATGATTGGAAAGACTTAAGATCACAATCGTGTGAGAGTTATTCCATGGTCACCTAACCAAGTCCCACAGTCATAGGTGATCTAAAGGCTTCATCCAAATGCTAGTAAAGTGAAATAAAGTATAAGAAGAAAATGGCCATATCAAAAATATCATTCAATTAAGATTGTATCATGAGTTAAATAGTTTAAAAAGCCAATCTCATTGGCTTGCAAAGCACTATTTCAACAGGCATAAATGTTATGATTGGTTTAATTATTTATGTATGAGATAAGCATTTGAATGTTGGAAGTAATTGTTAATTCTAGATTTATTTATTATTCATTTAATTGTTGAATGAATGATAAATGGATGGGGATAATCGTGAGCCTTTTAAATTAATATTATTTGTTTCAAAGTTGTTGAAATGGGGTTTGAATGTCTCTTGTTCTATTTTGTAAAAGTTATGAAAATAGAACCATCAAGAGTAAGAATTTGCATTTCATGTAAATGTTACATGGAACAAGGAGTCCAATGGTGGCGTGGAGGCTAATTGAAGACCTATGAATGTATGGGATACACTCATGTAATAATTTAGTTTAGTTCAACTCACTTAAAATTAACTGAAGTGATGTATCCGTAGCTCTAAGAACATCACTTGGTTAGGTTTATGGTCATCCCACCCTAGAAGCATGCTAGGCACATTAACTTAATTTATGTTTTCTTTATCCTATTGATATATGAGATGCAAGATTAGGATATAAAGAACCTAAATAAGAAGATAAAAATAAGGAGATCTTTACAAGCAAAAACCTCTACTTAGAAAGTCTAAGTATATTTCAATATTAAGTCAAAATAGATACGTATTAAAAGAGTTTTAATTAATCCAAACCTTCTACTAACAGTATGTGGCATGATGATGCTACCATTATTTGCATGTTGTCTCGCGAGTCACGGGTCATACTTATGGTGGAAAGCTGTGGCCATATACTCAACATCAAATGCATCTCTGATTTGAGAACCTGCATGCATTGGCACACAAGTCGTGGGATGTTGTGGGTCCGTCTTAACTTGGAGAATGATTGGTAGGTTTGACTTAACACCTAGTAGTGTAGATATCGCACAAGTTGTAGGCCTACGTGAAAAGTGAAGCAAAATACATCAAAAGTTACATGAGATGCAATTAGCAAAAGTTGCTTACCTTTATATTGTTTGTGAATATCTCATGAGTCACGGGTTTACTTGCAAGTCCTTCGGGTCTTGATTCTCAATAGAAAATTTGATTCCCAAATTCTTCTTGGAGGTAAATAATTTGATAAAATAGTTCAAGAAAAACATGCTTGAAAAACCATGAACACGTTTTTAATATCAAATTCAATCACATGCTTATTCTCTTTTTTTGCCTTATATAGATTTTTGGAATCTTCAACAAACAAAGGACTAAAAATCTACTTGCAAGTATTTTGGAAACCAATAAACTTACTAGGCCTAACTTCCAAGATTGGTTGAGAAACTTTAAGATAATTCTTGACTTTGATAAGAGGACATATGTTCTTGATCAAAATCCATCGGACACTTTGGGAAATGGTGCAATTGATGAGGTTCGTGAAGTGTTCACAAAATTTATGGATAATGATCTACAAGTTAGATGGCTCATGTTGGCATCCATGACTAATGAGCTCCAAAAGACTCATGAGCATATATAACATGCTTGTGACATCTACATACACCTACAAGAGTTGTATGATGTTCAAACAAGACATGAAAGGTTCATTTTATCTAAGGAGCTCTTTAGGACAACGATGAGTAAAAGGGCAAGTGTCCACGATCACGGGCTAGAGATGATTGAACTTATCAAAAAGCTTGGACTACTTAATGTGATCATGGACAATAACCTTTTTATAGATTTGATCCTCTAATTATTTCCACCATTGTTCAACCAATTCATTGTGAACTTTAATATGCCCAAGCAAACGATTACAATCAATAAATTAGTGAACATGCTAGTGACCGCAAAGGTAATGATGAAAAAAGAAAAACTTCTTATGATGGCATCCTCTTTCAAGTCGAAAGGTCTTAGGGACCTTAGAAAGGGAGGTAAGAGAAAGAAAAGTTCTTTCTCAAAAGGGAAGCAACTCGAGAAGAGTTCTGGAGAGTTATGAATAAGGCTAAAATTGATGCATTCCATTATAGTGAAAAGGGTTATTGAAAAAGCAAACTACAAAGCTTACCTAGCTACTCATGAAAAGGGTATGTATTTCTTTGAGGTGCATTTGACGACTAATTCTTCCTCATGGGTATTTGCTACCACATGTGGTTCTCACCTTTACAATTCCTTACAAGGAATGGAAAGAAAAATGAGTCTATATAAAAGGGATTTGATCTTTTGCCTTGGAAACAGAGCAAGAGTTGCGACCAAGGTCCAAGGCATAATGACACTAGACTTAGGGAATTCTTGTATTGTTCTTGATCTAATTTACTATGTACCCAATCTCATTAAGAACATTGTTTCAATTCCTATTTGAATAATGAAGGATTTGATTTTTCAATATCAAATGGAAAATTGAAAGCATTGAGGAATGCTTCCTTAATTGCTTAAGGTACGTTAGTTAATGGAATATACAAGCTTGATTTTTTCACTTCTCTAATGTACAATCAAACAAATAAAAGGAAGCTAGATATCTAAGAAGATGTCATTTTGTTGCATGCTAGACTTGGCCATATCTCTAAGAATAGGATGATCAAGTTGGAAGCTCTCAAAGCACTAAACATTAGTGGCATTGAGGACCTTCCCACTTGTAAATCTTGTTTGAAGGGAAAAATGACCAAGGCTCCCTTTTTAGGGTAAACAAAGCAATCCACAAGTCTTTTGGATTTGATCCATATAGATGTTTGTGGACCATTAAAGGTTAGTGGAAGAAGTGGTTATTTTTATTTCATCATCTTTACCGATGATCATAGTCGGTATGGACATATATATCTTATGAAGTACAAGTTCGAGGCCTTTGAAAAGTTCAAAAATTATAAGAATGAAGTACAAAAGCAAAAGACACTTGGTATTAAAGCCCTTCAATCAGATCGAGGGAAAGAATACTTAAATGCCAAATTCTTGGATTATCTTAAAGAGAATGGAATTCTCTCGCAATGGACTTCACCCAACACACCAAAACTCAATGGAGTAGTAGAGAAGAGAAACCATAACTTGTTAGACATGGTATGCTCCATGATGAGTTTTTCTGATATACCTATATCTTTTTGGGGATATGCCTTAGAAATGACTGCAAAGCTACAAAAAATAGTACCTTCAAAATCAGTGTCAGAAATACCATATGAGATATGTCATAGCAAAGTACCCTCTTACCATTATCTAAGGGTTTGGAGATCTTTTACCTACATGAGATGGACAATAGGGGATAAGTTAGATAGTAGATCCACATTGTATACGTTTGTGGGATACCTAAGAGAGTCTATGGCTTATTACTTTTATGATCCCCTAGAACAAAAGGTATTTGTTTCAAGGATCGCCACCTTTTGGAAAAGAATTTTCTATTGGATAGAAAAGGTGTTGTCATTGAACTTGATGAATTTTAAGAAGATCAAAAAATCCCATAAGCGGTGGAGACAATAAATTTGCAAGAGCCTAGTATACAACCTCTAAGAAGGTCAGACTGGATCAAGAAACAAACCGAAAGGTTTAAATTTCTTCATGAGAGGAGACAATCAGATGATGATTCAAAGACCTATGCGAAAACTATGTTGGACATAAATTTGAGATGTTAGCTTGATGCCATAAGATCGAAAATGGACTCCATGTATTCAAACAAAGTATGAACTTTGGTAGATCCAACAAAATAAATAGTTCCTATTAGTTTCAAGTGGATCTATAAGCAAAAGCTAGGAATAGATGGAGAAGTAGTGACTTTTAAGGCATGACTAATGGCAAAAGATTACACTCAAAGACCCAGTGTCGATTTTTAGGAAAACTTTTCATCGATCACTATGCCTAAGTCCATTCAGATCTTACTTACCATAGCTGCATATTATGACTATGAGATATCGCAAATGGATGTGAAAATGGCTTTCCTCAACGGTGACATTAAAGAAGAAATTTATATGGAAAAACCACAAGGTTATATATCAAAAAAGAGTAAGCAAAAAGTTTGCAATCTCCCAAGGTCCATTTATAAACTCAAACAAGCATCCTAAAGTTGGAACACATGTTTTGACAAAATAGTCAAATCATTTGGCTTTGTCAAAAATATATATGAACCATGTGTGTATAAGAAGGCTAGTAAGAGTTCAGTACAATTAATTATGCTTTATGTCGATAACATCCTTCTCATTGGAAATAAGGGAGAAATGTTAGAGTGCACTAAAGTATAGTTATCCACACAATTCTCCATGAAGGATTTAGGAGAAGCATTCTACATATTAGGAATACGTATCTATAGAAATAGATTAAGGAGGATGTTAAGGCTTTCCCAAAACTCGTACATTGACAAGATACTAAAGAGGTTTAGTATGGAAGAATCTAAGAGGCAATTTCTTCCCATGGGACATGGCATTCATCTCTCCAAGTTTATGGCCCCCAAGACTAAGGAGGAGAAATGAAGAATGTCCTAAATACCCTGTGCCTTAGCAATAGGGAGCATAATATATGTAGTTTAATGTACGAGATTAGTTATGGCACACTCACCAAATATTACGAGTAGGTTCCAATCCAACTCTGGTGAAAGTCACTGAATGGCCGTAAAAATAATCCTAACGTACTTCAGAAGAACTAAGGACCTATTTTTGGTATACAATAATGTAAAATTGAAACTTGAAGTGTTTTTGGATTCTAGTCTCTAGTTCAATGTAGATGACCACAAATCCACTTTTGGATTCATATTTTTTCTCAATAGTGGCATGGTGAGCTAGAGAAGTTCCAAGCAAAACACTATAGCTGACTCAACTATAGAGGTAGAATATATTGCTACTTCGAAAGCTGTAATGGAAGGCATTTAGATGAAAAACTTCATTCAAGAGTTCAATGTAGTGCTTAGCATTGTTGAGCCAGTAGTTCTCTTTTGTGACAACAACAGGGTGATAACGCAAGCTAAAGAGCCAAGATCTCATCAACGATCCAAGCACATATTAAGCTAATATTATTCAATTCGGGAGATCATTGATAAAGGTGACATTCGAGTAGAGAGAGTTGCCTCAGAACAGAACATAACAGATCTACTGACAAAACCCTTATCGTAAAAGGTCTTTGAAAGATATCTTGAGAATATAGGTCTTAAGGCTATAGGGCATTAGCTTTAGGGAAAGTGGGATATTGTTAGAATAGTACCCCGCATGCCAATGAGATTGGCCTTGTATAAACTATTTCCTTGTAAAATAATTTTGATTGAATGATATTTGTTATATGGTCATCTTAATTTTATGTTTTATTATAATTCACTTGCATGTGGATGAAGCCCTTACATTACCTATGACTGCGGGACTTAGTTTGGTGACCATAGAATTAGTCTCACATGATTATGATCTTAAATTTTCCAAGTCCAGATCTTATGAGATAGGGCATTTAAAATTCAAATAGACTTGCACTAACAATGCATAAATCCAAGGATTGGAGATTGCTTCATTCTATAAGCAACTATATGAGATATAGGTGCATATTGGTAGGTGCTTATTAGAGAACAAGGTACTAAATACCTACAAAAAAATCCACTCAATAGCTGTAGTAGGAAGTTGATTGTGGTCAACTCTTCTATTTATGCTAGTGCAACTTATTAGTTATTTGACCTGAGGATCCATGATAATCTTGTGTCTGGTCCTTATACTTTGACTCATCCTTGGTCACTTAGTGGGCCGTTCGAGTTGAGATTGAGTATGAGCTACATGGCATGGAGGTTTGTGAGATCTAAGAAGGAATCCGACTCCTCGTTATTGTCAAGGGCGAGTACATCTTCTATTTGTTCTACAATGATCAATTTCTAAAAATCCTTGCTCAAGATGGTGTGAAAATGAGCTGAAAAATATCTTGCCCTAGGCCTCTTTTGAGATATAGGAGATGGAAGGACTGTATTTGCATGACATGCATAGAGTGGTGATAGTTCTCCAGAATGTTCATTTTGACCAATTAGTTGGGCTCCATGAGCTTGAGGTTGGACATTGACCATGGAGAATGGGTACTCTTCAATTAATAAAATTAATTGAATTGACTTAAAACGCTAAGTAGTTAAGCTAATTTGACTTAAAGAGTTAAGTTAAAGGATAATTAATTAAATTAAAGAGTTTAATTTGATTAATTAGGAAGAATGAATTTTGGAGGGAAAATTCAAATAGAATTTGAGATGACATCTTAATGAATTTGAAATGAGATCTCAAATGCAATTAAGATTCAAATGAAATTTGGAATCAAATTTTGCCACCTAAACACACCCCATTGGCCGCCCCCCTCACGGAATGTGTGATGCCAACTTGGCATCACACTATTCCACATTTGTATATAGATATAGGTAACTGGCTGGCCATGAGGAATGTTAATTGGTGTGAAGAATTAGATTCTTCATTTCCCTCCAAAATATTTGCAAGCTAGTATTTCATGTGTTGAAGGCTATGCTTTTTTTCTTCATCTTCCTACCCTAAATTTAGCCTCCATCATCATCAAATCACTGGTCTTATTCCAAACTAAAAGAATAGAGATTTAGGAAGATCTTATTGGTGTTTGGACTTTTATAATAGAGGCAAGACGTGTGACTTGCTCAATTTTTGGAGATTCATCTGTGCGAGGTCCGGCTTTTCAATTTTCTCTGAGATGTTCCAGATATGGAATCAATCTAAAATTTTAACTAAAAGTTCTAAAAGGTGTTGGATATCTCCAGATATGTTTTTCATAATGTTTGGAGGTGATTTCATAAGGCGATCATTGCAATCTTCTCGCTGCGCCACAAACTGGCAGATTTTGTAATAAGTCAAATGTTCTCTTGATAACTCTTGGATTTGCTCATCAAGGTAATCTGCTATCTAAATATGAATCATAGGTATGATTAGATCCTTTATTAGCTTGTAGGCACTAGTTACTTTGATGTTTTGAAGTTTTGATTTTAGATCCTAGTGCTTATCTTGCCTTTATTTCCTCCCACTATTTTATCAAATCCTTCTCCCCAAGAAGAATTTGGGAAATCTTATTTTCTAGTGAGAATCAAGCCCCCAATGACTTGCCAATGAACCCTCATGATCGAGTGCCATATATGAGCAACTAAAGGGTAAGCAATATTTGCTAATTGCATCTCATGCAACTCTTGATATTTTTTGCTTCACATTTTATATAGACCCATGTGATTGTGTACCATTTATCCTACTAAGCTTTAAGCCAGACCCAAAAATCAAACTTTGCATCAAGATAGCCTCACGACATCCCACATGTCTGAGTGCCAGCGCGTGAGGGCTCTCAAGTCAAAGATGCATCTTGTGTTAAGTATATGCTCACTGCTTTCCTCCTAAGTGTGAACCGTGTGCCATCACACAAAATTGGTAGCATCATCATGGCATATACTATTAGTGGAAGGCTTGCATTAATTAAAACTATTTTAACTTGTATCTATTTTAACTTAATAGTTGAAAAGCATTTAGATATTCTAAGTGGAGGGATTTTGTTTACAAAGATCTTATCATTTTTATATTCTTATATAGGTTCTTTATATCCTAGTCATGCATCTCATACATCAATAGGATATGGAAAGTGTAAATAAGTAAATGTGCCTAGCATGCTCCTAGGTTGGGATAAACATGGACCAAACCAAGTGATGCACTTAAAGCTATAAATGCATCACTTCGGTTGATTTTAAATAGGTTGATTAAAATAAACTATTACATGAGTGTATTCCATACATTCATGAGTCTTCAAAAGGTCTTCATGCCTCCATAGAACTCTTTGCTTCATGCAACATTTACATGAAATGAAAATCCTCACTCTTAGTGATTCTACTCTCATAACTTTTACAAGATAGAAAAGAGGCATATGAAAGAAATGTAATGCTAACGATCTAATTTACAATATTTAAAAACTAAAATTTAACTTATATTACACCAATCCAAGGATATAAATCATGCCTATATAATAGATTAAGGTCATATTGTTACCTCTTAAGCAAAATCCAGCCAAAAACTCAAAGTAGAGCTTCATTTCCCAAAGGCAGACTGCTTCTGGTGCAGTAGAGTGTGATCAAATTTTGATTGGGAAAATCACCTCAGAATTAAGCTAAATCTGGACCCAAATTTCACCAAATCAATGTCAAACGTCCAATAAAAATTTCAGCACCAAAATCCTTCTAAAAGACCTCGAAAAGAATCCAGAAACGCACTTCCAGGATAGAGGATCACCAAAGCAACCAATTGAAAATTTGTCTTGCCTCTAATGTCATAGTCCATACACCAAATGAAAATTTTTTTTTCCTAAATTTAGCTGAAAAAAATAAAGGATAAATAGAGCTGGTAGGAGGCCAAAAATGGTAAGGGGGTGAGGAAGATAATGAAGCCTCAACTCATAAAAGAATCACTTTTTGAGAGAATTTTAGATCTAACTTTTAGATACACAAAATGTATGTTTTCTTAGCGCTGAATGCCCCTTTCTCTATTTCTATATATAGAGTGGAGATGGCATCACACCCTTCTCAAGGT
The DNA here is from genome assembly GCA_014898725.1 of Jacaranda copaia. Lineage (NCBI taxonomy): Eukaryota > Viridiplantae > Streptophyta > Magnoliopsida > Lamiales > Bignoniaceae > Jacaranda > Jacaranda copaia. The sequence goes on along the minus strand of JACGDI010000472.1, from coordinate 1,684,989 downwards.
GGGGGTGCCACCTAAGCATGCCAACTTGCAAGCATCTTGCAAGTTGCATGCTAATTTATGTTGAATTTGAATTTAATTTGGAATCTACATTTCATCTCAAGAATTTTCTACCTAATTAAATTCTAATTTAGATCCAAATGAACATTTCATTTGTGTTTTCCCTCCAAAATCTAATTTTCATTTCAATTAAATTAAATACTTTAATTTAATTAAATTTTGACTTAACCTTTAAGTCAACTAGCTTAACTTTTTAAACTAGATTTTGTTAACTTAGCTCTTTAAATCAATTTTACCAGTCGATAGTCATGAGGCACCAAATTAAATTAACACTTAACTTAATTAGTATTAATTTAACTTCTTAAATTAATTAGATCAATTTAACGATTAAATTGATCAAGCCGAGATGACTAAATATTGTGTCAACTGATTCTCTCAATTTTCAACCACCATGGAATCCTTCTAACACTTATAAAATTCCCATCAATATTTAGGATTTCCGATTAGATTTTGTGTGTGACCCATTAAGTTCTATCACTCATTGGACATGGTCTCACAACCTTTGTGATTTTAGAATATCATATATTCACGTTAGTTTTAAACTAACCTACTCAATTCAATTAGTATCGATTAATTGAAGAGTACCTAATCTCCATGATCGGTGTCCAACCTCAAGCCTATGGAGCCTAATAATTGGTTGAATGATGCTTTTGGTGAACTATTCTAGCTATACGTATACCATGCAAATACAGTTCTTCCGTCTCCTATCTCCATGAAAAAGGCCTAAAGTATGATATTTATCAGCTCCTTAATAGCTTCGATACTATAAATATATTCTTAATGTTCAATTTTGATTTGTGACCACATCTTTGGAAAATCCCTTTTCCAAATTATCACACTGCCTTAGCTAAGGACTCCTTGGAATCGATCATTGTAGAATGCATAGGAGATGTACTTGCTCTTCGCAAAGACGAAGAGTTGGATGATCCTATCTTATATATCATAAATCTTTATGTCTAAGTAGCTCATGTCCAATTACCACTGGAACGCCCGCTAGGTGGCTAAAGTAGAGTCAAAGTATAAGGACCTAAATAATTGTTACAATGGATCCTCAGTTCAAAGGACTAATTATATACACTAGCATTAACTAGAGAACTAGTCACTATCGACTTGCCACCACAGCTATCTAGTGGATTCTTCAGATGGGTCTCCAATGTTTTGTTCTCTAACAAGCACCCACTAGCATGCATCGATATCACATACGGTTTGCTCATGGAACGGAGCAATATCCAACCCATAGATTATGCATCATTAGTGCAAGCCTATCTAAATCTTAGATGTCTTATTTTATAAGATTTATGACTTGGGATATTTAAGACCACGACCATGTAAAACTTATCCATGATCACCACCTAGTGCATAACCAAGTCTCTAGTCTTGTGTGATCTAGAGGCTTGATACATATCCCAATGAAGTAATATAAACACAAGATGAAGATGGCCATTTATAAGAATATCATTTAATTAAGATTGCATCACAAGTGAAATAGTTTTTCATGCCAATCTTATTGGCTTGTGGGGTACTATTCATATAGCATTGAAGGCCCATTTAATAAAACCCGTTTCAACAACTTTGAAATAAATAAAATCAATATTAAAGACTTATGATCATCCCCATTCATTCATCATTCATTCAACAATTAGATAAACAATAAATAAATCTAGAATTAATAATTAATTCCAATAATTAAACGCTTATCTCATAAACAAATAATTGGACAAGCATAACCCTTATGCCACAAGTTGGAGAACAACTTTGACAAGTTTTAAGAAGCAACAAAAAATGTTAGACATTTTTTTGAGGACTTGCACAATGCTTGTGCATCCATAACATATAATTTAACAACATTTGTAGCCATTTAAGAAGCCAAAAAAATGACTCAAAACCTGCCCAACCCTCAACGGGGTGCTGCTGGACATGCTTGGTGCTCAACTGGGTAGTAGCTCAGCTACTGCTCAGCCAACTTGCACACAAGCTACAAGCAACCCCTATTTTGAGGTCAAAGTCTAGTCAAGCCAATTTTTATCACAATTTTTGTGCACCAAAAATGCTAGAACACCTTCTAAACCTTAAATCACACATTATGAATCAATTTTCAGATCTGAAACTCATTTCAAAACTATAAATTAAAGTGCTCAATCAAGCCTCAAAAATCAACTTTAAGTGAGAATCAAATTCTCCAAAAACACCTCCAACCAAACTCTAATAAAATTGGATCAAAAAATGACCAAAAACTCTTTTGATCAATCAAAAACATGCTATATCACCATATAACACCAATTAATGCTAAATCAACATTCAACATTAATCACTATGAATTAGAACTTACTAACTACATGAATTAACACTTAAATCACATGATAGCATACTTTTAATCCATCAATCACGGGGCCACACACGAATCAACCAAATTCTCAAATCCATCAATTGAATTGAGAATATGGTGATGTAGATTAATCCATTACATGAATCAATCAACCAAATAAAATCCAAATCTAGTCATGATTTTGGCTTTGATACTACTTGAAGGCTAGTAAGGCACTAGGAAGGATCTAATATCAAAACTTCAAAATATCAACGTAACTAGTGCCTACAAGCTAATAAAGAATCTAATCATGCATATTATTTAGGTTTAGATAGAGGATTACCTTGCTGAGCAAATTCAAGAAGTATCAAGTGAACACTTCACTGTTTCTAGAATCTGCCTGCAAGTGATGTAGCAAGAAGATTGGGACGATCGCCTGATCAAATTGCCACCAAAAAATTATAAAAAAATATATGGAGCTAGAAAACACCTTGTAGAACTTACAATTAAAATTTCATATCAATTGGCCTTCTAAAACTCCCTAGATAAAATCGGCAAGTTGGACTCCATGCAGGTGGATCTCCAAAAGCAAGCAAGTCACATGCTTTGCCTCTACTATATTGATCCACACACCAATAAGCATGGTATGCACGACCTCCTCGCTCTATATCTATATATAGATGCTAAAAATATGTGATGCCAAGTTGGCAACACACAATGCATGAAGGGGGTGGCCATATGGGGTTGCTAAGGTGTCAAAATTTGAATCCAAATCTCATTTGAATTTTATTTGCATCTTAATTATATTTGGAATCTCATTTCAAATTAATTAAGAAGCTATTTCAAATCTTATTTGAGTTTTCCCTCCAAAATTCATTCTTCCTAATTAATCAAATTAAAATTTTTAATTTAATCAATTATCCTTTGACTTAGCGCTTTAAGTCAAACTAGCTTAACTTCTTAAGCTAAGTTCGTTAAGTTAACTCTTTACGTTAACTTGATTAATTGATAGTCATATTGTCACCAAATAATTAAATCCTTAATTATTGGTCTAATTTAACTATTAAATTAGTTGATTAATTTAACACTTAAATCAACCAAGCTGAAATTGACCCTCAAACTTGGCACCAAAAATCAATCCACTAAGAGACACCATTTTCTAACACCTTAGAAAATTCTTTCCATTAATTAGGCAGCTAATTGGATTTTGTGTATGACTAAATAGGTTGTACCATTCATTGGATATGGGCTCACAACTCTTTGTGACTTTTGAATAGCTTATATTCCTTATAGTTCAAAACTCCCTTTAAACTAGTCGACTCAATTCAATTAATATCATTAATTGAAGAGTTTCCAATCTCTATGCTCGATGTCCAACCTCAAGCTTATGGAGCCTAACTAATTGGCTAAAATAAATAATCTGGAGAACCACCATTGCTCTATGCATACTGTGTAAATGAGTTAAAGTAACCAAGAATGAGTTAAAGTATGAGGACCAAACACAAGGTTACCATAGATTCTCATGTCAAAGGACTAATAATATGTACTATCATAAGTAGGAAAGATATTTACTACTGACTTGCCACTATAGCTATCTAGTAGATTCTCCGATAGGTCTTCAATATCTTGTTCTCTAACAAATACCCACTAATATGCACCCGTGTCTCATATAGTTGCTCATGGAATGGAGCAATCTCTTGGATTTATTCATTATTAGTTTAAGTCTATCCGAATCTTATATGCCCTGTCTTTGAAGATTCTAAACTTGAAAGATTTAAGATCACGATCGTGTGAGACTTATTTCATGATCATCAAACCAAGTCCCATAGTCATAAGTGGTCTAAGGGCTTCATTCAAATGCTGGTGAAGTGAAATAAAGCATAAGATGAAGATGGCCATGTAAAGAATATCATTCAATCAAGATTGTACTATGAGTGAAAAAGTTTACAAGGCCAATCTCATTGGCTTGTAGGGCTTTATTCTAACATCTTTGGCACCAACTTTGAAGGTACTACACTTAGTAACTTCATTGCCATCATTATTATCTTAAACGTTTCTCTTAAAAGTTATTGGACGATAATTAGCTCTTCATTCACCCCTTATGATACTGACTAAGTCATCCTTACCCTATTTGTAAACGCTCAAGTTATGTGTGTGCTAAGTGAGTTAGCCAAGCGTCAAGCATGAGAGAGACTTGATAGAAACTCAAAGAGACTTTGTATGACATAGTTTGTAGTTTGCTTACACTTGCTGTTTTTCTTCTACTTTCTCTATTTCTTTTTACTTGGTTACAACTTCTACTTTCTATTGCTTTTCTACTTCTACGTTTTCTTTACTTATTTAATATAAATGAACTCCTAGCCTGTTTATGCAAGCCTCTTCTTGAATCAATGGTTGAGGTCGACTCAATCCTATGGTTTTAATTACATTTCTAGAATTTTCCTAAGACTAGAATATTCCAAAAGCTACTCTAGAGTTTTCTAGAAACCTACTTTAGAAACTTCTATACAAGTTCTACAAAATTCCTCCACATATTTACAAGTTTCCAGAGTCTTCCAAGATTAGCATTAACCTCTGCCATCTTGCTCCCTAGCATGTCTTCAATCGAGGTTTGACATCTTTCCCTACCTAAGTTAGCAACACCCTCATTGCATTGAAGTCTTGGAGAATATCCTAGAACTACCACAAGTCCTCCTTAGTTTCCTAGATTGCCTTGGACTAAGGTAGTCCTTTGCATTTGATTAAGTACTACGTACTTGGTGGGATGCCTTGTTGTCTCACAACTTTTGATGTCTAAACTTTCTCTACCGCTTTACCATACAACTTTGTGATAGCGAGATGTGCTCTTTTTGATTCCCCTCAGCTTAGGTCTTCTTCATCCCCTTGGTATGGCTTCAAAATACTCACATAGATGATGGGGTTAATCTTCAGTGTATTTTGTAGGTCAAGTCAGTAAGAGACCTTGCCTACCCATATAGTGATTTCGAATGGCCTTTCATACTTGCATACCAAGCCTTTATACATTCCTTGTTATGCCTTGAACTATTGAGGTAACAGCTTTACCATAACTTGGTCATCAATCTTTAACTCCCTCAGGTGCTATCTCTAGTCTACCCATTTTTTCATCCTTTTATGGGCCTTTTCACAACTAGATCAGGCTAAGTTGACCTGCTCTTTCAATGAATTAGCCATTTTCAATGCTCTGGCACTCTTTCCCTCAAGCGATGCTACTAGCATGTGAAACGTGTGAAGTTATTTTCTAATTACAAAGCTTAAATGAACTCCATCTCGTAGCCCCTCTTCGATACAAGTTGTAAGAAAACTGTGCCATATCTATGAGCTTGGCCTAATCCCTTTGGTTGGCACTCACAAAGCGCCTCAAGTAACATTTTAGCAAGGCATTCACCCGTTCAATCTACCCATCAGTCTGTGGGTGAAAACGTATAGAGAAGCATAGCTCTATCCCAAGTAACTAGAAAGGCTCTATCTATAGCTTGCCCATGAGGCAAGGTTTTTTATCACTTATGATACTCTTTGGCAGTCCCCAATACTTAACCATATTTTTGAAGAATGCCTAAGCCGTCTTTTCTACCGTGTAGTCCTTTGAACATAATATAAAGGTCCCATACTTGGAAAACCTATCCACCACAACCATGATCGAACCAAACCCTTCAGACTTTGACAGGGCATTTATGAAGTCCATGGAGATTAATTCCTATGGACACTTGGGAATTAGTAACAGTTCAAGTCCTTTCACATGTTATTTATTTTTGCCTTTGTCTTGCTAATACACTAGGCACGTCTATATGTACAAATCGACCTCATCCCTCATTTAGGGCCAAAAGTACGCCATCTCAAGTAATGCTAGAATCCTCTTTTGGTTTAGGTGCCTAACTCACTTTGTGTCATGACATTCCCAAATAAGCTCCCACCTTATCTTGTCGGCTGGGTACTATTAGCACATTTTGTACATTTTTTAAGCTTTTGCCTACTCAAATCATATGAACACTGGCATATCATTATTCCAAATATATTTTGGCAAATTTTTATATTCTAAATACTTTAAAAATTATAAATTAAAGTACTCAAAATTCTCCAACTAACTCTAATCCAATTAGATCCAAAAATAGCTAAAACACATTAAAGCTATAATTAGCATGCTATATCAACATATAATATCATCCAATGCTAAATCAACATTTAACATCATAACATTTGAATCAAAATTATACTAACATATGAAATAACACTTAAACACAAATTGACATATTTCAATTCAGCACATAAAAAACCACCTACAAAATCATCCAAACACTTAAATTCATCGATTGAATCAAGCATTTGAAGATCTAGAATCAATCCATCACATCAATCAATTCACTGAAATCCTAATTTAGGCATAAAGACAGCTCCGACATCACTTGAAAAAGGGAGATAGATTAAGATCCAAAAGTTAAACAAAAAATATGCAAAACTAAAATAAATCAACTCTTACAAAGTATCAACTACATACTAAAAATTCACACTAGAAGGCTGAAAATTACCTTTGATGAAAGGATTAATCAACTAGATCACTCCAATGACTCCTATGACTCCTCCAATGGATGAACTACAAATTGCCTAAATCCAATTGTGCCCCTTTCAAAGTTCTAAAAATTAGAAAAACTTGCACACTTTTTCACCACTAGAATAGGAAGGTACTAGCTGAAAATCACTGAAAAATTCAACTCCTCGGTCACCCAATTGAAACACCAAAATCGGCCTATAAATTGATTCACCAATGAAGTTTAAGTTCCCCAAGTGTGTGTTGAACCCTAATGTTAAGTCCATACACCAAGGATTAGCTCTCAATAAACCTCACTTTGCTAGAGAAGAGAGGAATATGGTGATGAAAGGAGTGGCCATTTTGGAGGAGGAGACAAGGAGGAGAGAATTTAGGAGGTAGTTATTCTGTACATGAATTATACTACCTTTTGGAGGGAAAATAAGAGGGATGCCAACAACACAAAAGTGGCTAGAACATGCATTTATAGGAGGCGATGGAAGCCTTTGGAGGCTTCTATTGCAGCCTCTATGCATGTGTGCCAACTTGCCAACTAGCATGTGTATTTGCATCTGCATTTACATTTTACACTTACATTTCATCTTCTGAAATGCAATTCTAACTTGCATAATTCAAATGGACATGATTTCTCTCCAAAACTAAATTCCTAATTTAATTAAATTAACGCTTTAATTTAATTAATTTAAGTAATTAAAGTTAACATAAATCCTTAAGTTAACTTGACTAATCAATTGTCAAACGATGCCAATTAAATTAACACCTTAATTTAATTAGCCTAATTAAACTCCTTAAATTATTTTGATTAATTTAACAATTAAATTAATCAAGGAAAAATGACCAACTAAAATTAGTCAAACATTTTTCTCTTCTTCGAAAAAAACTACTTAGTGTGTGATTTTCTAACTCCGTAGAAAATCCCTCATATCAAATACGAGTTTCCCTAGGCTTTTGTGTGAGACCCATTAAGTTCATTCATTCACTGGACATAGGCTCACAACTCATTCTGATATTTTAAATATTAAAATATGCTTTTTCATTTAAACTTATTTAAACTAATAACTCTTTCAATTGAAAAGCATCCAATCTCTATGGTCAATGTCTAGCAACAAGCACATTGAGTCTAACTAATTGGATAAATGAATTATATTGTGATAAACCATTATAGCTTACACCTACCATGCAAATACAGTTCCATCATCTCATATCTCCCGAAATAAGCCTAGGGCAAGATATTTGTTAACTCTCTAACAACTTTAACAACTATGTCTCTACATCAAATGTTTGATTCCCCTTTATAATCACAACTTTGGAAAAGTCCTTTTCCAATTTGTTATACCATCTTGCACAAAGGTTTCTTAGAGTCGATCATTATAGACTATATAGGAGATGCACTCATTCTTCATAATAATAAGGAAATGGATCCCATCTTAGATCTCATAAACTTCCATGCTTAAGTAGCTCATGCCTAATCTCAACCCCGAATAACCCATTATTGGAATAGTACCTAGCAAGCTAATAGGATTGACCTTGTAAACTACTTCCTTGTGAAATAATCTTGATTGAATGATCTTTTTTATATGGTTATCTCCATCTTAGGCTCTTCATTACTTCACAAACATTTGGATGAAACCTTTAGATCACACATGACTATGGCACTTGGTCAGTTCACTAGGTGGTGATCATGGAATATGTTTTACATAATCATGATCTTAAACCTTCCAAGTCATATTATCTTATGAGACAGGGCATCTAAGATTCAGGCAGACTTGTACTATTGATGCATCAATATTGCCCCATTCTATGGATAATACCATATGAGATACGGGTGCTTATTAGAGACCTATCGAAGAATTCACCACATAGGAGTGGCAAGTTGGTAGTGGCAAGTTCTCTAACTTACACCAGTGCATATTATTTGTCCTCTAACTTAAGGTTCCATGATAACCTTGTGTTTGATCCTCATACTTTGACTCTTCCTTGGTCACCTAGTGGGTCATTCAAGTTGAGATTGGGTATGTGCTACTTAGCATAGAAGTTTATGAGATCCAAGATGAAATTCGACTCTTCGTCTTTATTAAGGGTAGGTATATCTTCTATGCATTCTATAATGTCGATTCCAAGAAATCCTTGTGCAAGGTGGTGTGGCAATTTGGAAAAAGAGTTTTTCAAAGATGAGGTTGCACAATAGAATCAAACATTGAGAATAAAGGCATAGTATCCAGGCTATTAGGGAGCTAACAAATATCTTACCCTAGGTCCCCTTCCAAACATAGGAGATGGAAGGACCGTATTTGCATAGTACATATAAAACTACAATGGTTCTCTAGAGCTTTTATTTTGGCCAATTGGTTGGGCTCCATGGGCTTAAGGTTGGACATTGATCATAGAGATTAGGTACTTTTTAATTAATGAGATTGATTGAATCGAGTTGCTTTAGTTTAAAAGGTGTTTTAAACTAAAGCAAATATAAGATATTGAAAAGTCACAAGGAGTTGTGAACTCATGTTCAATGAAGGGTATAACCTATTAGAAAATACCTCTTTGGTGATCAATTTTCAAAATGCTCAATTTGACAGTCTATCTTGACTTGATTAATTTAAGTGTTAAAATTAATCAATAAATTTAAGGAGTAAAATTAGATCAATAATTAAGGAGTTAATTAATTGGTGCCAAAGTGACCATCAGCTGGTCAAGCGTAATAGTTAAGCTTGTTTCGTTTAAAAGTTAAATCAAAGGTTAATTAATTAAATTAAAGTGTTTAATTTAATTAATTTTAAAGTGTTTGATTTAATTAATGGGAAGAATACTTTTTGGAGGGAAAATTTAAATAAAATTTTCATTTGAATTAGCATCTTAATTAATTTAGAATTAGATTCCAAATGAAATTATAAGGCACATGAAATTCAAGTTGGACTTGAATTTGAATTTGCCACTTTGGCTCATCAAGTTGGCTACCCACCTTGAGGAAAGTGTGATACCAACTAGCATCACACCTTCTACCCTTTATATATAGATATAGAGGGTGTGTGGATTAGCCATATAACAATTGGTGTGAAGAATAAGATTCTTTACATTTTTCCTCCAAAATCTCTCTCTCTCTCTCTCTCTCTCTCTCTCTCTCTCTCTCTCTCTCTTTCTCCATGCATTGCATTATGTGTTGAAACTTTGCATTTGTTCTTCTTTCCTACCAGAAAATTGGCCTCCTCCATCATCTTTATTCTGTCTTGTTATAGATTATAGTAATGAGAAATTGGAAGATTCAATTGGTGTGTGGATCACAACAATAGAGACAAAGCATTTGATTTGCTAGTTTTGGAGATCCACTTGTATAGAGCACCAAATTGGCAATTTTTTTGGGAGAGATTCAGATGCTTTTTTGATCCATATTTTTCAATATTTATTTCTCATTGTGTGGAGGTGTTGCATATTTATTTTTTGTAATTTTTGGAGCATCCTAACCGAGGCAAAAGTTGCTCTCTCTCCGCTATGTCAGTTCTTGGTAGTTTCTGAAATTGTGAAGTGTTAACACTTTCCTCCTTCCAAATCCAAATATATAGCTACAAAAGGTATTCTTCCCTAAGTAACCTAGTTAATTTTAGTTTTTGAAGTTTTAATTATTAGATCCTAATGCTACTCTTGCCTTCAACTATGGATCTTCAAGTCTATGGACTAATCATATACACTATCGTAAGCTTGAGAACTTGTCATTATGACTATCTAGTGGATTCTCTTGGTGGGCCTTCAATGAACTTGTTCTTTAATAAGCACCTACTAACATGCATCCATATCTAACATAGATGGCCCATGAAATAGGGTAATATCCAACCCCTTGGAATATGCATCGTTAGTGCAAGTCTATCCAAATCTTAGATGCTTCTTCTCATAAGATTATATGGCTTCGAATATTTAAAATCATGAATTTAGAAGCTTGTTTCATGATCACCATCATATGTGTGTCCTAGTCCCAGAGTTTTGTATAATGTAAGGGCTTCAAACAAATGCAAGTGAAATATAAAAGGCATAAGATGAAGATAGCCATTTAATATACATATCATTCAATCAAGATTGTCTCACAATTGGAGCAGTATTACAGGCCATTTCTAATTGGTTGCGGGGGCACTATTCCAACAATATCATCTCATGAGAACAACACTATAATAGAGTGTTTTTATACTCACTGTTGTATGGCCTAATTTACCTTAATTTATTGTGAGAACAACATACAAGACCATCCAAAACAATCATATTTTGTTTTCTTCAAGTAATATTAGGGATATTTACACTCTCAAATGGTCAGGAAACTACTAGTATAAAGCACTATTACAACTTTGTAAATATGCATGTGACATCGATACTGTAGCTCAAATACATTTTCATATTATATCGATATAATAAGGATTAGAATAGTTATATTGAATTATATCTAAAATCTATAAAACTAATACTACATATTAGAAATAGAATACCTTAATTCAAAAAAATATACTTCATTTTTGTATAAGCATACTTGATAACAGAAAATAATTACAAAAATAGTAATACAATAGAGTGTTATTATACTCCCTTATTGAATGACCTAATTTACCTCAATTTTATTGGTAAAATAATATATTAAACCATCCTAAACATTCAAAGTCATGTTTGTTTCTGCTAATAGATGGAATACACATGTATTAAAATAGTTTAAAAGGTAACTACTCACATCTAACCACTATGTTCTTCTTAAGACCACTGTAAAAGATCATTATAGACGGAAAATTATCATTTTGACATCAATGTTGAAGCACAAATAATGTCTCATGACTATATCCACACTACAACTAAGAAATCATGCTTTAGTAGTTAAGCAATAGCTTAAGGAATTAAACCTAAGGAAATTTTTAGTGTATTAAAAAACTATACCACATTTTGTGTAAAATAATATGTAATTTGTCAATAATACTACTTGAGTACAATAATTTAATGCTTTATTTTCTAACCAAGTATTGCATTAGAGTGTTTTCATATTTACTTGTTGAACCAAATTTAGCTAAATTTTATAGGTGAAAACAACATGGTAGACCATCCTAACTATTCAAAACATGTTTTCTTCTAGTAATAGTTAGGTTCTGCACATGTTGAAATGGTTGAGAAGACAACTACTCAAATTCTACCACTTAAATTCTTATTTAGATTAGTGTATGATCATTGTAGTTTGTTAATGTATCATGATGACCCCAACAATCAAGCACAAATAATGTCTCACGATATCCATCCTAGGACTAAGAAATCATACTTGATAGTCAAACAATGACTTAAATAATTTAATTTCACATAACTTTTAATGCATTAAAAACTATACCATATTTGTGCAAAATACTACATAATATATCGATAATAATACTTCACTATGGCAATAATATGATTAATTAAGTCCACATGGATAAAAAAGTAAAAAGAGTAAAAAAGACCAATACATCAACGAGAATAACTAAATAAAAAGGCTGGAGAGCCTAAATTAGTTAAGTCTATCAAGAAAGTCATCAAACCCTTAATAAGTTCAAGGTCATCAACAAATAAACTATAGATACTAAGCCCTAAAGAAAAATGAAGCATGAAAAATCACTCATTAGAATTCATTAGTACTTGAGAAATAAGAACTCTTTATGGGCATCCTAGAGAAAATGAACAGGATATCTTACTATTTATTGTGAAGCCTCGACTTCACTTCCATGCAATATCATTTTACCGCTGTCTATGAGAGCTTTGAACAACAAAGAAATGTGGAGCTCTAGAATTCGAGATCTAGAATTTTAGTGACTTCACTTTAGCAACACCATTTAACATCATGAAATGTGGAACTTTAGCGACTCAACTTCCAAACAAGATTTAGAATTCACAACTCTAGCAATTAGGTAGCCCTAAGATCAAAGAATGTAGAGAGCAACCAACCTAAAGGACTATGGCAATCAACATTAGAGTTGACCTAAACATGCAATCTATATTAGAAAGATGTCCCTATAGTAGGCACCACCTTCTAGAAATCTTATTTTACATATAATCGATGAAGAATTATGGACCTTTCTGGAGAATGCCATTGCTTAATCTATCGCTAAATTGGTTGCCTAATATTTGCTAGGGAGTGTTGTCCCTAAGAGCAGCAACAATCCTCGTACTAGAGTTGAGGGGCTTTGTCCTCCCTATAGAGAACTAAGTTGAGAGCTAACTTTGAGCATGATACTATTGGAATAGTGCCTCGCAAACTAATAGGATTGGCCTTGTACAAACTATTACCTTATAAAGCAATCTTAATTGAATGATATTCTTAATATAACCACATTTATCTTATGCTTTATTATACCTCACATGCATTTGGATAAAGCCCTTAGTCACCTTAGACTGCGGGACTTGGTTTGGTGACCATGAAATAAGTCTCACACGATCGTGATCTTAAACCTTTCAAGATATAGGATCTTATGAGATGGGATATCTAAGATCCAAATAAACTTGTACTAATGATGAAAAAATTCAAGAGTTGAAGATTGCTCAATTCCATGAGCAACTATATGAGATACAAGTACATGTTAGTAGGTGTTCAATAAAGAACAAAGTACTAAAGACCCACTAAAGAATCCACTAGATAGTCATAGTGGCAAGTAGGTAGTGACTAATTCTCCTGCTTACGCTAGTGTATATTATTAGTCCTTTAACTTAAGGACCTTGGTAACCTTATGTTCGGTCCTTATGCTTTAACTTATTCTTAACCACTCAGTGGGTCTTTTAGGTTGAGATTGGGTATGAGCTTTTTGGTATGGAGATTTGTGAGATGCAAAATGGATTCTGACTCCTCACTATTCAGAAGGGTGAGCACATCTCTTATGTGTTCAATAATAATTTATTCCAAGAAATCCTTGCACAAGGTGGTGTGATAATTTGGAAACGGAGTTTTCCAAAGGTGAGGTCACACAAATAAATTTGACCATTGAGAATAGAGATATAGTATCAAGGCTAATGGGGAGCCAACAAATATCTTGCCCTAAGCCTCTTTTGACAGATAGGAGACGGAAGGACTGTATTTACATAACACGCATAAAGCAATGATGGTTTTTTAGAATATTCATTTCAGCCAATTAGTTGAGCTCCATAGACTTGCGGTTGGACATCGACCATGGAGGTTAGGTATTTTTCAATTAATGAGATTAATTGAATTAAGTCGACTAGTTTGAAAGGAGTTTTAAACTACAATGAATATAAGATATTAAAAAGTCACAAAGTGTTGTGAGCCCATGTCCAATGAATGGTAGAACTTATTGGGTCACACACAAAATCTAATTAGTTTCCTAATTAATTGAGAGAATTTTTGAGTTAGAAAAGAGATCTCTTTATCCTAATGGACCAAATTTTGTTGCCAAATTTGAAGGTCAATTTTTGGTTTAATTGATTTAAGCGTTAAATTGATCAACTAATTTAAGCAGTTAAATTAGACCAATAATTAAGGAGTTAATTATTTGGTGTCAACATGACCGTCAATTGGTCAAGTTGACTTAAAGAGTTAAGTTAACAATTAAGCTTAAAGAGTTAAGTTAATTTGACTTAAAAAGTGAAGTCAAAATATAATTAATTAAATTAATGAGTTTAATTTGATTAATTAGGAGGAATTCATTTTTGGAAGGAAGACTCAACTGATATTTGAGATGGCATCTTAATTAATTTGAAATGAGATTCCAAATGTAATTAAGATACAAATGAAACTCAAATGAAATTTAGATTTTCTAGTCACCTTGGCATCTTGGCTGCCCCTCTCATGGAATGTGTGATGCCACATTGGCATCACAAAAATCCACATCTATATATAAATATAGCATAGGAGCCGGCCAGATAGAAAATGTGGCGTGCAAAAGGTGTGAAGAATTATATTCTTCATTTTTTCTCCAAAATCAACCACTTGTGCAAGCTAACATTTCAAGTGTTGAAGGCTTAGCTTTTCTTCTTCCTCCTACCAAAATTTCGACCTTCTCTATCCCCAATTCTCTAGTTTTACTCTAGCTTGTAAATTAGAGAATTTAGAAAGTTTTAGTAGTGTGTGGACTATCTCAATAGAGGCAAGACAAGTGGCTTGCTCAGTTTCTGGAGAGCTCTCTGCGCGAGGTCCAACTTTGCGAATTTCTCTAGGACGATCCAAAATGCCAATTATTCTAAAGTTTTGACTGAATATTCTTCAAGGTGTTGGATATCTTTAGTAATTTTTTTAGAATTTTTTGAGGTGATTTGGTAGGGAGATCGTTGCTAATCTTCCACTCAGCTGAGGGCAAACAAAATCTAGAATTGGTGAAGAATGTACTTGTTTCATTCCAAATTTCCCTATCAAGGTAATCCTCTATCCAAATCTGAATCTAAGGCATGATTGTATCCATGTAATGCTTGTAAGCACTAGTTATTTCATGTTTTAAAATATTGATTATAGATCCTAGTGCCTATTTTGCTTTCAAGTGGTATCGGAGCCTTAATTATGCTTGGATTTGAATTTTTCTTGTTTGATTGATTCCTGTGATGGATTGATCTATATCACCATATTCTCGATTCAATTGATGGATTTGCAATTTGGATGATTTGTATGTGGCTCCTTAATTGATGAATTAAAAGTATGACATTATGTGATTTAAGTGTTAATTCATGTAGTTAGTATGTTTTAATTCATAGTGACTAATGTTGAAATGTATTTTGGCATTAATTGATGTTATATGTTGATATAGCATGTTAGCTTATGACTAAAACTATTTTGGTCTATTTTGGATCCAATTTAATTGGAATTATGTTGGAGATTACTTGAAGAATTTGATTCTTACTTTTTCCAATTATTGAAATCATGTTTGAGCACTTTTATTTCCAATTTTAAAGGGTGTTTTGGATCTAGAAATTGATCTAAAATGTGTGTTATGATTTGAGAACATATGCTAAAATTGTTGGTACATAAAAGTTGAGTGGCATGCCATGAACTCCAAAAGCAGAGGCTGTCGGCTCTCCCTAGGCGCTGGCCGAGCAACAAGCACACGTTGTGTGTATAGGCTACCCAATCGTGTGCCAAGGGTTGCAAGGCAGTCCATTTTTGGGTGTTATTGGTGACCTTTGAGTTATTTTCTGAACTCATTTAATGCTAAACAAGTTTTTGCACTACAAACGTTGGTTGCATAAGTGTTGTGCTATGCCTCAAAATTATGTTTGACATATTTGAATCCTTTTGAAAATTGGTTGAAGTTGATCTTCTATTAATGGCATAAATGTTATGCTTGGTTCAATTATTTGTTTATGAGATAAGCATTTAATTGATGGAATTAATTGTTAATTCTAGATTTATTTATTGTTCATTTAATTATTGAATAAATGATGAATGTATGGGGATGATCGTGAGCCTTTTAAATTGATTTTATTTGTTTCAAAGTTGTTGAAATGTGTTAAATAGGGCTTGCATGCCTCTTGTTCTATCTTGTAAAAGTTATGAGAGTAGAACTTCTAGGGGTGAGGATTTCCATTTCATAGAAATGTTGCATGGAGCAAGGAGTTCAGTAGAGGCATGGAGGCTAATTCAAGACCCATGAATGTATAGAATACACTTATGTAATAGTTTAGTTTACTTCAACCCCCTTAAAATCAACTGCAGTGATGCACCTATGGCTCTAAGTGCATCACTTGGTTAGACTCATGGTCATCCCACCCTAAGAGTGTGCTAGGCTATTTACTTATTTATGCTTTCTATGTATTATTGATGTATGAGATGCATGATTAGGATATAGAGAACCTAAATAAGAAGATAAAATGATGAGATCTTTGCAAGCAAAAACCTCCACTTAGAACGTTTAAGTAATTTCAATATTAACTCAAAATGGATACAAATTAAAAGAGTTTTAATTAATCCAAACCTTTCACCAATAATGTATGCCATGATGCTACTACTAACTTTGTGTGATGGCATTCAGTTACGGGGGTCATACTTAGGAGAAAAACAGCGAGCATATACTTATCATGAGATACACTTTTGACTTGGGAACCCTCACGCATTGGCACTCGATCACGGGGGACATCGTGAGGTTGTCTTGAGATAAAGTTTGATTAGTGGGGTTAACTTAACACTTAGTAATATAGATGGCGCATGGTCATATAGGGCATGAGATGTAATTAGTAAAAGTTGGTTACCCTTCGATTGCTTGTGGATGGCCCTCGGTCATGAGGGCCCATTGGCAAGTCATTGGGGTCTTGATTCTCACTAGAAAATGTGATTTCTCAAATTTTTCTTGGGGGTAAATGATTTGATAAAATAGTGGGAGAAAAACATGCTTGAAAGACCATGAACATGTTTTAATATCAAACTCAATCTCATGTTAATTCTCTTTTTTCACCTAATGTAGATTTTTGAAATCTTCAACAAATAAACAGCTAATTCACTCGCAGGCATTTTGAAAACCAATAAGCTTACTGGGCCTAACTTCCAAGATTAGTTAAGAAACCTTAAGATAATTCTTGACTTTGATAAAAGGACATATGTTTTTGATCAAAGTCCACCGAAGACTTTGGGTGATGATGTAACTGATGAGGTTTGTGAAGTGTTCGTAAAATTTGTGGATGATGATCTACAAGTTAGATGCCTCATGTTGGCATCCATGACTAATGAGCTCCAAAAGACTTATAAGCACGTGAAATATACTTCTGAGATGTACATGCATATACAAGAGTTGTATGGGGTTCAAACAAGGCACAAAAGGTTCGCTTTATCTAAAGAGCTCTTTAAGACAAGCATGAGTAAAGGAGCAAGTGTCCATGATCATGGGCTTAAGATTATTGGACTCATCAAAAGGTTTGGACAACTTAACGTGATCATGCATAATGACCTATACTTGGATTTGATCATCTAATAGTTGCCACCCTCATTCAACCAATTCATTGTGAACTTTAGTATGTCAACGTAAATAGTTATGATCAATGAATTGGTGAACATGTTAGTGATCGTAGAGACGATGATGAGAAAAGAAAAACCTCTTATAATGGCATCCTCTTGCAAGTTGAAAGATCCTAAGGGCCCTAGAAAAGGAGATAAGAGGAAGAAGAGTTCTTCCTTGAAAAGGAAGCAACCTAAGAAGAGTTCTAGGAGAGTTAAGCAAAGGCTAAAACTAATGCAAATTGTTTCCATTGTGGTGAAAAGGGTCATTGGAAAAGAAACTGCAAAGCTTACCTAGTTACTCTTGAGAAGGGTATGTTTTTCTTTGAGGTGCATTTGACGACTAATTCTTCCTCATAGGTATTTGATACCATATGTGGTTCTTATCTTTGTACCACCTTACAGGGAATAGAAAGAAGAAGGAGTGCACATAAAGGGAATATGATCCTCTTCCTTAGAAATAAAGCAAAAGTTGCGACCGAGGTACAAAGCATAGTAATACTAGACTTAGGAAATTCTTGCATTATTCTTGATCCAATTTACTATGTACTTAATCTTGTTAAGAACATTGTTTCAATTTCTATTTTGCATAATGAAGGATTTTATTTTTCAATATCGAATGAGAAGTTGAAGGCATTACGGAGTGTTTCCTTAATTGCACAAGGTATATTAGTAAATAGATTATACATGCTTGATTTTTCCACTCCTCTAATGCTTGCTCAAATGAATAAAAGGAAGCTTGATATCCAAGAAGATGCCATTCTGTGGCATGCAAGATTTGGCAATATCTATATGAATAGGATGAACAAGTTAGAAGCTCTCAAAGCACTAAAAGTTAGTGGTATTGAAGACCTTTCCACTTATGAATCTTGTTTGAAAGGAAAAATAACCAAGGCTCCATTTGTAGAACAAATTGAGTGATCCACAACTCTTTTGAATTTGATCCATATGGACATTTGTAGACCACTAAAAGTTAGAGAGAGAGGTGGCTATTCTTACTTCATCACTTTCACTGAGGACTATAGTCGGTATGGACATGTGCATTTTATGAAGTACAAGTTTGAGGTCTTTGAAAAGTTCAAAGAGTATAAGAATGTAGAAAAGTAGAAAGGACTTAGTATTAAAGACCTTCGATTGGATCGAGGGGGAGAATACTTAAGTGTTGAGTTCTTGGATTATCTTAAAGAGAATAGAATTCTCTCACAATGGACTCTACCTAAAACCCCACAACTTAATAGAGTAGCCGAGAGGAGAAATCGTACCTTGTTAGACATGGTGCGTTCCATGATGAGTTTTTCTGATATACCCATATTTTTGTGGGGATACGTCTTAGAAATGGCTGCAAGGTTACTAAATGTAGTACCTTCAAAGTTAGTGCTAAAAACCTCATGGGATATGGCATGGCAAAGCATCCTTTTACCATTATCTAAAAGTTTGGGGATCTCTTGCCTACATGAGATATACAATAGGGGATAAATTGAATAGTAGATCTACTTTGTGCAAGTTTGTATGATACCTAAGAGAGTTTATAGGTTATTAATTCTATGATCCCATGGAACAAAAGATGTTTGTATCGAGGAACACCCATTTCTTCGAAAAGAAATTTTTATTGGATAGATAAAGTGTTGTCATTGAGCTTGATGAAGTTCAAGATGATCAAGAAATCCCACAATTGGTGGAAATAATAGAATTGCAAAAATCTAGTACATATTCTCTAAGAAAAAAGGACCGGATTAAGAAGCAACCTAAAAGGTTCGAATTCCTTTATGAGACGGGTCAATCAGATGAGGATTCGAAGATATATGAGCAAGCTATGTTGGACATAGATTTGGGATGTTGGCTTGATGCCATGAGATCTAAAATGGACTCCATATACTCAGACAAAGCATGGACTTTGGTAGATCCACCAAAAGGAATAGTTTCTGTTGGTTGCAAGTGGATCTATAAGCAAAAGCTTAGGGTAGATAAAGAAGTAGTAACTTTTAATGTGTGACTAATGATGAAAGGTTACACTCAAAGACATGGTATCAATTTTAAGGAAATATTTTCACCGATCGCTATGCCTAAGTCTATTTAGATCTTACTAGCCATTGTTGTATATTATAACTATGAGATATGGCAAATGAATGTGAAAACTGCTTTTCTCAATGGTGACATTAAAGAAGAAATTTACATAGAGCAACCCCATGGTTTTACATCCAAGGGGAGTGAGCAAAAGGTTGCAAGCTCCAAAGGTCTATTTATGAACTCGAACAAGCATCCTAAAGTTGAAACATACATTTTAACAAAACAGTCAAATTGTTTGGCTTTGTCAAAAATGTGTATGAGCCATGTGTATACAAAAAGGCTAGTGGGAGTTTAATATAGTTTATTATGCTTTATGTCGATGACATCTTTATCATTGGGAATAAGGTAGAAATGTTAGAGTCTACTAAAGCATGGTTATCTACATAATTCTCTATGAAGGATTTGGGCGAAGCATCCTATATATTGGGAATACGTATCTATAGAGATAGATTGAGAAAGATGCTGAGGCTTTCCCAAACCCCATACATTGACAAGATACTAAAGAGATTTAGTATGGAAGAATCAAAAAAAGGGTTCCTTTCTATAGGACACGGTATTCATCTCTCCAAATCTATGGCCCCCAAGACTGAGAAGGTGAAACGAAGAATGTCCCATATACCTTTTGTCTCCAAAATATGGAGCATAATGTATGCGGTTCAATGTACTAGGTCGGATGTGGCACACTCGCTAAGTGTTACAAGTAGGTTCCAATCCAACCCTAGTGAGAGTCACTAAATGGTCCTAAAAATGATCCTTAAGTACTTGAGAAGAACTAAGAACTTGTTTTTAGTGTACGGCAATGGAGAATTGAAACTTGAAAGGTTTTCGAATTCTAGTTTCCAATCCAATGTAGATGACCTCAAATCCACTTCTGAATTCATATTTTACCTCAATGATGGCACAGTAAGTTGGAAAAGTTCCAAACAAGACACCATAATCGACTCAACCATAGAAGTAGAATAGATTATGGCTTCGAAAGCTGCAAAAGAAGGTATTTAGATGAAATACTCCATTTAAGAGTTGAATATAGTACCTAGCATCACTAAGCTAGTTGTTGTCATTTATGACAACAATGGGGTAGTTGCACAAGCTAAAGAGCCAAGATCTCATCAGCAATCTAAGCACATATTGAGGTGATATCATTTGATCCTAAAGATCATTGATAGAGGCGACATTTGAGTGGAAAGAGTTTCCTTGATAGAGAACATAGCACATCTACTGATAAAACCCCTATTGCAAAAGGTCTTTATAGTACATCTTGGAAAGATGGGTCTTAAGGCCAAGTGGGAGATTGTTGGAGTAATGCCCCACAAGCCAAAGGAATTGGCCTTGTACAAACTATTACCTTGTAAAGTAATCTTGATTGAATAATATTTTTATTATAGCTACCTTTATCTTATGCTTTATTATACTTTACTTGCATTTGGATGAAGCCTTTAGATCACCTTAGACTGCGGGACTTGGTTTGGTGACCATGGAATAAGTTTCACACAGTTGTGATCTTAAAACTTCCAAGTTATATGATCTTATGAGATAGGGTATCTAAGATCCGAATATACTTGCACTAGCGATGCATAAATCTAAGACTTGGAGATTGCTCCATTCCATGAGCAACTGCATAAGATATAAGTGCATGTTAATAGGTGCTTGTTAGAAAATAAGGCACTAAAGACCTATCGATGAATCCACTAAATAGCCAAAGTGGCAAGTCGGTAGTGGTAAATTTTTCTTCTTACGCTAATGCATATTATTAGTCCTTTGACCTGAGGATCCTTGGTAACCTTGTGTTCAATCCTTATGCTATTACCCATCCTTAACCATTTAGTGGGTCTTTAAGGTTGAGATTGGGTACAAGCTACTTGCTATACAGGTTTGTGAGAACTAAGATAAAATCTGACTCCTTTCATTGTGAAGGGCAAGTACATCTTCTATGGGTTCTATAATGATCGATTCTAAGAAATTTTTACGCTAGGTGGTATGACAATTTCGAAAAGAAGTTTTCCAAATGTGAGGTTACATAAATAGATTCGAACATTGAGAATAGAAACATAGTATCGAGGCTAATGGAGAGCTAATAAATATCTTGTCCTAGGCCTCTTTTAGGAGATAGAAGACAAAAGGATCATATTTGCATGGCACGCGTAGAGTATGATGGTTCTCCAGAATATTCATTTTGGCTAATTAGTTAGGCTCCATGGGCTTGAGGTTGGATATCAACCATGGAGATTGGGCGCTCTTCAATTGATGAGAATAATTAAATTGAGTCGACTAGTTTGAAAGGAGTTTTAAATTATAACGAGTATAAGATATTCAAAAGTCGCAAAATGTTGTGAGCCCATGTCTAATAAATGGTAGAACCTATTGGGTTACACATTAAATTCATTTAGCTTTCTAATTGATGGAGAGAATTTTTGAAAGAGTTAGAAAAGTGATCTTTCTATCCTAGTGGACCGAATTTTGGTGCCCATTTTGAAGGTCAATGTTTTAGCTTGATTGATTTAAGAGTTAAATTGATCAACTAATTTAAGGAGTTAAATTAGATTAATAATTAAAGAGTTAATTATTTGGTGCCAACATGGCCATCAATTGGTAAAATTGACTTAAAGAGTTAAGTTAAAAATTAAGCTTAAAGAGTTAAGCTAGTTTGACTTAAAGAGTTAAGTCAAAGCCTAATTATTTAAATTAAAGAGTTCAATTTGATTAATTAGGAGGAATGCATTTTTGGAGAAAATACTCAAATGATATTTGAGATGGCATCTTAATTAATTTGAAATGACATTCCAAATGTAATTAAGATGTAAATGAAATTCAAATAAAATTTGGATTCCCTTGCCACCTTAGCATATTGGCCGCCCCCATTTCATGGAATGTGTGATGCTCCTTGGCATCACACAAATCCATATCTATATATAGACATAGCATGAGAGCCGACCAGAGAGAGAATGTGGTGTGCAAAAGGTGTGAAAAATTAGATTCTTGATTTTTCCATCCAAAATCAACCCTTTGTGCAAACTAGCATTTCCTGTGTTGAAGGTTTAGCTTTTCTTTCTCCTCTTACCAAAATTTTGGACTTTTCCATCTCCAATTCTCTGGTTCTACTCCATATTATTAATTTGATAATTTAGGAAGTTTTATTATTGTGTGGACTATCTTAATCGAGTCAAGACGTGTTGCTTGCTCTATTTTTGGAGAGCTCTCTACGTAAGGTCCAACTTTTCAAATTTCTATAGGAAGATCCAAATGGCCAATTGATTTGAATTTTTGATCTAAGATTCTTAAGGTGTTGAATATCTTCAATAGGTTTTTTGGAATTTTTGGATGCTATTTGGTAGGGCTATCATTGCTATTCTTCCGTTGTGCCGCTAGCAGATAGATACTAGAATCAATGAAGAGTTCACTTGTTTCAATCCAAATTTTCTTATCAACGTAATTCTCTATCTAAATCTATATCCAAAGCATGATTAGATCCTTGTAATACTTGTAGGCACTAGTTATTTCTTGTTTTAAAGTTTTGATTATAGATCTTAATGCCTATTTTACTTTCAGATACCACTTTTACCTTTTTACCTTAATAGGTTGACAACTATTCCTTACTCTAAACAGATTCGACCTAGTGCATGCCCTTTAATGTCAGAGTCTAGACTCATTTACTAGTGTTTCAACTATCTGGAGGAGTAAGTAGCTAGTACCATTTTAACTATCGCTCTTCTAGGACATAGATCTTTCTCCTTAGCTATCTTGAAAGAGCACTTGCCTTTAGGATCCAAATATCCAATTTGTTGGAGTTCAATGGCACTATAGACCCTTAGAGAGCTTATGTAACTTTCTAACAAAGATAGAGCTTTACAACTTGAGTGGAGCAACTTACTGCAAGTTATTCCATACTACAAAAACTAAGCGTGCTTTAACATGGTTTAATTAATGGCAACTGGATCATCACAAGCTATGAGATATTGACTTAAGGCCTCCTTCTAAACTTCTCCATAGTTATTGAAGACAGATGTGTACTTATTTAGTATCAAATTCTCCCAAACTTCTCCATCAACTATAGATACTTAAAAACAGTTGCTACCTTTTTACCATCAAACAAATTGATGGAAAGTCCATGAGAAATTATCTTAACTGCTTTATCTCTTACATGAGATGTCCTACATCAATCAAGAGCTCCTACTCAGCATCACCCAGCAAAACTTGAAAAACTTGAAGTTTCAAAAGTTGATTACTAGAAACCCTCCTAGCTACTCTAGAAGAGCTCCTTATATGCATAGAGACACGCATCATAAATAAAGATGCAATGACCTCTCAAGATGCCAGCAATTGCAAGACATACGATGAAAGAAACAACAACAAGAAAACGTGGGGAGATCGTAGACATAGTCATCTCTAGATTTCACCACCTATTCATCACTTACCACCCTTAAAATGGAGATTTTGATCATAGTACTACAATGTAGCATCACCCAACACCTTTCCTAGAAGATAACAAAGGACTTAATGAATAAAAAATTAAATTAGCAGTGTTACTTCCGTTGTAATGATAGAGACACCACTAAAGCCTACATGTACCTAAAAGATAAGATTGAGAGGTTGATCTAAATAGGAAAACTCAAAGAATATATGGCACAAAAACAAAGAAGTCTTTAAAAAAAGACTCAATATGAGATAATGAGGATTTTTGGTAATGGCATGATAGATATCTTGATCCCAAGCACCAATAATATCAGTGTGATTTAGAGAATCTCCCTATGGCAAGCGTCATCTCAATAATTTTTAGACAACGTGCTAGTAGAGACTCTGCCAATGTGATGAAAATGCTAGCACGAGTAGCAATATAGATATAAACTCATGAAATTGATTCCATCTTAGGAATTTTTGAAATACAGTGATCTCAACATACCATATGAAGCTAAAATTTCCTACACTATGTGGTTTTGATGAAGTTGCTGGCCACCATCATGAGACTCTACCTAGGACTAACTAAATAAAAGATTTACCGCAAAGCAAAAAGAAAAAGTAAAGATAAAGGTGTGATATTTGCACCAGGAGGTTCCACCTAGAATGCTCAAATGTGCTACTAATGGGGGCTACAGATTGTAATAGGTTTAGGTAAACTGAGGACTTACCCTAGATGATATGGGTTTGGGATCAAATAAATGAGTTTTGAGACGGGTTTCGAGTTTAGATTTTAAAAACCCGTCCAGGTTCGGGACAGGTTATGGGTTTAGGTAGACTTGCCCAGGACCCACCCTATATAATATTAATTATTAAAAATATATATAATTAATTTATGAATTTTTTATGTTTCTATTTTGTGAGTTGCAAAATTTTGGTTATCTAACTATCTTTTTCATTTTTTTGCTGAAACAATTCAATTTATATATGTTAATAGAAGGCATATTATATATTGGTTCATGGCAAGATTTAAAATGGAAAAAAATTATGTTAAAGTTGGAATAAAATATTATTGGTACTTAATACTTGGCTTGGAAGTTGCAAAATTTGTACACACAAATGATGAAAAAGAAAAAGAAAAAATGAAAAAAAATAGGTTTGGTGGGTACAACCTGCCGGGTTTGAGGCCAAAGGGAAGGCAGGGCAGGTTTTGGATCTCTTGAATTCCACGAGGGGTGGGTCTCAGGTCCAGCTAGACTCACCCTAGACCTACCCCGTTGCCATCCCTAGTGGAGGCCTTTTTCCTTTCTCATTAATAGATTGCTTTCTTGAACAAGTTAGAATTAGTTTTCTCTTTCTCTTGAAGTAGTGATTCCTTTAAATTTTATGTTGAGCATTTCAAATTTGAATAAAACTAACCCTCATGCGGCCTTTTATTGTTACTAAGTTAATGAATGAATTTCACTTTCTTTACATTATTATCTTTCTCTATTGAATGAATTATTTGACACGCTCACACACAATTCCCCAAAGCAAACTTGAATTTCTTGATGTGTTTATGCACCACTCTCTAAAGCAAACTTGAACTTTTTGAGGTGCTTGTGCACCACTCTCTGGAGTAAACTTTAATTATTTGAGGCACTTGTGCACTTCTCTCTAGAGCAAACTGAAATTACTTGAGGCACTTGTGCACCACTCTCTAGAGTACAATTTACTTATTTGAGGTGCTTGTGCACCACTTGATGAAGCACACTAAATTATTTGAGTACTTATGTATCACTCTTTAAAGTATACTAGCATTATTTGAGGCACTTGCACATCACTCTCCAAAGCACACTTGAATTATCAAAGGTGTTTGTGCAATACTCTCCAGAGCATGCCCAACTCAGTAGGCATAACCTAACTATTCAACACCTTCAAGAGAATATGGTTGCTATGCCTAAGCTTGTTTAAAGCCTCCATGGAGACAGGTGGTTGAATCTTAATAGAAATAAATAAATTACCACAATATCTTAATTAACTTAGCACAAACCCACTATTTGGCTTCCCTAAACGTATGTGATTATTGTGCATAAGCCCACAAAATATCTTTCTAAAGGTAAGTAGCTGCATTATTGTATGCAAATAGTGATTTAATATAACACTTAAGATTGATTTCATGTAAACCCACCATAAGGCTTCCCAAGAAACACATAGCCACACCCTCGAATTCAACTACCAATGCTAGAATAATGAATCACAGCTAATTAGATTAGCATGAAAACTATTTCACTTGTGATACAATCTTGATTGAATAATATTCTTTATATGACCATCTTCATCTTATGCTTATAGTTCTTCACTAAAAATTTGGTTGAAGTCCTTAGATTACACAAAAATACGAGACTTGGTCACACACTGGGTGGTGATCATGGAATAAGTCTTACACAGTTGTGATCTTAAATCTTCCAAGTTATAAGATCTTATAGGACAAAACATCTAAGATCTAAATAGATTTGCACTAATGATGCATAAATCCAAAAGTTGGATATTTCTCCATTCCAAGAGTAATGCCATGTGAGATATTGGTGCTATTTGCAGGTACTTGTTAGGGAACATGATACTGTAGGCCCGCCCAGAGAATCCACTAGATAGCCATAGTGGCAAGTCGATAGTGACAAGTTCTCTAACTTATGCTAGTACATATAATTAGTCTTTTGACTTGAGGATTCATGATAACCTTGTGTTTAGGTCCTCATACTTTGACTCTTCCTTGGCCAATAGTGGGTTGTTCAGGTAGAGATTAGGTATGAGCTACTTAGATACAAAGTTTTGTTAGATCCAAGATAGGATCCGACTCTTCATTATTGTGAAGGGCAAGTGTATCTCCTATGTATACTATAATGATTGATTCCAAGGAGTCCTTGTGTAAGACAATATGATAATTTAGAAAAGGAGTTTTTCAAAGATGAGATCATTAATTGGAATCAAATATTGAGAATAAAAAAAAGTATCGAGACTATTAGGGAACCAAAAAATATCTTATCTTAGGCCTCTTTTAGGAGATAGGAGATGAAAGGAATATATTTGCATGGTACGTGTAAAGCTAGAATGGTTCTCCAATAAGCATTCATTTAGTCAACTAGTAGGACTCTATGGGCTTGAGGTTAGACATCGACCATGGAGATTGGTTACTTTTCAATTAATGAAAATTAATTGAATTGAGCCGATTAGATTAAAAAAGTTTAAACTAAAATGAATATTTAATATTCCAAAGTCACAAGAGTTGTGAGCCCATGTCTAATGAATGGTAGAGCCTGTCACACATAAAAACTAATTGCATTTCCTGCTTGATGAAGGAGAATTTTCTTAGAGTAAGAAAATTGCTCACTTGACCAATTTTGGAGGTTAGCAAAATTAAGGTCATTTTGGTTTGATCAATTTAATTGTTAAACTAATTTAAAAAGTTAAATTAGACCAATAATTAAGGAGTTAATTATTTGGTGCCACATGACCATCAATTGGTCAAATTAGCTTAAAAGGTTAACTATGACAAGCTTAAAGATTTAAGCTAGTTGACTTAAGAGTTAAGTCAAAGGTTAATTAATTAAATTAAAGTGTTTAGTTTAATTAATGATAAAAATCCTTTTTGGAGGGAAAATTCAATTTGCCAACTAAGCAAGCTAGTTGGCGCCACCCCTTGAGGAAGGTGTGATACCACCTTCGCATCACACCATCCTCACTCTATATATAGATATAGAGGGAGAGAGGGGTGGCCACTTGCAACTTGTGTGAAGAATTAGCTTCTCTCATATTTTTCCTCTATTTTTTAAGTTGTCGCCTCATGTGGTGAAGCTTCACTTCTCTTCTTCTCCTACCTCCAAATCAAGCCTTCATCTCCACAATTCTCTTTATTATTCTCTGGATAATATTGAGGAGAATATGATCTAGCATTGGTATGTGGATCATAACATTAGAGGCAAGACAGTTGGATTGCCAGCCTTTGAAGATCCATTGTCAGGGTGGTGACTTTGGTGAATTTTTACAGGAGCTTTTATTTAGATATTTTAGATTTTTTTTTACATTAGCTCATCAGATAATTTAGAACGTCCTTTAAAATTTTCATAATTTTTGGAGGAGTTTAGGTTGGGAAAAAGTTGCATCCAAACGGAGCTGCCGCTGTGAGATCCAGTTTTTGGCAGTAAGTTTGCAGCGACCTTTGGAGGTCTTCCCGAGTTTTGATTGAGCTGATGTTTAGATTGAAGATACATCAAGGAGTTGATGATCTTTTGATACAAGTTTCACTCAAATTGAAGGGCATTTTCCTTGTCAAAATTTGATTTGATTCCACTGTGGCACTGGAAGATAGATTTCAGGGGTTGAGATCTTCTTCCACCTTCCTTTGATTTTCTGAAAATCAAGGTATTCTTCTAATCAAATCTGAATCAATGGTATGTTTAGATCCTTGGTGACATGTGTAACCTATTTATTTTCAGTTTTTAAAGTTTTGATTATTGGATCCTAGTGCTACATGTGCCTTCAACCAAACCCTTCCATGCTCAAGTTGACATGCTACCTCTCAATGTAATGATTCAATGTCTGACGATAAGGTCTCTTGAGCGTTACTGACACTTTGAGATCATCACAATACTTAGCATCAATAACAAATACCTTAGAACAAGGTCTAGAATTAAATTTTTCTACAAATTTTGGTAATGGTATCGAGGCCCCGTGAATAGGCCTCCTTGTTAAAAGCTATTGGAATACTTGATTTCTATAAACTTTTTCCATTGAGGCACTGAACTACATTCAATGAAAATGACTAAGTACCACAATATGACCTCACCAATGAGGTTTCAATCAATTAATGTCGGACGTTTTCCCTATTGATACTCTCCTATGCTCTTATACACCTCCCCCATGACTTGATAAAATACCTTCAAGGAGACTTGGTACAAATCTCAATAAAAAAATGCTCCACAACTTGTTCATACGTCCTCACCATGCATTAAGCTTACATTGATAACTTAATAATATTTGAAAGTCATTTATTTGGTTAAATGTATAAACAAAGATAAATGAATACAGAACTTTCACAAGGGAAAGGGCAGTAAAATCCACAATGGTAAAAATACAACACAGTATTTGGCCAACACTTAGACTTTAAAAAGAGCAACCAAACCCAAGAAACAAGTTGAAACACTACTTGTTGAAGAAAAATACTAAAAAATAAGTCAAAATACAACTTGTTGAAGAAAAATACTAAGTAGTCCTAAAATACAAAAAAGAATAAAGAAATTCTTATCTACTACTTCTAATTTGAAAACCTTATCTATATCTTTAGAGCATCATCAACAAGGTCTTTACCATGGCACTTGCTTCGGTCTCAAGATCTCTTTGAGACTCTTCTATAAAAAGATTGACCAGAATGGTAAGGGTCTAATATCAATAATTCCTTGGTTGGGTCCTACCCATTCTCACTTAGAATATGGCAATAGCCTTGAATGATTACTCATAGGTAGCTATCACCTCTATCTCAACTGCCTCGAAGAATTCATCAAATCCCTTGAACTCTTTAACTGCATTATTGTGAGCAATATAGATAAGTATCTTCCTAGTAGAAGATTCAAGAAATTTCTTCCCAATCTGGACCTCCTTTGCATATCATCTTTCAACTACTCATGCTCCCTTAATAGCTTTATGAACTCTTCTTCCTTCTACCTAAGCTATCAAGCTGATTTGATGGCCTTCTCCTTAAGTCATGTTATCATCGCCATTTCTCCCTTCACTGAATGAGATATCTACGTGATCAAGTTCCTAACCTATCTATAAAAAGGCCTAATGTATATAGATTAAAAGATTATATATAACAGCAAAAAAGAACAAGTATGTAGAACAAACTATGTGTCAAAAAAAATATTTACTTAAACGAAGCCTCTAATAGCTATCTTGGTCAATTAGGAAGAAAAGTCTAACTCTAACTTTCCTTGGTCATACCCACTTACTATCTGTTACATGCTACCAATGCTAACAGTTATCTCATCAACATCCCAATGATTGTCAACACCGCAACTCAGGCATAAGCCATGACAAAGCCTTTTTCCCCATCCATATAGAAAAAACAAGTTAACTACAAATACATGGCTCCAATGGCTGGTTCGCACCTTTATCTTTTGGCTGGCCTAGAAATCTCCCCTTAGCTCTTCACCTGCACTGGCTTGATATACGTTGAACACAACAGTATGTACTTCTCTTGACCATTAAGAGGAGGATGCGTGGGCATCACCCAACTGATGATGCTTCTCTATAGCATTGCTTTTGCTATTCATCTGTAATGCATACATCTTTTCTCTCTCCTACCTTGGTTCCTTGCTAAGTCAATCTTCTTTTCAATTGAAAGACAAAAAGTATAAAAAATAAGCATAAGTATTAATGAAAATACAAATGAGGACTAACCCACACATATGTACAAATAGTTAATCAAAAGAAAAATATCCTAAGTACCAACTAGGAATATATAATTGATATAAAAAAGGTACTAGAATAATCTTGCCTCCTGAGAACTCTTTTAAAGGTCATAATGAACATACCCTAGATAAACTAAAAATAGAGTAGTACTCTAGTCATGAGGGATGCCCTAACCTTCATGAATGAAAAAGTATCTATCCTTCTAAGGACCTCATGAAGAAGCAACCTACTCAGAAACTTGCAATTAGATGTTTAGGTAAAACATGAAAAAGGGCCTATTAGACACCTTACACACCCTAAATTAAGAGTTAAAATTTTTAAGGAAACAAGTACATGTAAGTTACACACATGCTATCAAAACCTTACAAAGTATGATAAAATGTTAAGCACAAATTCACTTACACATACTCCATAACTCTTCACTATATCCAGCATAAAAGGCGTAAGTTTGTCTGGCACTAGGATCCAAATATTTTAAAACAAATGCTGAATAAACTAGACCACACTACACCATAAGGATCTAGACATGCATAGGATTTAGATCTAGAAGAGAAAAATAACTAGATGAAAGCATAAAATTCAAAGAGTAAGAGTCAAACTCTATCCAACCATCAAACAAGCTCTTCACCGGCATAGCAAGATCACCACTAATTTTCCAATGGATACTCCTCCGTTTGGGCTGTAATTTTTACTAGAACTCCTCAACCTTTTGGTGATTCTTCAGTCTAGATTCCAGGCCAATCAAAATACTAGAGGTACTCCCAGAAGAAGTAAAAATTGGCTGCCAGAAACTGCTCTAGTCAAGAGCAAAAACAACCAAAATAGATTACCTCTAATGTAAACATCCACACCCCAAATCTATGGCCTATTCACTGTAGAAAGGCTAAAAAATCTGCAGAGAATGAAGGGAGGAAGGTTTGGAATATTGAGGTAAAAGGAAGAGGGTGATGGGAGGCCAACAACTTAGATTTCCACTGCACAATATTGTTGGGAGAAAATCATACAAAATGCGCACACCACACATGCATCTAGCTGGCCACTCTACCATATCCATATATAGGAGTGGTCACATACCTCCCACAAGGAGGTGATGCCAATTGTCCCTTGCTTAGGTGGCTACTAACTTGTGATTAGTAAATTTGATTGAAGCACAAATTTCATCTAATGAAATGTCTTGCAATTAAATTCTAATTCTTATTAAATGAAGTTTTCATTTAATAATTCCCCCAAAATTTATCTCTCAAACTTAATTAAATTAAACACTTTAATTTAATTAATAATCATTTGACTTAACTCTTAAGTCAAAGTGCTTAACAATTTAGCTAGTTAGAACTAACTCAACCGTTAAATTAATTTTGATCGATTGATAATTATGTGATATTAATTAGTTAACCTTTAATTAATTGATATTAATTTAACTCTTAAATTAATTTGACCAATTTAGTTTAAACTCCTTTAAACTAAATGACTCAATTCAATTAATTTCATTAATTGAAGAGTACCCAATCTCCATAGTCGATAACTAACCTCAAGCTCATGGAGCCCAACTAATTGGCTAAAATGAATTCTCTTGAACAACCATTCTAGCATGATGCGTACCATTCAAATACGGTCCTTTCATCATCTATCTTTTGAAAAAGGTCTAGAGCAAGATATTTGTTGGCTCCCTAATAACCTCGACATAATGTTTCTATTTTTTAATGTTTGATTCCCTTTGTGACCTTATCTTTGAAAATAGTTTCCCAAATTATCACATCACCTTGCGCAAGGATTTCTTAGAATTGATCATTATTGAACACATAAGAGATGTACTCGTTTTTCTAAAAAACAACGAGTTAGATTTCATCTTAGATCTCATAAACCTATATGCAAAGTAACTCATAGCCAATTTCAACCCAAAAGACCCATTAGCTAGTCAAGGAAAAGTCAAAGTATGAGGACCAGACATAAGATTACCATGGAACCCCCCTCAGGTCACAAGACTAATAATATGCACTAACACAAGTAGGAGAACTAGCCACTATCAACTTGCCACTATGACTATCCAGTAGATTCTCCGGTAGGTCTTAAGTACCTCATTCTCTAACATATACCCACTAACATGAACCGCATCTTATACAGTTAGTCATGGAAAAGAGCAATCTCCAACCTTTGGATTTATACATCATTAGTGCTAGTTTATTCAAACCTTAGATGCCCTACTCATAAGATCTTATGACCTGAAATATTTAAGATCACAATCGAGTAAGACTTATTTCATGATCACCACCCAGTGCATGACCAAGTCCTATTATCTTGTGTGATCCAAGGGCTTTATCTAAATGCGAGTGAAGTAAATAAAAAGCATAAGATGAAGATGTCCTTATAATGAATGTCATCCAATCAAGATTATCCTACAAGGGAATAGCTTACAAGGCCAATCTAATTGTCTTGTGGAGCACTATTCCACAAATCTATTGCAATAGTACCCTACAAGCCAATGAGAATGACATTGTACAAATTGTTACCTTGTAAAGTAATCTTAATTGAATGATATTCTCTACATGGCCAACTTCATCTTATACTTTATTATACTTCACTTATATTTGGATAAAGTCTTTAGATCACCTTAGACTATGAGACTTAGTTTGATGATCATGGAATAAGTCTCACACGATCGTGATCTTAAAACTTCCAAGTCATAGAATTTTATAAGACGGGACATCTGAGAACTAAATAAACTTGCACTAATAATTCATAAATCCAAGGGTTGGAGATTACTCTATTCCATGAGATACAGGTGTATGTTAGTGGGTGCTTGCTAGAGAACAAGGTACTAAAGACCCATCGAAGAATCTACTAGATAGCTGTAGTGGCAAGTCGGCAGTGGCTAATTCTCCTACTTATGCTAGTGCATATTGTTAGTCCTTTGACCTGAGGACCTTGGTAACCTTGTGTCTAGCCCTTATGCTTTAACTCATTCTTAACCACTTAGTGGGTCTTTCAGGTTGAGATTGGGTTTGAATTACTTGGCATGGAAATTTATGAGATCCAAAATAGATTCTGACTCCTTACTATTGTGAAGGTGAGCACATCTTCTATGTGTTTAATAATGATTGATCTCAAGGAATCCTTGCACAAGGTGGTGTGACAATTTAGAAATGGAGTTTTTCAAAGGTGAGGTCACACAAATGGTATCGAACATTGAGAATGGAGACATAGTATTGAAGATAATGGGGAGCCAACAAATATCTTGCTCTAGGCCTCTTTTGAGAGATAGGAGATGAAAGGAACATATTTGCATCACATGCATAGAGCGATGATAATTCTCTGGAATATTTATTTCAATTAATTAGTTGGGCTCCATAGGCTTGAGGTTGGACATTGACCGTGAAAATTGGATACTCTTTAATTAATAAGATTAATTAACTTGAGTCTACTAGTTTAGAAAGAGTTTTAAACTATAATGAATATAAGATATTGAAAAGTCACAAAGCATTGTGAGCCTATGTTCAATACATGAAAGAACCTATTGGGTCACACATAAAATTCAATCAGCATCTTAATTGATGAAGAGAATTTTCTAAGGAGTTAGAAAAGAGATAACTCTATCCTAATGGACTGAATTTTGGTGCCAAATTTGAAGGTCAATTTTGGCTTGATTGATTTAAGTGTTAAATTGATCAACTAATTTAAGGAGTTAAATTAGATCAATAATTAAGGAGTTAATTATTTGGTACCAACATGAACAATTATTCAAGTTAACTTAAAGAGTTAAGTTAACAATTAAGCTTAAAGAGTTAAGTCAAAGCATAATTAATTAAATTAAAGAGTTTAATTTGATTAATTATGAGGAATGAATTTTTGGAGAGAAAACTTAAATGAAATTTTAGATAGCATCTTAATTAATTTGAAATAAGATTCCAAATGTAATTACGATGCAAATGAAATTCAAATAAAATTTGAATTCCCTTGCCACCCTAGCGTCTTGGCCGCCGCCCCCCTTCATGGAATGTGTGATGCCACCTTGGCATCTCAAAAATCCAAACTATATATAGATATAGTGTGGTACATGGCCAGAGTGAGAAAGGGGTGTGCAAAAGGTGTGAAGAATTAGATTCTTTATTTTTCTATCAAAAATCAAACCCTTGTGCAAGCTAGCATTTCATGTGTTGAAGGCTTAGCTTTTCTTTCATTGTCCTACCAATTTTTGGCTTCATTCATCCCCAATTCTTTGGTTCTATTCTAGCTTATGAATTAGAGAATTAAGAAAGTTTTATTGGTGTGTGGACTACCACAATAGAGGCAAGACAAGTGGCATGCTCTATTTCTAGAGAGCGCTTTGCACGAGGTCCCACTTTGTGAAATTCTATAGGATGATCTAGATGGCCAATTAATCTAAATTTTTGAATGAAGATTATCCAAGGTATTAGATATCTTCACCAATATTTTTGGAAATTTTGGAGGCAATTTGGTAGGGTGATCATCACAATACTTTCTCTGTGCCACAAGCAGAAAGAATTTGGAACTGGTGAAGAGTTCACTTGTTCCGTTCTGGATTTTCATATCAAGGTAATCCTGTATCTATATCTGAATCCAAGGCATGATTAGATCCCTATAATAATTTTAGGCACTAGTTATTTCATGTTTTAAAATTTTGATTATAGATCCTAGTGCCTATTTTGCTTTCAAGTGGTATCGGAGCATCAATCATGCTTAGAATTGGATTTTGCTTGGTTGATTGATTCATGTGATGTATTGAACTATATCACCATATTCTCTATTAAATGGATGGATTTGGGAATTTGGGTGATTTCTATGTGGCCACTTGATTGATGAACTAAAAGCATGCTATTATATGATTTAAGTGTTAATTCATATAGTTAGATGTTTTAATTTATAGTGACTAATGTTGAAATATGTTTTGTCATTAATTGATGTTATATGTTGATATAGTATGTTGGCTTATGACTAAAATAGTTTTGGTCTATTTTGGATCCAATATGATTGGAATTATGTTGGAGATTACTTGAAGAATTTGATTATTACTTTTTCCAATTTTTGAAAGCATGTTTGAGCACTTTTATTTCCAATTTTAAAAGGTGTTTTAGATTTGGAAATTGATCTGAAATGTGTGTTATGATGTTGAGAACATATGCTAAAATTGTTGGTACATAAAAGTTGAGTGGAGAACAGACTTGGCAAGCCTTGAACTCCAAAAACAGAGGCTTCCGCTCTCCCTGGGCACTGGCCGAGCAACAAGCACACGCTGTGTGCTTGGGCTGCCCAATCATGCGCCAAGGGCTGCAAGGCAGTCTAGTTTTAAGTGTTATTGGTGACCTTTGAGTTGTTTTCTCAACTCCTTTAATGCTAAACAAGTTTTTGAACTACAAACATTAGTTACACAAGTGTTGTGCTATGCCTCAAAATTATGTTTGACATATTTGAATCCTTTTAAAAATTGGTTAAAGTTGATCTCCTATTAATGGCATAAGTGTTATGCTTGGTTCAATTATTTATTTATGAGATGATCATTTAATTAATGGAATTAATTATTAATTCTAGATTTATTTGTTGTTCATTTAATTATTGAATGAATGATGAATGTATTTAGATGATCATGAGCCTTTTAAATTAATTTTATTTGTTTTAAAGTTGTTGAAATGGGTTGTATTAAATAAGGTCCATCTTGTAAAATTTATGAGAGTAAAGCTTCTATTGGTGAGGATTTCCATTTCATGTAAATGTTGCATGGAGTAAGGAGTCCAATAGAGGCATAGAGGCAAATTCAAGACCCATGAATGTAAGGGATACACTCATGTAATAGTGTAGTTTAATTTAATCCACTTAAAATCAACTGAAGTGATGCACCTATAGCTCTAAGTGCATTACTTGGTTAGGCTCATGGTCATCCCACTCTAGGAGCATGCTAGGCTATTTACTTGCTCCTAGGCTATTTACTTATTTATGCTTTTCATATCCTATCGATGTATGAGATGCATAACTAAGATATAGAGAATCTAAATAAGAATATAAAAATGAGGAGATCTTTGTAAGCAAAATCCCTCCACTTAGAATGTCTAAGTTCTTTTCAAATTTCAAAATGGATACAAATTAAAAGAGTTTTAATTAATCCAAGCCTTCCACTAATAGCGTATGCCATGATGATGCTACTGACTTTGTGTGATGGCACTCAGTCACGGGAGTCACACTTAAGAGAAAAGTTGTGACCATACACTTAGCATGAGATGCACCTTTGACTTAGGAACCCTCACGCATTGGCACTCGATTACGAGGGATGTCATGAGGCCATCCTAAGATAAAGTTTGATTAGTGGGTTTGACTTAACACTTCGTAGTATAGATAGCGCACAGTCATGTGGGTCTATGTGAAAAGTAAGGTAGAATATATCAAACGTTGCATGAGATGCAATTAGCAAAAGTTGCTTGCCTTGATTACTCATGGATGGCACTCGGTCATGGGGGTCTATTAGCAAGTTATTGGGGTCTTGATTCTCACTAGAAAATGTGATTTCCCGAGTTCTTCTTGGAGGTGAAGGATTTGATAAATAGTGGGACAAAAACATGCTTGAAAGACCATGAGCATATTTTAATATCAAACTCAATCACATACTAATTCTCTTTTTTCACCTCATGTAGATTTTTGAAATCTTCAACAAATAAATGGCTAAAATTCCACTCACAAGCATTTTGAAAAACCATGATCATGTTTTAATATCAAACTCAATCACATGCTAACAAATTTGTGGATGATGATCTATAAGTTAGATGCCTCATATTGGCATCCATGACTAATGAGCTCCAAAAGACTCATGAGCACACAAAACATGCTTCTAAGATTTACACGCACCTACAAGAGCTGTAAAGTGTTCAAACAAGACACAAAAGGTTCGCTTTATCTAAGGAGCTCTTTAAGGCAAGATGTGTGAAGGGGCAAATGTCCATGATCACGGGCAAAAGATGATAGCACGCATTGAAAAGCTTGGACAACTTGATGTGATCATGGATAATGACTTTTACGTGGATTTTATCCTCCAATCGTTGCCACCCTCATTCAACCAATTCATTGTGAACTTTACTAATAGTTACGATCAACAAATTGGTGAACATGTCAGTGACTGTAGAGGCAATGATGAGAAAAGAAATACCTCTTATGATGGCATCCTTCCCCAAGTCAAAGGGTCCTAGAGGCCCTAGAAAGAAAAGTGAGAGGAAGAAAAGTTTTTTCTTGAAAGGGAAGCAACCCAAGAAGAGTTCCAAGAGAATTAAGAAAAAGGCTAAAACTTATGCAAATTGTTTCCATTGTGGTGGAAAGGATCATTGAAAAAGAAACTACAAAGCTTACCTAGCTACATTTGAGAAAGGCATGTTTTTCGTTGAGGTGCATTTGATGAATAATTCTTCCTCGTAGATATTTGATACTGCATATGGTTCTTATCTATGTAATTACTTACAGGGGATGGAAAGAAAAAGAAGTCTACATAAAGGGGATATGATCCTCTACCTTGGAAATAGAGCAAAGGTTACAGCCAAGGCCCAAGGCGTAGTAACACTAGACTTAGAAAATTCTTATATTGTTCTTGTTCCATTTTACTATGTACCTAATCTTGTTAAAAACATTATTTCAACTCTTGTTTTGGATAACAAAGGATTTGATTTTTCAATATCAAATGGGAAGTTGAAAGCATTAAGGAATGGTTCCTTAATTGCACAAGGTACATTAGTTAATGGATTATACATGCTTGATTTTCCCACTCCTCTAATGCATGCTCAAATGAATAAAAAAAAGCTAGATATCCAAGAAGATGTCATTTTATAGCATGCAAAACTTGGCCATATCTTTAAGAATAAGATGAGAAAGTTGGAAACTCTCAAAGCACTAAACGTTAGTGGCATTAAGGACCTTCTCACTTGTGAATCTTGTTTAAAAGGAAAAATGACCAAGGCTCCATTTGTAGGATAAACAGAGCGATCCACAAGTCTTTTGGATTTGATTCATATGGATGTTCATGGACCACTAAAAGTTAGTAGGAGAGGTGGCTATTCTTACTTCATCACTTTCACCAATGACCACAGTCGGTATGGACATGTGTATCTTATAAAGTACTAGTCCAAGGCCTTTTAAAAGTTCAAAGAGAATAAAAATGAAGTAGAACAGCAAAAAAAACTTAGTATTAAAGACCTTCAATTGAATCAAGAGGGAGAATACTTAAGTGCTGAGTTCTTGGATTATCTTAAAGAGAATGGAATTCTCTCTTAATGGACTCCACCCGACACACTCCAACTTAATAGAGTAGCTGAGAGGAGAAACCGTACCTTTTTAGATATGGTATGTTCCATGATGAGTTTTTCTGATGTACCCACATCATTTTGGGGATACACCTTAGAAATGGCTGCAAGGTTACTAAATTTAGTACCTTCAAAGTCAATGCCGAAAACACCATATGAGATATGGCATGGCAAAGGACCCTCTTACGACTATGTAAAGGTTTGGAGATCTCTTACCTAAGTCCATTCGGATCTTACTAGCTATCATAACATATTATGACTATGAGATATGGCAAATGGATGTGAAATCTGCTTTCCTCAATGGTGACATTAAAGAAGAAATTTACATGGAGCAACCACAAAGTTTTATATCCAAAGAGAGTGAGCTAAAAGTTTACAAGCTCCAAAGGTCCATCTATGGACTCAAACAAGCATCCTAAAGTTGGAACATACGTTTTGACAAAACACTCAAATTGTTTAGCTCTGTCAAAAATGTGTATGAGCTATGTGTGTACAAGAAAGCTACTAGGAATTTAGTATAGTTTATTATACTTTATGTCAATGACATCCTTCTTATTGGGAATGAGGTAGGAGTGTTAGAGTGCATAAAAACATGGTTATCTACACAATTTTCCATGAAGGATTTGCGAGAAACATCTTATGCATTGAAAATACATATCTATAGAGATAGATCAAAGAGGATACTGGGGCTTTCCCAAATCTCGTACATTGACAAGATACTAAAGAGATTTAGCATGGAAAATCCAAGAGAGATTACTTCCTAGTGGATACAGCATTCATCTCTCCAAGTCTATGGCCCCTAAGACTGAGGAGAAAAAATGAAGAATGTCCTAAATATCCTATGCCTCAGCAATACAGAGCATAATGCATGTAATTCAATGTATAAGACCGAATGTAACATACTCACCAAGTGTTATGAGTAGGTTATAATCCAACCCCAGTGAGAGTTACAAGATGGCCGTAAAAATTATCCTTAAGTATTTGAGAAGAACTAAGGACTTGTGTTTCATGTACGATAATAGAGAATTGAAACTTGAAGGGTTTTTGGATTCTAGTTTTCAATTTGAAGTAGATGACCTCAAATCCACTTCTGGATTCATATTTTACCTCAATAATGGTATGATAAGTTGGAAAAGTTTCAAACAAAACTTTATTCGAGAGTTGATGCAGTACCTAGCATTATTGAGCCAATTGTTGTCTTCTGTGATGACAACAATGTGGTAGCACAAGCTAAAGAGCCAAGATCTCATTAGTAATCCAAGCATATATTGAGGTGATAACATTTTATCCAAGAGATCATTAATAGAGAAGACATCTGAGTGGATAAAGTTGCCTCAGAAGAGAACATAACAGATCTACTAACTAAACCCCTATCACAAAAGGTCTTTGAAGGACATCCTGAGAAGATGGGTCTTAGGACCATGAGGCATTGGCTTTAGGGTAAGTGGGAGATTATTGGAATGGTACCCTACAAGCCAATGAGATTGACCTTGTGCAAACTATTACATTCTAAAGTAACCTTGATTGAATGATATTCTCTATATAGCCAACTTCATCTTATGCTTTAATATACTTCACTTACATCTAGATAAAACCTTTAGATCACCTTAGAATGTGGAACCTAGTTTGGTGACCATGGAATAATTCACACATGATCGTGATCATAAAACTTCCAAATCATAGGATCATATGAGATGGGGCTTCTAAGATCTAGATAGACTTGTACTAGTAATGTATAAATCCAAGGATTGGAGATTGCTCCATTCCATGAGCAACTATATGAGATATAGATACATGTTAGTAGATACTTGTTAGAGAATAAGGCATTGAAGATCCACTAAAGAATCCACTAGATAGCCGAAGTAATAAGTTAGTAGTAACTTATTCTCATGTTTATGCTAGTGCATATTATTAGTCCTTTGATCTAAGAATCTATGATAACCTTGTATCCGATCCTTATGCATTGACTTATCCTTGACCACTTAGCAGGTCGTTCAGGTTGAAATTACGTATGAGTTACTTGGCATAGAGGTTTGTGAGATCCAAAATGAAATCTAACTCATCGCTATTGTGAAGGGCAAGCATCTCTCCTATGTGTTCTATAATGATTGATTCTAAGAAATCTTTGTGTAAGGTGGTGTAATAATTTGGAAAAGAATTTTTTCAAAGGTGAGGTCACATAAATGGGTTTGAACATTGAGAATAGAGACATAGTATCGAGGCTAATGAGGAGCTAACAAATATCTTTCCTTAGGCATTTTTCAGGAGATAAGAGACGAAAGGACTGTATTTGCATGGCATGCGTAAAGCGATAATAGTTCTCTAGAATATTTATTT
The DNA here is from genome assembly GCA_014898725.1 of Jacaranda copaia. NCBI lineage: Eukaryota > Viridiplantae > Streptophyta > Magnoliopsida > Lamiales > Bignoniaceae > Jacaranda > Jacaranda copaia. Next base: position 1,643,623 of record JACGDI010000472.1, on the reverse strand, counting down.
CAACCAATTAGTTGAGCTCCATGGGCTTGAGGTTAGACATCAACCATAGAGATTGGGTACTCTTTAATTAATGAGATTAATTGAATTAAGTTGACTAGCTTAAAAAGAGTTTTAAACTAAAATGAATATAAGATATTCAAAAATCACAAAGTGTTTTAAGCCCATGTCCAATGAATGGTAAAACCTATTGGGTTACACATAAATTCCAATTAGTTTCCTAATTGATAGAGAGAATTTTCTAAGGAGTTAGAAAAGAGATCTATGTATCCTAATGGGCGGAATTTTGGTGCCAAATTTGAAGGTCAATTTTGGCTTGATTGATTTAAGTGTTAAATTCATCAACTAATTTAAGGAATTAATTATTTGTTGCCTACATAACCATCAATTGGTTAAGTTAACTTAAAGAGTTAAGTTAACAATTAAGCTTAAAGAGTTAAGCTAGTTTGACTTAAAAAGTTAAGTCAAACCATAAATAATTAAATTAAAGAGCTTAATTTGATTAATTAGGTGGAATGCATTTTTGGAGGGAAGACTTAAATGAAATTTGAGATGGCATTTTAATTAATTTGAAATGAGATTCCAAATGTAATTAAGATATAAATGAAATTCAAATGAAATTTGGATTTCCTTGCCACTTCGGCATCTTAGTCACCCCCCTCTTCTTGGGATGTGTGATGCCACCTTGGCATCACACAAATCCACATCTATATATAGACATAGTGTGGTACATGGCCATAGAGAAAACATAGTGTGCAAAAGGTGTGAAGAATTAGATTCTTCATTTTTCCCTCCAAAATCAAACTCTTGTGCAAGCTAGCATTTCATGTATTTAAGGCTTAGCTTTTCTTTCTTCCTTCTACCAATTTTGGCCTTCTTCATCCCTAATTCTCTGGTTCTATTCTAGCTTATGAATTAGAGAATTGAGAAAGTTTTATTGGTGTGAGACTATCATAATAGAGTCAAGATATGTGGCTTGCTTTGTTTTTGGAGAGCTCTCTGTGCGAGGTCCAACTTTATGAATTTCTCAAGGAAGATCTAGATGGGAAATTGATCAAAATTTTTGACTAAAGATTCTCTAAGGTGTTGGCTATCTTAATTAATGTTTTCAAAATTTTTGGAGATAATTTTGTCGGGTGATCGTCCCAATACTTTTGCTATACCGCAAGCAGACAGAATATAAAATTGGTGAAGAGTTCACTTGTTTCATTCCAAATTTGCTTATCAAGGTAATCCTCAATCTAAATCTGAATCCAAGGCATGATTAGATCCCCATACTATTTGTAGGCACTAGTTATTTCATGTTTTAAAGTTTTAATTATAGATCCTAGTTCTTATTTTGCTTTCACAATCTCCTGCTTGCCTTAAAGCCAATGCCCCCTAAGCCTTGAGACCCATCTTTTCAAGATGTCTTCAAAGACCAATAGCATTTAAGGGTTTAGATAGTAGTTCTACTATAGTCTCTTCTAAGGCAACTTTATCCACTCAGTTGTCATCTCTATTAATTGATATCATATATTAAATGATAACATATTTACTGTGTTTAGATCACTGATAAGATCTTGACTCAAGTCCTAAATTGTCTTCAAAAGACAATCATAGGCTCATGCACCCTAAGCACTACATCAAACTCTTAGATGAAGTTTTTCATCCTAACACCTTTCTTTATGGTTTCTAAAACTACAAATTATTTCACCTCAGTTATTGTCTCGGCCATGGTGTCTTGTTAGAACTCTTCCAACTCACCATCCCACCATTAAAGTAAAATATAAATCAAGGATTGGATTTTAAGTCATTTACATCGGATTGGAAACTTGAATCTGAAAATCTCTTGAGTTTATTCTCTATTACAGTATACCAAAAAAAGTCCTTAGTCCTTCTCAAGTACTTAAGGATTATTATTATAGCTATCTAGTAACTCTCACTAAGATTAGACTGGAACCTACTCGTAATGCTTAGTGAGTGTGCCACATCTGATCTAGTATATTGAACTGCAAACATTATGCTTCCAATAACGGAAGCATAAGGTAAATTAGACATTCTTCATTTCTCTTCTTTAGTCTTGGGGGCCATAGACTTTGAGAGATGAATGCTAGGTCCCATGGAAAGAAATCCTCTCTTAGATTCTTCCATACTAAACCTATTTTGATTTTGTCAATGTATAGGGTTTGGGAAAGCCCCAACACTCTCTTCAATCTACCTCTATAGATATGTATTCCTAATACATAGGATTCGTCTCCCAAATTCTTCATGAAGAATTGAGTAGATAACTATATTTTAGTGCACTCTAATATTTCTACCTCATTCCTAATGAGAAGGTACCATCGATGTAAAGCATAATAATCTGTACACTACTCCCACTGGGTCTTACACACATATGGTTCATACACTTTTTTGAGAAAGCCAAACAATTTAACTTTCTAATCAAAACATATGTTCCAAGTTTTGGAAGCATGTTTGAGTCCATAAATAGATCTCTGGAATCTACAAACCTTTTGCTCACTCTCCTTGGATGTAAAACCTTGTGGTTGCTACATATGAATCCTTTTTGCAATGTCTCTATTAAGGAAAGCTATTTTCACATCCATTTTCCATGCCTCAAAGTCATAATATGTAGCTATGGCAAGTAAAATCTGAATGAACTTAGGCATAGCGACTAATGAAAAGGTTTCTCCAAAATTAATACCAAGTCTATGAGTGTAATCTTTTACCACTAGTCGTGCCTTAAAAGTCACCACTCCTCTATTTACCCCATGCTTTCGCTTATAGATCTATTTGCAACCAACAGAAACTATTCCCTTAGGTAGATCTACCAATGTTCATACTTTGTTTAAGTACATAGAGTCTATTTTGGATCTTATGGCTTCAAGCCAATGTCACAAATCTATGTCCGACATAACTTTCTCATAGGTTTTTGAATCATCATCTAATTGTCCTATTTTATGAAAAAATTCAAACCTTTCAGGTTGCTTCTTAATTTGGTCCGACTTTCTCATAAGTTGTGTGCAAGGTTCTTTGATATTTGTTTGTTTCTACCACTTGTGGGATTTGATGATCATCTTGAACTTCACCAAGTTCAGTAATAATGCCTTTTCTATCTTTTTGTAATTCCTTTCCCAAGAAGGTGTTGTTCCTTGAGACAAACACCTTTTGTTTCAAGGGATTACAAAAGTAATAACCCATAGGCTCTCTTAGATATCCCACAAACTTGCACAAGATGGATCTACTATCCAACTTATCTTTCACCATCTATCTCACGTATACAGGAGATTCCCAAACCTTAACATATTGGTTAGAGGATGCTTTGCCATGTCATATCTTATATGATATCTTTGGAACTAACTTTGAAGGTACTATGTTTAGTAACCTTGTCGCCATTTCTAAGGTGTATCCCCAAAAGAATATAGGCACATCAAAGAAGCTTATCATGGAATGTACCTTATCTAACAAGGTATAATTTTTCCTCTTAGCTACTTTATTTGGGGTATGCTAGGTAGAGTCTATTAAGAGAGAATTCTATTCTCTTTTAGATAATCTAAGAATTCGGTACTTAAGTATTTACCCCCTTGATCCAATCAAAGATCTTTAATACTAAGTCCCTTTTGCTTTTCTACTTCATTCTTATACACTTTGAACTTTTTGAAAGCCTCAGACTTATACTTCATAAGATACACATATCATACTGACTATAATCATCGGTGAAGGTAATGGAGTAAGAATAACCTCCTCTCCCACTAACTCTTAGTCAGCCATAAACATCTGTATGGATTAAATCCAAAGGGCTTGTGGAGTGCTCTATTTATCTTACGAAAAAAGCCTTGGTCATTTTTCCCTTCAAACAAGATTCACAAGTAGAAAGGTCCTCAATGCCACTAACATTTAGTGCTTTATGAGCTTCAATCTTGCTCATACTATTTTTGGAGATTTGTCCAAGCCTTGCATACCAAAGAATGGCATCTCCTTGGTTATCCAATTTGCTTACTTAGTTGAAAGTGCAATAGTGATGGTCAAGAATCCAATATGTATAATTCTTTGTTAAGTGTACCATGAGCAATTAAAGAACACATTCTTTAATACCTTTAATCCCCCATTTGATATAGAAAGATCAAGTCTTTCACTATCCAAGATGGGAATTGAAATAATATTCTTAACAATATATGATACTATATAACAAAGGTCCAATACAAGTATAAAGTTTTCTAAGTCTAACATATTGTACACCTTCGACTTCAAACACAACTCTTGCTCCTTAGCCAAGACAGTAGAACTTATCCACATCACTTAGTTCTATTATTCTTTCTATTCTTTTGTAACAACTTACAAACAAAAGAACCACATTCCATATCTTATATCTACGAGGAAAAATTTATCCTAATTGCACCTCAATAAGTACAAGCCCTTCATAAAAGTTGCAAGATATTCCTTGCAATAGTTCTTCTAATAACCTATTTTGCCCAAGTAGAAACAAATAATATCGATTATTTTCTCTATAATCTTCTTGACTCCTCCGAATGCCTTTGATAGTTGTTTTCTATTTAAGGAAGAACATATCTTTCTTTAACTTCCCTTTCTAGCATCCCTTGGGCCCATAAACTTGGAGGAGGAAATAAGTGTCAAAGGTTTGGCTTTGTCATGGTAATCTTTGTCTAGATCAACTCTTTGATCAATAAAACTTAGTGAGGATGTGAGAATCAAATCCTCGTGGAGATTATTATCTATCACTACATCCAAGTAGAAAAAATCTTCTCCAAGCCTAATCATCTTTAGACCATAGTTTGATGACATATGACTTCACATCTATCCTTGCTTGAAAAGTCTCTTTTAACAATATGAACTTCTTATACCTTGCTTGCTTTATAGCTCTTGTAAACCTTAACCAAGGTATCATTCATGTGTCTTAGATGCTATCATGAGACTAAGGGAAATGATGATCCTAAGCCTAATTCATGAACTTTTCACGTGTCTCTAGATCTACATTAATCCTAAGGAGGTGAGGAATACTATGGTACAGGACATATATCCGTTTCTAGGAATCTAGAATGATTTTTGAGGTTAAGTCAATCGTGAAAGTTTGGCCCAAATAGTTTATTGGCTTTCAAAATAACATTGAGTGGAATTATTAGCCATTCTTGAAATTTCTCAAATTCTCAAAGGCGAGAAAGAGTATATAGAATGTGATTGAATTTGATATTAAAAATATGTTCATAGTCTTTCAAGCATGTTTTCCTCCCATTATTTTATCAAAATTTTCACCCTCAAGAAGAATTCTGAAATTCAAATTTCCTAGTGAGAATCAACATCCTAATAACTTGCCAATGGACTCCCGTGATCGAGTGCCATCCACAAGCAATTGAAGGGTAAGAAACTTTTGCTAATTGCATATTATGCAACTCTTGATGTATTTTGCCTCATTTTTCAAATAGATCCACATGGCCATGTGCTATTTATATAACTAAGCGTTAAGTCCAATTCGCCAATCAATCTTTGATTCAAGATGGCCTCACAACATCCCCCATGATCGAGTGCTACTACGTGAGGGTTTTTAAGTCAATGGTGCATCTCATGCTAAGTGTATGCTCACAGTTTTTCTCCTAAGTATGACCCCCATGACCAAGTGCCATCACAAAAAATTAGTAGCATCGTCATAGCATATACTATTAGTGGAAAGCTTGGATTAATTAAAACGTTTTTAATTTGCATCCATTTAAACTTAATATTTGAAAACACTTAGACATTCTAAGTTGAGGGCTTTTGCTTGCAAAGATCTCTTCATTTGTATCTTCTTATTTAGGTTTTCTATATCCTAATTATGCATCTCATATATCAATAGGATATGGAAAGCATAAATAAGGAAATAGCCTAGCATGCTCCTAGGGTAGGATGACCATGAGCCTAACCAAGTAATTTACTTAGAGCTATAGGTGCATCACTAGGTTGATTTTAGGTAGGTTGATTAAACTAAGCTATTGCACGAGTGTATCACATGCATTCTTATGTCTTCAAGGCTTCTTGGATCCTATTTGCTCTTTGCAACTTTTACAAGAGAAAGAAAATCTCACTCCTAGTAATTCTACTCTCATAACGTTTACAAGATAGAATAAAAGGCATGCAAGCCTCATTTAATACAACCCATTTTAAGAACTTGAAATAAATAAAATTAATATTAAAAGGTCATGAACATTTTCATTCAACATTTAAATGAATAATAAATAAACCAAGAATTGACAATCAATCCCGATAATTAAATACTAATCATATCAACAAATATTCATATTTTGGCCATAATTGGAGATCAACTTTAACAAGTTTTAGAAGCAACCAAAAAGTGTCCAACACAATTTTTAGGCCTTGCACAACATTTTTGTAGCCAATGTATGTGTTTCAAAATAAGTTTGGTCACTAAAGGAACCAAAGAAAAGCTCAAAACCCATCCCAAACCCAACTAGGGATTGTTGGCCGAGGCTTGCACACTACTAGACAGTAGCTCTCAGCCACTGCCCTGTTTTAGGGTTTATGGTCAAGTCAAGCCATTTTTCACTCAAATTTTGTGCACCAAGAATTTTAGAAGAACTTCTAACATTAAAATGAAAGCAAGATAGGCACTAGGATCTATAATCAAAACTTCAAAATATGAAAGTAACTAGTGCATACAAGATAAACAAAGATCTAATCATGCATATTATTTAGATTTAGATAATGAATTACCTTGATGAGCAAATCCAAGGAGTAACAAGTGAACACTCCATTGATTCTAGAATCTACCTACTAGTGCATAGGGAAAAGATTGCAACTATTGTCCGCTCAAATCACCTCCAAAAATTCTGAAAAAATATTTAGTTCTTTCCAAAACCTTGATGAACTTTCAGTTAAAATTTTAGATCAATTAGCCATCTAGATATCCTTGGAGAAAATCGCCAAATTGGACCCTATACAAATGGATCTCCAAAAATGAGCAAGTCATACACCATACCTCTATTGTAAAGATCTACACACCAATGAGATCTTTCTAAATCTCTAGTATATGATCTAGAGTAAGACTAGAGATTTGATAATGGTAGAGGCCAAATTTTAAGTAGGAAGAAGAAGAAGAGAGCTTAGCTTTCAACACATGAATGCTAGCTCACAAATGGTTTTAGAGGGAAAAGAAGAATCTAATTCTTCACACCAAATGTGATATGCACGACCTCCTCTCTCTATATCTATATATAGATGATGAAAATGTGTGATGCCAAGTTGTCATCACACAATGCAAGAGGGGGATTAGCTAAGTGGGATTGTCAAAGAGGTAAATTTGAATTCAAATCTCATTTGAATTCCAAATGTGAGATTCCAAATATGGAAAATGTGAGATTCCAAATTAATTAAGATGTTAATTCAAATATTATTTGAATTTTTTCTCCAAAATTTATTCTTTGTAATTAATCAAATTAAATTTTTTAATTTAATTAATCATCCTTTGACTTAATTCTTTAACTCAAGCTAGCCTAACTCCTCAAGCTAAATTGATTAACTTAACTTTTTAAGTTAACTTGACCAATTGATAGTCATGTTGGTACCAAATAATTAACTCCCTAATTATTGGTCTAATTTAACTCTTAAATTAATTGATTAATTTGACACTTAAATCAATCAAGCCAAAATTGACCATCAACCTTGGCACCAAAAATGGGTCCATTAGGAGACATCAATTTTCTAACACCTTAGAAAATTCTCTCCTTTTATTAGGAAGCTAATTGGATTTTGTGTGTGACCCAATAGGTTCTACCATTCATTGAATGTGGGCTCACAACTCTTTGTGACTTTTGAATATTTTATATTCATTCTAGTTTAAAACTCTTTGTAAACTAGTTGACTCAATTCAATTAATCGCATTAATTGAAGAATACCCAATTTCCATGGTCAATATCCAACATTAAGCCTACAGACCCAACTAATTGGCTGAAATGAATATTTTGAAGAGCTATCATCGCTCTACGCATACCATGCAAATATGGTTCTTTCGTCTCCTATCTCTCAAAAGAGGCTTAGGACAAGATATTTGTCAGCTCCCGAATAGCCTCGATATTATATCTCTATTCTCAATGTTCGATCCCAATTGTGTGACCTCACATTTGAAAAACTCTTTTTCCAACTTGTCACACCACCTTGCGCAAGGATTTTTGAAAATCGATCATCATAGAACTATAGGAGATGCACTCGCCCTTCACAACAACGAGGAGTCAAATTCCATCTTAGATTTCATAAACCTCTATGCCAAGTAGCTCATACCCAATCTCAACCCGAAAGACCCGTTAGGTGGCCAAGGATGAGTTTTAGCATGAGGACCAAACACAAGGTTACCATAGATCTTCAAGTCAAAGGACTAATAATATGTACTACTGTTAACAAGAAAACTAACCACTACCGACTTGCTACTACGGCTATCTAGTGGATTCTCTAGTGGGTCTTCAGTGCCTTGTTCTCTAACAAGCACCTACTAGCATACATCTATATCTCATATAGTTGCTCATGGAATGAAGTAATCTCCAATGCTTGGATTTATGCATGGTTAGTGCAAGTCTATCCGAATCTTAGATGCCCCATCTTATAAAATCCTACAACTTGAAAGTTTTAAGATTACGATTAGGTGAGACTTATTCCATGATCACCAACCAAGTGTCGTAGTCATAGGAGATCTGAGGGCTTCATCCAAATGCTAGTGAAGTGAAACAAAGTATAAGATGAAGATGACTATGTAAAGAATATCATTCAATCAAGATTATACATATCAAGTAATAGTTTATAAAAGGTCAATCGCATTGACTTGTAGGGCACTATTCCAACAATCTCCCATTTGCCCTAAAGCCAATGCCTTGTGGCCTTGAGACCATCTTCATAAGATATCTTACAAATACCTTTAGCTTTTAGGGGTTAATATGGTGCTTCTGCTATATTTTCTTCTGAGGTAATGTTTATCCACTCAGTTGTCACCTCTATCAATAGATATGATATATCAAATGATAACATATTTAATATGTTTGGATCACTGATGAGATCACGGCTCAAGTCCTAAGTTGTCTTCCAAAGACAATTGTAAGCTCACGCACGCTAAGCACTTCATCATGTTCAATTACAACACCTTTTCTATCTTATAGAAATTTCTTTTCCATAAAGGTGGCATTCCTTAAAACAAACACGTTTTGTTTCAAGGGATCGTAAAACTAATAACCCATAAACTCTCTTGGGCATTCTATAAACTTGCACAAAGTGGATCTACTATCCAACTTATCTCACACTGTCTGTCTCACATAGATGAGAGATCCCTGAACCTTTAGATAGTAGTAAAAGGGTGTTTCGCCATGCCATATCTCATATAGTGTTTTTAGCATTGACTTTAGAGGTATTACACTTAGTAACTTCATCACCATCATTAAGGCATTTCCTCAAAAAAATATAGGCACATTAAAGAAACGTATTATGGAATGTACCATGTCCAACAAGGTACAATATCTTCTCTCAACTACTCTATTGTGTTGGGGTGTGCTGAGTGGAATTCATTGAGAAAGAATCCCATTCTTTATTAGATAATCCAAGAACACGGTACTTAAGTATTTTTCCTCTCGATCCAAGTAAACAGCTTTAATACTAAGTCCCTTCTGCTTTTCTGCTTCATTTCTATACTCTTTGAACCTTTTAAAGGCCCCAAACTTATACTTCATAAGATACATTTGTCCAAACTGACTATTACCATCGGTAAAGATGATAAAGTAAGAATAGCCTCCTCTCCCATTAACTCTTAATGGTCCATAGACATCCATATGGATCAAATCCAAAGGATTTATGAAATGCTCCATTTGTCCTACAAAAGGAGCTTTGGTTATTTATTCCTTCAAACTAGATTCACAAGTAGGAAGGTTCTCAGTGCCACTAACATTTGGTACTTTGAGAGCTTTTAATTTGTCATCCTAGTTTTTAGAGATATGACCAAGTCTTGTATGTCACATCATGGCATTATCTTGGATATCTGATTTCTTACTTAGTTGACAGTGCATATGGTTAAGAATCTAATATGTACGATCCTTTATTAATTGTACCACAAGCAACTAAAGAACTCATTCTTTAATACCTTCAATCTCCCATTTGATGTAGAAGGATTAAATCCTTCGCTATCCAAAACAAGAATTGAAATAATGTTCTTAACAACATATGGTACTATATGGCAAAGGTCCAATACAAGTATAGAGTTTTCTAAGTCTAATGTATTATACACCTTCAACTTTGGACACAACTTTTGCTTTTTAGCTAAAACAGTGGATCTTATCCACATCACTTAGTTCTATTCTTCTTTTTATTCTTTCGTAACAACTTACAAACAAAAGAACCACATGCCATATCTATATCCATGAGGAAGAATTCATCCTAACTGTACCTCAATAAAATACATACTTTTCTTAAGGGTTGCAAGATATTCTTTACAATAGTTCTTCTAATGACCTATTTTGCCAAGTAGAAACAAATAATATCAATTATTTCCTCTATAATCTTCTTGATTCCTCCGGATGCCTTTGGTAGTTGTTTTCTATTCAAGAAAGAACTTATCTTTCTTTTACCTCCCTTTTTAGCACCCTTTGGGCCCATAAACTTGGAAGAGGAAATAAGTGTCAAAGGTTTGGCCTTGTCATGGTAGTCTCCATTTAGATCAACACTTTGATCAATACAACTTGGCAAGGATGTGAGGATCAAATCCTCATGGAGAGCATCACCCATCACTACATCTAAGTTGAAAGGCTTCTCCAAGCCTAATCATCTTTAGACTGTAGTCGATAACACATAACATCCCATCCATCCTAACTTGAAAAATCTCTTTTGCAACATGAACATCTCATACCTCATTTTCTTTACAACTCTTTGTAAACTTTAACCAAGGTATAATTCATGTGTCCTTGAAACTTTTAAAGTTTGTAGATGCCAATGTGCAACTAAGGAATAGGATGATCCTAAGCCTAATTCAAAAACATTTCATGTGTCTCTAGAACTATATTAATCCCAAAGGGATTATGAGTATCATGATATAGGACCTATATCTATTTTTAGGAATCCAGAATAATTTTTGAGGTTAAATTAATCATGGAAGTTTGGCCTGGTTGGTTTATTGGTTTACAAAACAACATTGAGTGGAATTTTAACCATTCTTGAGATTTCACAAATCCTCAAAGGCAAAAAAGAGAATATGAGCATGTGATTGAATTGACATCAAAACATGTTTATGGTCTTTCAAATATGTTTTTCTCCCACTATTTTATTATTTTCTTCACCCCCAAGAAGAATTCAGTAAATCAAATTTTCTAATGAGAATCAAGACCCTAATGACTTGCCAATGGACCCCCATGATCGAGTGCCATCCACAATCAATCAAAGGGTAAGCAACTTTAGCTAATTGCATCTCATGCAACTTTTGATATATTTTACCTCACTTTTCATATAGACCTATGTGATTGTGTGCCATCTATACTACTAAGTGTTGAGTCAAACCAAGCAATCAAACTTTATCTCAAGACAGCCTCATGACATCCCCGGTACTGAATGCCAATGCATGAGGGTCCCTAAGTCGAAGATGCATCATATGCTAAGTGTATGCTTGCAGCTTTTCTCCTAAGTGTGATTTTCATGATCGAGTGCCATCACATAAAATTTGTAGTACCATCATGGCACATACTATTAGTAGAAAGCTTGGATTAATTAAAACTCTTTTAATTTATATCCATTTTGACTTAATAAATGAAAATACTTAAACATTCTAAGTGGAGGATTTTTGCTTGCAAAGATCTCATCATTTTTTATCTTCTTATTTAGGTTTTCTATATCCTAATTATGTATCTCATACATCAATAGGATATGGAGAACGTACACAAATAAATGGCCTAGCATGCTCCTAGGGTGGGATGACCATGAGCCTAACCAAGTGATGCACTTAGAGCTATAGGTGCATTACTCTGGTTGATTTAAGTGGGTTGAATTAAACTAAATTATTACACGAGTGTATCCCATACATTCATAGGTCTTCAAATGGCCTCTATTCCTCCATTGGACTTCTTGCTCCATGCAACATTTACATGAAATGGAAATCCTCACTCCTAGTAGTTCTATGCTCATAATTTTTACAAGATAGAACAAGAGGCATGCAAGCCCCATTTAATATAACCATTTCAAAAACTTTAAAACAAATAAAATCAATTTAAAAGGCTCATGATCATCCCCATTCATTCATCATTCATTCAACAATTAAATGAATAATAAATAAATCCAAAATTAATAATTAATTCCAACAATTAAATGCTTAGCTCATATACAAATATTTGAACCAAGCATAACATTTATGCCATAATTTGGAGATCAACTTTAATCAATTTTCAAAAGCATTCAAAAATGTCAAACATAATTTTGAGATATTACACCACACTTAAGCACCTAATTTATGTAGTGAAAAAACTTATTGAGCATTAAAGGAGTTGAGAAAACAACTCAAAGCTCACCAAATGCCCCAAAAACTATACTGCTTGGAAACACTTGGTGCACGGCTGGGAAACCTGTGCACACAGTGTGCACTCATTGCCCGACTAGTGCCCACTCATTGCCCGACCAATGCTTAGGCTGTGCTAATAACCTTTTCTTTAGGGCTTCATAGCTTGCCAAATGTGTTCTCCACTCAACGTTTATGCACCAACAATTTTAGCACATGTTCTCAACATTATAATATTAGAATAATGCCCCATAAGCTAATTAGATGTGCCTTGTAAACTATTTCATTGTAAGATGATCTTGATTGAATGATATTTATTATATGGCCATCTTTATCTTATGCCCTTTAATTTCTTCACTTGCATTTGGATGATGCCCATAGATCACAAAAGACTATGAGACTTAGTCACACACTTTATGGTAATCATAGAATAAGTCTTACATGGACATGATCTTAAATTTTTCAAGTTATAGGATCTTATGAGACAAGACATCTAAGACCCAGATAGACTTACACTGACAATGCATAATCTAAGGGTTGGATGTTGCTCCATTCCATAAGCAATCCCATATGAGATATGGGTGCATGTTTGGGGGTACTTGTTAGAGAACTAGGTACTGGACCCATTTGGTGAATCCACTAGATAGCCGAAGTAGCATGCCGATAGTGGCAAGTTCTCCTGCTTACTCTAGTACATATTATTAGTCCTTTGACCTGAGGATCTAGGGTAGCCTTATGTTTGGCCCTTATACTATGACTCTTCCCTGGTCACTTAGTAGGCCACTCGAGTAGGGATTGGGCATGAGCTACTAGACATGGAGGTTTGTAAGATTCAAAAAGGAATCTGACTCCTCATCTTTATGAATGACGAGTGCATCTTTCATGTATTCTATAATCATCGATTCTTAGAAATCCTTACGCAAGGTGGTGTGATAATTTGGAAAAGAATTTTTACAAAGGTGAGGTCACACAATGAGATTGAACATTAACAATAAAAATATAGTATTGAGGCTATTGGGAAGCTAACTAGTATCTTTCCTTAGGCCTCTTTTGGGAGATAAGAGACATAAGGACCATATTTGTATGGTACGCATAATGCTAGAATAGTTCTTCAAGAGCATTCATTTTGGCTAATTAGTTAGATTAATTGAATTAAGTTGCTTAGTTTAAAGGCGTTTTAACTAAAGTCAATATTTAATATTCCAAAGTCACAAGGAGTTGTGAGCCCATCTCCAATGAATGGTAGAACCTAATGGATCACACACAAAAGCTAATAAAATGGCCTATTGAAGAAAAATGAATTTTCTAAGAGTTAGAAAATTCATGACCCTATTTTTGGAATCGAAATTGTAGTCATTCTAACTTGATCAATTTAAATGTTAAATTGGTAGGATTAATTTAAGAGTAAAATTAAGATCAATTAATTTAAGTTTAATTAATTGATATCACATGACTATCAATTGATGAAAATTAATTTAAAGGTTGAGTTAATTTTGACTAACTTAAAATGTTAAGCATTTTGACTAAAGAGTTAAGTCAAATGATTATTAATTAAATTAAAGTGTTTAATTTAATTAAGTTGGAGAGATAATTTTTGGGAGAATTATTAAATGAAGAGTTCATTTAATAAGAATTAGAATTTAATTGTAAGACATTTCATTAGATGAAATTGGTGCTTCAATTAAATTCACTAATCACAAAGTTAGTGGCCACCTAAACAAGGGACACTTGGAATCACCTCCTTGAAAGGAGGTGTGTGACCACTCCTATATATAGATATAGTGAGTGGCTGACCATAGTATGCATGAGGTGAGCATTTTTGTGTGATATTCTCCCCACAATATTGTGTAGTGGAAATCTAAGTTGTTAGTCCCCATCCCCCTCTCCTTTTCCCTCCTTCTTCCACCAAAATATTCTTAGTCTTCCTCCCCTCATTATCTACATATTTTTCAGCCTTATTGTAAAGAATAGGTCATTAATTTGGTGTGTGTACGTTTGCATTAGAGGCAATATAGTTTGGTTGCTTTTTATATTTGACTGGAGTTGTTTCTAGCAGCCAATTTTTGCCTTTGCTTGGAGTACCTTTGGAGTTTTGATTAGCCTAAAATTTAGACTGTAGAATCATCAAAGGGTTGAGGAGTTCCAATTAAAATTTCAGCCTAAATAGAGAAGTCTATCTAAGAGAAAAATGGTGGTGATCCTGCTATGCCGATGAAGAGCCCATTTGACAGTAGAGAGGAGTTTGACTCTTGCTCTTCGTTTTTGCCATCACCAAGGTATTTTCCCTATCCAAATATAAATTTCATGCATGTTTTGATCCTTAGGGTGTTTATGTGGGCTAGTTTTTTTTCAGGTTTTGTGAAAATATTTGGGCCTTAGTGCCACACAAACCTACAAGTGGTATCGGAGCCCTGTGACATATCATGAATGGCCTTAAGTTGTTTTGGACATTTTTGGGTCCAATAAGATTGGATATAGTTGGAGATTTTTGAAGAATATGATTCTTGCTTAAACTTTTTTTTCAAGCATTTTTAGGGACTTGGTATTTCAGTTTTAAAATGTATTTTAATCTAAAATCTTCATCCATATTATGTGTTTTGATGTTTAAAAGTTGTTCTAAAAATCTTGGTGCACAAAATTTGAGCCAAAAGTGGCTTGACTCACAAACAAGGGTGCTACAGTTAGTAGCTCTTAGCAAGGCTGGGACAGTATGGTTGCTGCCCAACCTTGAGCTTAACTCGGCCAGCAACGCCCTATTTGGTCTTGAGTAAATTTTACACTTTTTAGGTTCCTTTAGTGACCGAGGTAGTGTTGAAACGCACATAATGGTTCCACAAATATTGTGCAAACTCTTAAAAAAATATGTTGGGCACATTTAATTGCTTTTAAAACTTGTTTAAGTTGATCTCCAAATAAGGCAAAAATATGATACATAAATGTTATGCTTGTTTTTGCATGACCAACTATTTGTCAATTTGATTAGCACTTAATTGTTTGAATTGAATGTCAATTCATGGTTGATTTATTGTTCATTTAAATGTTGAATAAATGATGAATGAACAAAGATGATCATGAGCCTCTAATATTGATTTTATTTTTTTCAATTGTTGAAATGGGTTGTATTAAATGGGGCTTGCATGCTTCTTATTTTAACTTGTAAAAGTTATGAGAGTAGAACCACTAGGAGTGAGAATTTCCATTTATGTAAATGTTGCATGAAGCAAAGAGTCCTGTGGAGGTAAAGAGGTCATTTGAAGACCCATAAATGTATGGGATACTCTCATGTAATAGTTTAGTTTAATTCAACACACTTAAAGTCAACCGAAGTGATACACCTATGGCTCTAAGTGCATCACTTGTTAGGCTCATGGTCATCCCACCTCAGAAGCATGCTAGGCTATTTACTTATTTATGCTTTCCATATCCTATCGATGTATGTGATGCATGATTAAGTTATAGAGAACCTAAATAGGAAGATAAAATGATGAGATCTTCGCAAGCAAAAACCCTCATTTAGAATGTCTACATGTTTTCAAATATCAAGTTAAAATGAATATAAATTAAAAGAGTTTTAATTAATCCAAGCCTTTCACCAATAGTGTATGCCATGACGATGCTACTAATTTTATGTGATGGCACTCAGTCACAGGGGTCACACTTAGAAGGAAAGCTATGAGCATGCACTTAGCATAAGATGTACCTTTGATTTAAGAACCCTCACGCATTGGCACTCAGTCATGGGGGATGTCGTGAGGCCGTTTTAAATTAAAGTATGAATGGTGGGTTAGACTTAGACACTCAGTGTACAGATTGCACACAGTCATGTGGGTTTGTATGAAAAGGGAGGAAAAATACATCAAAAGCTGCATGAGATGTAATTAACAAAAGTTGCTTACCCTTTGATTGCTCATGGATGGCACTCGATCACAGGGGTCCACTTGCAAGTCTTTAGAATCTTAATTCTCACTATGAAATGAGATTTCCTAAATTTTTCTAAAGGGTTGAAGGATTTGATAAAATACCATAAACATGTTTTTAATATCAACTTTCAATCACATGCTTATACTTTTTTTCACCTTTTGTATACTTCTAAAATCTCCAAAAATAAAATGGCTAAAAATCCACTTGCAAGCATTTTGAAAACTAATAAACCCACCAGGCCTAACTTCCAAGATTGGTTGAGAAACCTTAAGATAATTCTTAACTCCGAAAAGAAGACCTATATCCCAGATCAAAATCTGCTGGACACATTGGGCGATAACCCTTCTGATGAGGCACGTGAAGTGTTTACTAAATTTGTCGTGGATGATCTACAAATGAGGTATCTCATGATGGAATCCATGACCAATGAGCTTCAAAAGACTCACAAGCATATGAGGTATGCAAATGAGATCTATAAGTACTTGCAAAAGTTGTATGGTGTGCAACCAAGACGCAAAAGGTTCGAATTATCCAAAGAGCTCTTTAGGTTAAGAATGATAGAGGGTTTGAGTGTTCATGATCATATGCTAAAGATAATTGGACTTATCGAAAAACTTGGGCAACTCGACGTAATCATGGACAATGATCTCTATGTGGATTTGATCCTCTAGTCATTTGCCCCATCATTCGACCAATTCATTGTGAACTTTAAAATGTCCAAGCAAGAGGTTACAATCAACAAATTAGTAAATATGCTTGTGACTACTAAGGCGGCGATGAAAAGGGAAAAGCCTCAAATGCTTGCTTCTTTCTCTAAGTTGAAAGGCCTAAAAGGCCTAAGAAAGGAAGGTAAGAGGAAGAAAAATTCTTCCTCTGAAAGAAAGCAACCTGAGAAAAGTTCTAGGAAGGTTAAGAAAAAGGCTAAGACTGATGCAAATTATTTCCACTGTGGTGAAAAAGGGCATTGGAAGAGGAACTGCAAGGCTTATCTTGCAACCCCTGAGAGGGGTATGTTTGTAAATAAAATGCATTGCATGACTAGCTCTTCCTCATAGGTATTTGATACCATATGTGGTTCTCACCTTTATAATTCATTACAAGGAATGGAAAGAAGAAGGATTCTGCGTGAAGGGGATATGATCCTCTGCATAGGAAATGAGGTAAGAGTTGCAAGTATGGTCTAAAGTATTATTAAGTTGAACTTTGAGAATTCTAGTATTTTGCTTAATCCAGTTTATTATGTACCTAATCTTGTTAAGAACTTCATTTCAATTTCTTTTCTTGATAGTGAAAGATTTGATTTTTCTATATCAAATGGGATTTTGAAAGCATTAAAGAATGATTCTTTGATTGCTAAAGGTACATTGATCAATGAGTTCTACATACTTGATTCTCAAACTTCACTAATGCATATTCAATCAAATAGCAAAAAAATGGATAACCAAGAAAATGCCATTCTTTGGCATCCCAGACTTGGGCATATCTCCAAAAATAGGATGAACAAGATTGAAGCTCTCAAAACACTAAAAGCTAGTAGCATTGAGAACTTTCCTATTTGTGAATCTTGTTTGAAGGGAAAAATGACCAAAGCTCCTTTTGTAGGATAAATGGAGCGCTCCACAAATTATTTAGATTTGATCCATATAGATGCTTATGATCTACCAAGAGTTAGTGGGAAAAGAGGCTATTCTTACTTCATCATCTTCATTAATGATTATAGTCAGTTCGTACATGTGTATCTTACGAAGTACAAGTTTGCAACCTTTGAAAAGTTTAAAGAGTACAAGTATGAAGTAGAAAAGCAAAAGGAACTTAGTATTAAAGCCCTTCGATCAAATAAAGCGGGTGAATACTTAAGTGCCAAATTCTTAGATTATCTAAAGGAGAATAGAATTCTCTCTCAATGAACTCCACTTGGCATACCCCAACATAATGAAGTGGCCAAGAGGAGAAATCGTACCCTATTGAACATGGTATGTTCCATGATGAGCTTTTCCAATGTGCCTATGTCCTTTTGGGGATACACCCTAGAAATGGTGGCGAGGCTACTAAATATAATACCTTCAAATTTGGTGCCAAAAATACTATATGAGATATGGCATGGCAAAGCACTCTCTTACCAATATCTCAAGGATTGAGGATCTCCCACGTACATAAGACAGACAGTGGGAGAGAAGTTGAATAGTATATTCACCTTGTGCAAGTTTGTGGGATACTTCTATGATCCTTTAGAATAAAAGGTTTTTATTTCAAAGAATACCCACTTTTTGAAAAAGAAATTTCGATTGGATAGAAAAGGTGTTGTTGTTGAACTTGATAAAGTTCAAGATGATCAAGAAATCCCACAAATGGTGGAAATAAAATAATTGTAAGAACTTCGTACACAACCTCCGAGAAGGTCGGATCGGATCAAGAAGCAACTCAAAAAGTTTGGATTTCTTCATGAGATAGGATAATCGGATGATGATCCAAAGACCTATGAGGAAATTATGTTAGACATAGACTCTGGACATTGGCTAGAAGCTATGAGATCCAAAATGGACTCCATGTACTCAAACAAAGTGTAGACTTTGGTAGATCCACCAAATGGAATAGTTCCTATTGGTAGCAAATAGATCTATAAGCGAAGGCTTGAAATAGATGGAGAAGTGGTGACCTTTAAGGCGCAACTAGTGGCAAAAGGTTACACTTAAAGACCTAGTATCAATTTTGAGGAAATTTTTTCACTAGTCATTATGCCTAAGTCCATTCAAATTTTACTTGCCATAGCCACATATTATGACTATGAGATATGGCAAATGGATGTAAAAACCACTTTCCTCAATGGTGACATTGAAGAATGAATCTACATAAAGCAACCACAAGGTTTTACATCTAAATGGAGTGAGCAAAAGGTTTGCAGACTCCAAAGATTCATTTGTGGACTTTTACATCGATGATATCCTTCTCATTGGGAATAAGGTAGGAATGATAGAGTGTACTAAAGCATGGTTATCTACTCAATTCTCCATGAAAGATTTGGGAGAAACATCCTACGTATTAGGAATACATATCTATAGAGATAGACTGAAGAGAATGCTGGGGCTTTCCTAAATCCTATACATTGAAAAAATACGAAAGAGGTTTAGTATGGAATAATCCAAGAGAGGATTTCTTCCCACAGTACATGGCATTCATCTCTTGAAGTCTATAGCCTCCAAGATTGAGGAAAAGAAATGAATAATGTCTTACATACCTTTTGCCTCCACTATTGGAAACATAATATATATGCAATTCAATGTATTAGACCAGATGTGGCACACTTGCTAAGCATTACGAATAAGTTCCAATCCAATCTCAGTGAGAGTCACTGGATAGCCATAAAAGCAATCCTTAAGTACTTAAGAAAAACTAAGGATATGATTTTGGTATATGGCAGTGGAAAACTGAAACTCGAAGGTTTTTCTGATTCAAGTTTCCAATTCAATGTAGATGACCTCAAATCTACTTTTGGATTCATATTTTACCTCAATAGCGGTGCTATTAGTTGGAAAAGTTCCAAACAAGGCACCACGACCGACTCTACCATAGAGGTAGAATACATTACAGCTTCAAAAGCTGCAAAGAAAGGTGTTTGGATGAAAACCTTTATTCAAGAGTTGAATGTAGTGCCAAGCATTATTGAGCTGGTCGTTGTCTTCTATGACAATAATAGGGCGATAGCATAAGCTAAAGAGCCAAGATCTCATCAGCGATCCAGCACATTTTAAGGTAATATCATTTGATCTAAGAGATCATTGATAAAGGCAACATCCAAGTGGAGAGAGTTTCCTTGGAAAAGAACATAGCAGATCTACTGACTAAACCCCTATCACAAAAGATCTTTGAAAGACATCTTGAGAAGATAGGTCTAAGGCCATAAGGTATTGGCTTTAGTGTAAATAGGAGATTGTTAGAATAGTGCCTCGCAAGCCAATTAGATTGGTCTTGTAAACTATTTTATTGTAAGACAATTTTGATTGAATAATATTCATTATATGGCCACCTTCATCTTATGCCCTTTAATTTTTTCACTTGTATTTGGATAAAGTTTATAGATCATAAAAGATATGGGACTTGGTCATGAACTGGGTGGTGATCATGAAATAAGTCTTGCACAGTTATGATCTCAAATCTTCCAAGTCATAGAATTTTATGAGACAAGGTATCCAAGTTCTAGGTAGACTTGCATTGACGATGCATAAATCCAAGGGTTGGATGTTGTTCCATTCTGTGAGCAATCCCATATGAGATATGAATGCATATTGGTGGGTGCTTATTAGAGAACAAGGTATTGAGGACTCACTTACAGAATCTACTAGATAGCCAAAGTAGCATGTTAGTAGTGACAGGTTCTCCAACTTATGCTAGTGCATGTTATTAGTCCTTTAACTTGAGGATCCATGGTAGCTTTATGTTTAAGCCTTATACTTTGACTCTTCCCTGGTCACTTAGCGGGCCACTTGAGTAAGGATTAGGCATGAGCTACTGGACATGGAGGTTTGTGAGATCCAAGAAGAAATCTGACTCCTCATCTTTGTAAAGGACGAGTGCATCTCCTATGTATTCTATAATGATCGATTCCTAAAAATCCTTGTGTAAGGTGGTGTGATAATTTGGAAAAGGAGTTTTCTAATGGTGAGGTCACATAACAGAATTGAACATTAAAAATAGAAACATAGTATTAAAGTTATTGGGGAATCGACTAATATATTGCCCTAGGTCTCTTTTGGGAGATAGGAGACAGAAGTATCATATTTGCATGGTATGCGTAATGCTAGAATGGTTTTTCAAGAGTATTCATTTTGGCTAATTAGTTGGGCTCTATAGACTTGAGGTTGGACATCAACTATGTAGATTAGGTATTCTTCAATTAATGAGATTAACTAAATTGAGTCGCTTAGTTTAAAGAGGTTTTGACTAAAATGAATATTTAATATTCCAAAGTTATAGGGAGTTGTGAGCCCATGTCTAATGAATGGTAGAATCTAATGGATCACACATAAAAGCCAATAAAATGGCCTATTGAAGGAAGGTGAATTTTTTAAGAGTTAGAAAATTCATGACCCTTTTTTTGGAGAAGGCGAAATTGTAGTCATTTTGACTTGACAATTTAAATATTAAATTATTCAAATTAATTTAAGAATTAAATTAAGATCAATTAATTAAATTTTAATTAATTAATATCACATGACTATCAATTGGTCAAAATTAATTTAAGGGTTGAGTTAATTTTGAATAGCATAAAACGTTAAGCGTTTTGACTAAAGAGTTAAGTCAAATTATTATTAATTAAATTAAGTATTTAATTTAATTAAGCTGGAGAGATAATTTTGGGGAGAATGAGTTCATTTAATAAGAATTAAAATTTAATTATAAGATATTTCATTAGATGAAATTGGTGCTTCAATTAAATTCACTAATCACAAAGTTAGTGGCCACCTAAACAAGGGACACTTGGCATCACCTCCTTGAAGGAGGTGTGTGACCACTCCTATATACAGAGATAGTGAGTGGCTGACCATAGCATACATGAGGTGAAGAT
The DNA here is from genome assembly GCA_014898725.1 of Jacaranda copaia. NCBI lineage: Eukaryota > Viridiplantae > Streptophyta > Magnoliopsida > Lamiales > Bignoniaceae > Jacaranda > Jacaranda copaia. The sequence goes on along the minus strand of JACGDI010000472.1, from coordinate 1,621,643 downwards.
TTTTTGTGTGATATTCTCCTTATGATATTGTGTAGTGAGAATCTAAGTTGTTAGTCTCCTTTCACTCTCTCCTTCTCCCTTCTTCTTCCACCACAATATTCTTAGCCTTCCTCCCATTATTACATGCTGATTTTTCAGCATTTCTGTATAGAAAATGCCATTAATTTGGTGTGTGGACATTTGCATTAGAAGCAATCTAGTTTGATTGCTTTTTGCTCTTGACAAGAGCTGTTTCTAGCAGCAAATTTTTGCCTCTGCTTGGAGACCTCTTGAGTTCTGATCGTCCTAAAATTTGGACCATAGATTATTCAAAGGGTTTAGGAGTTTCATTTAAAATTTCATCCCAAATGGAGAAGTCTATCAAAGGGAAAAATGGGGGTGATCCTGCTGTGCCAATGAAGAGCCCATTTGACTGTAGGGAGGAGTTTAACTCATTCTATTCATTTTTGCCATAACCAAGGTATTTTCCCTATCCAAATATTAATTTCATGCATGTTTTTATCCTTGGGTTGTTTTTGTTGACTAGTTTGTTTTTCAAGTTTTGTGAAAATATTTGGACCCTAGTACCACATGAACCTACAAGTGGTATTGGAGCCATTCATGCATGGATTTGGGTTTTACTTGGCTTGGATGATTGGTTTCTGTGAATAAATGATCAAAATAACCATGTAATTGATCCATATAATGGGTTAGACTATATGGATGATCTTCCCTGTGGCTCCTTGATTGATGGACTGAATTAAATCATGTGATAAGCATGTTTTGATTCAATTTTTTTATGTTAAATTTTTTATTTGGTATTGATGAATGTTATATTTTGATATGGAATATTATGAATGGTCTTAATTTGTTTTGGTCATTTTTTGGGTCCAATAAGATTGGATATAATTAGAGATTTTTTAAGAATATGATTCTTGCTTAAACTTGTTTTTCAAGCATCTTTGGTCACTTGATATTTCAATTTTAAAAGGTATTTTAATCTAAAATCTTAATCCATATTGTGTTTTTTTATGTTTAGAAGTTTCTCTAAAAATCTTGGTTCACAAAAGTTGAGCCAAAATGGCTTGATTCACACTTGACCCCAAAACAGAGGTACTGGTAGCAGTTGGCAGCTCTTGGCAAGGCTACGACCATTTAGTTGCTACCCAACCTTGAGCTTGCCTCGGCCAGCAGTGCCCTTATAAAATTCTCTCCAATAATTAGGAAGCTAATTGGATTCATGTGTGACCTAATAGGTTCTACCATTCATTGGACATAGGCTTATAACTCCTTGTACTTTTTAATATCTTATATTCATTCTAGTTTAAAACTAGAATGAATATAGTTTAAAACTCGTTTTAAACTATTCGACTCAATTCAATTAATCTCATTAATTGAAGAGTACCCAATCTCCATGGTCAATGTCCAACCTCAAGCCCATGAATCCCAACTAATTAGTCGAAATAAATATTCTCAAGAACCATCATCGCTCTATACGTACCATGCAAATATGATCCTTCTATCTCCTATCTTCCGAAAAAGGCCTTACGTAAGATGTTTATTGGCTCCCTAATAGCCTCGATACTATGTATCTATTCTTAATGTTCAATCCCTATTGTGTGATCTCACCTTTGGAAAACTCTTTTTCTAAATTGTCACACCACTTTGCACAAAGATTTCTAAGAATCGATCATCATAAAACAAATAAGAGATGCACTCGCCCTTCAAACAACGAGGAGTCGGATTCCATCTTGGATCTCACATACCTGCATGCCAACTAGCTCATACCTAATCTCAACCTGAAAGACCTGTTAGGTGGTCAAGGAAGAGTCAATGCATGAGGATCAAACATAAAGTTCACATGGACCCTTTGATTAGAGGACTAATAATATGGACTAGCATAAGCAGGAGAACTAGCCATTGCAGACTTGCTACTACGACTATCTGGTGAATTCTTCAATAGGTCTTTAATACCTTGTTCTCTAACAAGCACCCACTAATATGTACTTGTATCTCATATAGTTGCTCATGGAATGGAGCAATCTCCAATCTTTGGATTTATGCATTATTAGTGCATGTCTATTCAAATCTTAGATGCCCATCTCATAAGAACCTATAACTTGAAAAATTTTAAATCGCAATCGTGTGAGACTTATTCCATGGTCAGAAAACCAAGTCTCATAGTCATAGGTAATCTAAGGGCTTCATCCAAATGCTAGTGAAATGAAATAAAGCATAAAATGAAGATGACCATATAAAAATATCATTCAATCAAGATTGTACATACTAGGAAATAGTTTATACAAGGCCAATTTGATTGGCTTGTAGGGTACTATTCCAACAAATTCTCCTATAGGTCTTCAGTACCTTGTTCTCTAATATAAACCCACTAACATGCCCTCGTACCTCATACAGTTGCTCATGGAACGAAGCAATCTCTAACCTTTGGATCTATGCATCATTAGTGCAAGTCTATTTGGATCTTAAATGCCTTGTCTCATAAGATTCTATGACTTGAAAGATTTAAGATCGTGACCATGTAAGACTTATTCTGTGATCACCACACAATGTATGACCAAGTCCCATAGTTTTATGTGATCTAGAGGCTTCATACAAATGCAAGTAAAGTAAATAAAGAGCATAAGATAAAGATGGTCATAAAATGAATATCATCTAATTAAAATTGTCTTACAAGGAAATAGTTTACAAGGCCAATCTAATTGGCTTATGGGGCACTATTCCCAATAAAGGTCCCAAAGGTAGGAAACCACAAGTAAAGTAGCTACTAAGCATGGTGAGGTATCCTCTGAGAGGTAATCCCATGTTGTTACTCGTTGAAGGGATGAGGAGGAATTTAAACTCCTTAGAAACACATATTCAACGTCTCAATGCATCTAACCCCTCAGGACAGAGTAAACATCTAACCTTTAAAGTTTGACTAAGGTTACAATTAGTAATAGGAGCATCTTCGGTCACCTCATCAAGAGACCTCTTTATTCTAGATTCAAACTTAGACTTTAAAGTAGAAAACAACTCACGAATGAAATGTTGACTCTCAACCTTTGAGATTTACATTCAATCTCTAATATTTGATCAAATGTTGCATCCAATTAGGGGCTCATGAACTCAAAACATGTCGTGACACTGTTAGGAAAATGAAGGCTTATGAACTTTAAAAATTCAGACAACCCAAGACAAGTTCAAGCACTGAAAAAAGATGCCTCGCCAATATGCACCTAATAAAGACACCACTCTTGGGGTGCCTATTGCTAGGGCACTCTATGATTCCTTGTAGACCACCAAGTTAGTAAGCAACAACTTAGCAGTGGTGCCCTCACTGTCACCTTTCCCTACTCTTTCAACTTTTGACTCCATGATCATGGGACCTACTCTCTAACATGATTGGATTCAATAAGACACAGAAAAATTTTATTAACTCTAAGAAGTTGGGTGAAAATTTGCAAATTAAAGAAGAAAGGTGAAAATAAAATAAATAATAGATGAAGTGTGGGAGAAGTTGCCTTGATAACTCATCTTAATACTCATCATAAAACTTCCTCTTTTTCTGTCTCTTCAACTTGGCCAAACTTTTGCTAAGTCCTTGGGTGATAACAAAATCATCCTAAAAAGCACTCCCTAAAACCTTGCAGACTTTAAAACCTAGTAAATCTTAACTTAGACAAAACTTGAGTAAAAGAACACACTTAAATTTATCGATTAACATTAATTAAATTAATAACTTTATTTTAATGAATTAAGGTAAAGAAAAAATAAAAATTGAACTTGATGTTATATTTTCAACATGGAAATAACATTTTCAAATTGAAAATAGGGGCTTGATAATATGATTAATTAAGTTCACAAGCGTAAAATGGTAAAAGAACTAATATATCTAAGAGAATAACTAAATTAAAAGGATAGAGAGCCCAAGATTAATAAACTTATCAAGAAGGGTATCAAAACCTTAATAGACTCGAGTCTGTCAAGATATAAATTATAAATACTAAACCCTAAAGAGAAATATGACAGAAAAGGATTCACAAGAAATTGCGAGTATTTGAGAACCAAGTACTCTCGATATACATTTAAAAGGAAACATACTCGATACCTTTCTATTTACCTTGGATCTCGCTCCATTTCTATGCAGCATCAAACAATTTAATACTTCATTTTATGAACTCATTACCGCATTAGAGTATTTTGTACTCACTTGTTCCATGGCCTAAATTTACTTCAATTTTATAGGTAAAACAACATACTAAACCATCCCAAGATGATAGTTGGGATATGCATTGTAAATGGTAAATGTATTATTTTATATTAACATTGTAGCAGCAAAGACTAGAATACTCAAATTTAACATTATTTAAAATGTATTAGAACTAATACTGTGTATCACAAATGTAATACTTCATTTTAGAAATCTAATACTTAATTTCTATTTTTTCACTTGATAATAGAAAATTAGTATTTCTTCCAAACAAAATAGTAGTACAGTAGAGCAGCTTTTTAATAAGATGTTGTATTGATTAAAAAATCTACTAGACCATCCAAAATAACCAAATCATGTTATCTTCCAGTAATGGTTTGATTTTATGACCTAATTTTGCAAAGTTGTACTTAATGTAGCTTTTCATGTCCTATTTTGTAGCTTGAACTTTAATACCTTATTTGATACTTTTGTTACTGAGTATTAAATAGCATTTCACTACCAAATATATGTAAAATATTTTTTAATACTGCCAGTATAAAATAGAAAGGACTAGAATAGTTAAATTGATAACATACTAAAATTAATAATGCTAATAAAAAACATATAAAATACCTCATATTTGGTAAAGTATACTCAATTGTTGTAAATTAATACTGCAAACTCATTACCTGGTACTGCATTGTAGTTATTAGACACTCAATTGTTTGATAACGATACTTCAAATTTAAGATTCAGAAATGGAACGGAGTTAATTTATACACAAATTCATATTCATAACACAAAACATGAGTCCAATATTTAAATCTACTGTAATCCACTTTTTTTTTTAAATTCAAATTTAGCCGCCCTCCTAGAAAAGTAAAAAAATAATTCCTTCATACATCATTAAATTGTATCAAAATATAGAAAGCCGTGCTCATGGGCAGGATTTTAGCAACTATATTGCTCGATATGTATCAACAGAACATGCATTTGCGTAGTCCTAAAACAACTTTTTGCTCCCTAATATTGAGCCAAAGATAATAATAAACTCCATAGGCTACATGCCCTAGTTGGTGGTGTGAGTAGGGGTGTAAGTTGAGCCGAGTTAACTTACAAATTAGCTTAGCTCGATTTGGAAAAACTCAACTTGAACTCGAGACTAGTTGAGCTTGAGCCGAACGTATTGAACTTGAACTTAGAATTAAGCCAAGCTTGAGCTTAAGATGATGACTCGAAACTCATGAGCCCTAGCATTTTTTGAAATAATATATATAGATATATATATTAAATAATATATAAAAATAATAATTCAAATAATATGTGCCACATATTGAGGTAATTTTCAAACTATAATTCAATTATTCACTTATATATTACTTATTAATAAATAATAATTTATAAGATACGAATTTATAATTTGTAAAATACTAAAAATAAATAGCATGATATATTTGAAGAAAAATATAAATTTTCTAATTTAAATAATTTTATAAAAATATATAATTATATAATAAAATTTCATTGTAGAATATATTATATATGATTACTACATGTTTTTCAAATTTAATAATGTAAGTATGAAATGGAAATTCATCATTATCTAAACAAATTTATTTTTATGTTATAATGTTCAAACTTTAATAGTCAAAACAATAATCTTACTTGAAATTTATAAAAAATTGATTGACATTTAGAAAAATTGATGATGCTAATGGATTTGATAATAGATATTATTTCTTGATAGTTTTATGGAAAATAATAAAGACCAAATTGAGTTTGAACACAAGCTTGCTCATTAAGTGTAGAAGATGCTAGATGCGCTCAAGCTTGGCTCAAGCTCAATTGTAGTTTGATATCTTATGAGCTCATTGGGCCCGATATTTATCAATGAACTTAAGCTTAAGCCTAAAATTTGGTGCTAGATGAGCTCAAGCTTGAGCTTGAAATTTTTGCTAAGTTCAACTCGTTTACAGCCCTAGGTAAGAGTACCCTGATTACAACTGTAAATGAATCAAGTTGAGCTTGAGTTAAACCGAATCAAATTTCAAGCCAATCTTGAGCCTCTCTACATTGAGGCTTGAGATTCGTGAACTAGCTTGCGAGTCCCTATATAATTTTATGTTATTTTCTATTTTATTAATAAATATATAATATATTACTATATTTTTATTTCAAGTTTGAGCTCAAACTTGTAGTATTTTACAACTCAATTGACATTTGAGTCAAGCCGGACTAAGCTTAAGTCCTTATCAAGTCAAGCTTAAGCTTAATATTTTAGGCTCGTCAAGCTCGTGCTTAGAATTTTAGGTGCATCAAGCTCGAGCCTAATATGTATATTTCAACCTCAAGCTCGAGCTTGAAAATTTTTCCTAAACTCAAGCTCAGCTCAACTCGATTACACTCCTAACCTTGGTTGGACTTCAACTTTTCCAGTATCATCACCCCCAATAAATACCAAAGGTATCCTTCCATAAACTTTGTTTGCAAAAAGTAATTATGATATCATTTATTATTTTTTAAAAAATTTGTTTAGATGAATACTTTTAAAATGTAACGACTTACATAAACTTCTGCTATCACCTCTAATTGAGGGGACTAGATGGATTTCATCTATGTGAACTTTTTTATGGAAATATCTAAAATCAAGAGGGATCAATGCCATTTATAGATAATTGAAAAGATAATAAATCAGTACTTGGTTTGCACATCCAAAGTCAGTTGCTCGAACATTAATTTATTCTTAATTAGTTGCTCAAGAAAAGCTAAATATTCCTCTGACTTACCTATACATTTTCATTTTAGATTTTTTTATCTTTATATATTAATAAATCAAATCACATCCTCAGATCCTTTCAAAACAAGAGATCACACAAAGAATCTCCTTTGATGTACAATTTGGTTCCACCATAAACAGTTGCATCGCGAAACAAATTCAAGATTATTAGTGAAGAAATCATTGAATTTAATTTAAAAAGAAAAATGAATAATAAATATTATTACTCCAAATTATCTTGATATAAAAATGAATCAATAATCTTTAGTGCTTTGTTAGGTATATCATTGCACCCTCTATAATCTATTCTGCCTCGAAACTTACTAAGGGGTTTATTGCCATCTTCAACATCAACATCTCCACATATAATAATAGCACATTTCTCCTACAATAATAATTTGACAAAAATTAACTAACACATCCTCAACCCAAGGATATATTTCATGCATCAATAGTGGATTTAAAGGCAACAAAATGTCACCTTAATTAAGAAATTAAGAGGTAATTGGCTAGATCTTTCAAAACAACTCTTTCCAAATAAGATCTTTGCCTTTTTATCAAAGAATATCCAACTCCACTCCAATGGTCAGCAACTAAAGAAACGTATGCTATCCAAAACTCCTTCAAGATGATGAAGAAGAGGCGGTGACAGTAGCAACAAGCTTCCAAGCCGCTAGTAGTGCAAAAACTGCGAAAAATGTCTCCAACCTTGAAGGATCTTCAATCACAACTCAAGCTCACCAAGTGTTGTGCCTCTAAAGGAAATCCACACACCTAGAAATACTCTCAATCCGCTCTCAATTAGCTAGAGATAGGAGGAGGATGAAGAAAGTGTGAGAAAGTTTTTGGAGAGAAAACGTTGTTGGAGGGAATTCAGAAGGTGGTTTCTCTCAACTCATGAGATCACCACTTGATGAAAGGAAAAATGCAATTGGAATTAAGCTCTAAAGTGACCAGCCAAGTGTGTTTAAATAGTGTGAGGTGGAAGCTCTTGGATGCTTCTATCACACACTCCTCACTTTGCCTCCTAGGATGCTAATTAGCTAATTAAGTTGGATTTTAATTTCTCAAATTAAAATGCAAACTCACTAATTATTAAATTGACTCTTCCATTTAAATTTTCCTCCAAAATTATACTCTCCTACTAATTAAATTAACCATTTAATTTAATTAGATTAACTTAACTATTTAAATTGACTTTGATTAATTAATTGCCCTATGGAACCAATTAAATTAACTCCTTATTTAATTGTTCTAATTTAACCTTTTAAATTATTTTTATTAATTTAACATTTACATTAATCAATCCATAATAACAAATTAATAATTAGATAACCAATTCTCTCTCCACCAAACTTAATCACCTTAATTATCTAACTCCTTAGATAATTTCTCCAATCAAGTGAGAGTGTTCTAGGCTTTTTGTGTGTGACACTCTAGATTCACTAATTAACTAAACATGGGCTCACAACTCTTTGTGATTTATTGAATATCTAATATTTCGATTAATCTAAACTCTTTTAGGCTAATCACTTTGTCAACTATTGAAGAGTACTCAATCTGCATAGTCGATATCTAACACAAACCTATGGAGCCCAACCAATTAGATGAATTAATTTAGGGTGAACCATTACTGCTTAAGATTGTTGTGCAAATGCAGTCCTTCCATTTTCTATATCCCAAAAAAGGCCTAGGGCAAGATATTTGCCGGTTTCCTAATAGCCTTGATAATTATATATCTATTTTTTATGTTCGATTCCTCATTATGACCTCAGCTTTGAAAAAATCCTTTTCTAAATTGTCATATCACCTTGTGCAAAGATTTCTTAGAATCGATCATCTTAAAATATATAAGAGATCAACTCGTTCTTCATAGATGAGTGAAATAGATCCTATCTTGGAACTCACCAGTCTCCATACTTAAGTAGCTTGTGCCTAAATTAAACCCCAAGCAACCCGCTACGTGACCAAAGCAAAATCAAAGTATAAGGACCTAAATACAACTTTACTATAGAACTTTAAGTCAAAGGACTATCATAAGCTAAAGAATTTACCACTATGGCTACCATTTAGATTCTCTAACTGAGTCTTCAGTGAGCTTTTTCTCTAACAAGCACCAACTAACTATTGGAATAGTTCCATGTAGCCAATTAGATTGGCATGTAAACTATGTCACTTGTGATATAATCTTGATTTAATGATATTCATATTAAATGGCTATGTTCATCTTTTGCTTATTTTACTTTACTAACATTTAGTTGAAACCCCTAAATCATACATGACTACGGAACTTGGTTGCACTTTAGGAGGTGATCATGAAATAAGTTTTACACAGTCATGAATTTAAATATTCCAAGTCATAGAATCTTATGAGAGGGGGCATCTAGGATTTGGATAAACTTGCATTAATGAAGCATAAATCGAAAGAGTTGGATATTGCTTTATTTCATGAGCAATTCATGTTAGACATGGGTGCATGTTAGTGGGTGTTTATTAGAGAACAAACTCACTTAAGACCCACCTAGAGAATCCACTAGATACCTAAAGTGGCAAGTCGGTACTGGCAAGCTCTCTAGCTTTTGCTAGTGTGTAAATTAGTTGTGTGACCTAAGAATCCATGGCAACTTTATGTTTAGGTCCTTATACCTTGACTCTTCCTTGACCACCTTATGGGTCTTCTGGGTTGAGATTAAGTATAAGCTACTTAAACATGAAGGTTTGTAAGATCCAAGATGGGATCTATCTCTTTGTCATTGTTAAGGGCGAGTGTACCTCCTATGTTTTCTATAATGATCGAATCTAAAAAATCATTAGCCAAGGTAGTGTGACAATTTAGAAAATGAAATTTTCAAATATAAGGTCATAAAAAGGAATCGAACATTGGGAATAGAAACATAGTTATCAAGGCCATTGGGGAGCTAACAAATATCTTACCCTAGGCCTCTTCCGGGAGATAGGAGATGGAAGAGCCATATTTTCATGGCAAACATAGAGCTAGAATGGTTCACCAAGAGCATATTCATTTCAACTAATTAGTTGGGCTCCATGGGTTTGAGGCTAAGCATCGACCATAGAGATTGGATACTCTTCAATTAATAGAGATTAATTGAAAGAGCTATTGGTTTAAAGGAGTTTAAACTATTTCAAATATTTCAGTATCCAATATATCACAAACTTTGTGAGCCCATATCCAATGAATGGGAAAACTTAATAGGTCACACACAAAAGTTTAAAAGAAGTTCTATTTGATAGGAGGAATTTTCTAAAGGAATAGAAAATTTGCCTTGACCATTTTTGTGGAGAAATTGATTGGCTAATTTCTTAGTCATTTTGGCTTGATTAATTTAATTCTTAAATTGATCAAAAGAATTTAAGAAGTTAATTAGACCAATTAAATTAATGAGTTAATTTAATTGGTGCCATATGATAATTAATTAGTCAAGTTAACTTAAAGAGTTAAGTTTACACCTTCTGACTTAAAGAGTTAAGTTCGTTGACTTAAGGAGTTAAGTCAAATTAACTAATTAAATTAAGGGGTTAATTTAATTAATATGAGGATTTTAATTTGGATGGAAATTTAAATGAAGGAGTTAATTTAAGTTTAATTTGGAATATATTTGGATTACATTTCATGAGATGAAATGTAGATTCAAATTAAATTCAAATGCAAGTGAAATTCACATTTCATATGCAAGTGGATTGCTAAGTTGGCAAACCACCTCATAGATGGTGTGATGAGAATCTTCATCATACCTCCAACTATATAAATAGAGTGAGGTGGCTGGCCATTTGCAAGATTAGCAAGTAAGTTGCTAGATTTCATTTTTCCCTCCAAAAAGTGTGATCCACTCATGTGTTGAAGTTTCATACAATCCTCACCATTCTCTCCAAATTTTTTACCCTCTCTTTCTCTTATTTTTTCTTTGGTTCTCTATCTAATTAGAGGTTTATTGGAGCTCTCCTTAGATGTGTGGATCACAACATTAGAGGCTTCACACTTGGGGAGCTTAGCTCTTGAAGATCCACTACAGTGTAGTTTATTTGGAGGCTACTTTGGAAGCCTTTCCATGCTTGGATTTGGCTAAAGTTTTAACTGGAGGTTCTCAAGAGTGTTTAGAATATCTCTAAAAATTTTCAGCCTATTTGGAGTTGAATTTGTAGGTCAATTGTTGGTGTTTCCTTGCTGTCCACAAATCAACAATTTTGAAGAGTTCATTGTTGTCATCCACATCTTCCTTGGATTAAGCATTCAAGGTTAGTTTCTGCCTTTAAATCAACTTTAATTGCATGATTATATCCTTGGAATGAGGAGTAGACAAGTTTTACTTTGCCTATTTTTAGTTCTATAATTGGATCCTTAGGCTACTTGTTACTTGACTAACATGCATCCATATCTAACATAGATTGCCCATGAAACGGGGTAATATCTAACTCCTTAGAGTATGCATCATTATTAAAAATTTATCCAAATTTTAGAAGCTCCATCTTGTAAGATTCTATGACTTGAAATATTTAAAATTATGACCATAGAGACTTATTTCATGATTACCATCATTTACATGACCAAGTCCCGTAGTCCTATATGATTTAAATACTTCAACCAAATGCATGTGAAGAAATCCTAAATGCATAAGATGAAGATGGCCATTTTACGGAATATTAATCAATCAAGACTGTTAGATAGAGTAGTTATATATGCCAATCTAATTGGCTTGTGAGTCACTATTCCAACACTATTCTTCCTCAAAACTCACTAAGGGGTTTACCACCATCTTCAACATTAACATCGCCACATGTAATAGTAGCACCCTTCTACTACAATAAACATGATGTTGCATGGAAATGGAATAGAGTTCTTTTCAAAAATCAGTAGATGTTGGTTTTCACTCTTAGAATGCACTTGCGAAGAATTAGAGCTCAAGTTGTAAAAAATAATTAATTGCTTAGATTCTTTTTTTGCCATGGGAGTTAGTTTTTATACTATTTTAGTTTTTGGGGAGCTTCGATTCAATTAGGTTGGGGAGCCCATCTTGAGTGGGCTTAAATTGGTGGACATATCAACCCCTTTTTATTTAATTAATTTCTCCTATTGTTTAATTTCTACTTTTTGCTCTTAGGGTGTTAATTTATCATATCATCAAACTACCACTTTTTATCAAACATTTTCCTTTTCAAATTGAAAGTAGAATTTAATGGTTAATTTTAGTTCACCTTGCCATGGTAATTAATTTCATTATTATAGTAACTAACCTTTAATTTAATTATAATTAATTTTAATAATCAACCCATTCAATAATTGATAAGTTTACAAGTCTCTTTATTCGTTACCTTTAGGAGTTAGCACCTTACTAGTAAATTACATTCTCCAAAAGATTTAGCACTTTGACATCACTCAAGACTTGTGAAGTTTCTTTTGTTGTCACAATGAGTTTGAAAGACAAAGTTTTAACTTTTCTTTTACTCCTTCTTACTATTTACATTTACTACACTTTTGAGAGAGTTTCTTTTGAATAGTCACAACTTGAGAAAAATTCAATTGGTGACAAGAGGTTGACCACTTTCTTGGAATAGGGGATGCCAAAAGGCCACCTACAAACCAATTGCCCTAGGGATGTCAACCCTGAGGTGGGATTAAATCCCAAGTTATTACAAAGCATAAAAATTGAAATAAAAATTCTATTTAAGTTAGTTTAAGTTAATGCAAATCATTAGTTTCTTATTAAGTCCTTTGAAGAAAAGGTAAGGTTTGATGAATGACAAAAAATTAATATTAATTGAGAATTAAAAAGACATTTTCATGAAACAAACATATCAATACACATGGATCATACCTTTTATTTCATTTCTAGTTCCTTTATTAATAGGAGTCGGACTTTTTTTTTCCCTAATAGCAACAAAAAATCAATGCAAGAAGAGATGGAAAGATGCCCAATATCATTTGATTGAATACTTGGTCCTACCCTTTGTTGTTTGAAGAAACCCTCCACTTTAATTGATATAAGAATGTTTTTTTAACGAAAAGTAGATATGAGATAAAAAAAATCCAATATTTCACAAAGATTTCAAGTAGAGGCCTCAAATTCAAGTTAATCTATTTTGTCTTTTCCTTAGAGAAAGACAATCAAATAATTTTCAATCATAATCTTCATGGATCAAATTATCTATATAATGTGCAAAAAGAAACTCAAAATATTTGACATCATTCTCTTTGAATAAAATCTCAATTTTCGAAGATAGTTTCATTAGATATCTTGCAACTAGAATTCATCTTTTTCTTGATCTAGTTTCTCACAAATCCCAGGTAGATACAAGCATGCCATACTTTTTAGTTATAAAACTTCTAAAAAAATGGCATTTTGTGAAAAATTTTATGACTGAAAAAATCTATCACAAAATCTTCAGTCGCAATTATTTGCGATGGAAAATTCCATCACAAATCTGTGATATAAAATTTTGATGCAAATTTGCAATGAAATTTGAGATAGAATTTTTCATCGCAAATTCTATCGCAAAATGGTAATTATAATGCCCCTAACCCGAGCTGGGTGCCTCCGGCCAGGGCATCAAAGTTCTAATAAACATCATCCAAAATATGTACATAAAAGACTGCAATTATTCCAAAGAGGAAAGTTCCTCGTGCACATTACTTACCAGTTGTTCATACTTGTATAGCACTATTACAAACAAAACAATGCTTTTACAGCATACTGTTTCACAAAAGGTCTTAACGGTTTAGTGCTATCTAATCACATTAACCAAAACCATGTACAACATGAATGATTGTGCCTACCTCTCCCCTCCCCACAAAAGCGTATCCTATCTAGGGAAAAGTACAAATAAATAATACAAACCATAAGTGTGAATGACTTAGTGAGTTGTAACTACACGAACAACATAATTGTCTAGAGCAATGATAAGATATGAAATTAGTAAATTAACTAAATAGTAGCATACTACATGTAGTAACGATTAGAATTGTACTAGCAAACACACAACATGAGGATACAGGATAAGTAGGGCCACAACCTTCATAATCAACTAAGAATAACAGTCATCATGGCAAGTGGTTTAATATAAAATGCAGGTAAGGGAATAAGATGGCAAGATTAAGTAATCAATAGAGTTCAAATTAGTAGTACCTTTATAGAACATGTTGTTGGTAATTTTCCTAACTTGTCACTTCACTTTCAAAAATATAGATGCCATTATTCCTTCAATCTGAGTGATTAGCTCAAATAATAATAAATAAAAGACATCACTAGTTACATGCCTCATCTCTCTGGGGCTAACTACCTCTAGCTACCTATGGGGTCGGATGTATTTAACTGGAATTAGCTGAGGGTTGGTTGCCATCGGTCCATTCCACCTAGTCCACCTACAAGTAATCCTAGGGCCCATCTCCCAGGGTATCAATCATAATCATAGATATCATAGAATGTGTCCAATAGCATTTCATTTAACATATTAAGTCGCCATGTTAACATCATACCACAAATTCAGTACCAAGTTAGTTTCTAAGAACACATGGCAAAAAACATATATTTCAAAATCATTTTCATCTTCCTCAACATAATTGCTAATTTTTGATAAAGTGCAATAAATTAGCATGAAAGAATGCTCAATGAAAAGGGGCAATGTGGAATACTAATTTCATAAACAGATTATTTGTCAAAACTTGTGTACACACTCAAAATTCAACAATTTCAATCAAATAAGAATTTCAAGTAGGTATGGTTCAAAAACCACTAAAGAGGAAAAAAGATGCACTATCAAGAGTACCACATAATGAAAGTTTAGAATAATACTATCAAACAACAAATAGCAACGATTGGGTTTCAATATAAATAGGATCAGGTAATAAGGTCATAATAGCAATTCTCTATGCTCTTTCCCTAGAAATAAAAGCTAATGCATGCTCACCTAATAATTCTTGTCAGGCAACTTTTCCCTGATCACCAGTAGTGTCGGCATTCTGTTAACCTAATTCATTAGATAAAGTATTAGAATCTGATTCCAATATTATCACATTACTTGTTAAGTTATTACATGTTTCTGTTCCTAAGAAAATCCATGAATGTCCCATTTATAAATAGTTGACTTTCAAGGACAAGGTTATCTTCGGCTATATATGACTTCAAAATAGCTTTTAGCATTATCAAATCACTTAACTTTCACAATTAAGTCCTAAAGTGGGTATATTAACTCTAATTTCCTCAATAACATTTATTTAATCCAATTTATTTTACTCAGGTTCATCCTAAACAAAATTCAGGTTGCAGTTTATAATTGAAAGTCCAATCATTCAAAATCACACTCATGCTATTTGGGTCAAAGTTCAATCTCAAGCTCAAGTCAACTTAAATCTAAATTTAATCAATTTAAGGTAAATTAATCTGATAAAATCAAAATTTACCCAATTGAACCAAATCTAATCCAATTCAAGGTTCAATTTCAGCCCAGACACATTCGAAACAAAAAGATAAAAATTTTGTCCTTAGGT